>OX235274.1:6207619-6322853 GCA_944472155.2 Trichobilharzia szidati | reverse complement strand
ATTCCACTTACGAGCTAAAATGATTTCAATCTTTGACATGGTCAACAGGACATCGTCTTTCATAAAATTTGGATCGGTGTACTTTTGAATCTCGTTAACTATACGAATTGAATATACACACACACATACAGTCATTTAAAATACTACAATAATCCCATTCTTACCCCTCGACAATAATTTACCACTGACTGGACGCTTTTCAGCTGTCGACATCGCAGAGTACAACGTGTACAGCTGATCAACTAAATTCTAAAATAAATAAATACGCACACACACACACACAAAATTAATGCAACTGTATATATATGACTAAACCTTTTCTTGTTCACTTGGTACATGCTTCTTCACAGGCTTATTAACTCCAAATACTAAATGTTCTAGCTCACGTAATCTATTTTCTAATACTTCAATTTGTTGCATATTGGCAAATTATCTACAAGAGTAAAACATAAATGAAAACATTTGTCAGTCGACTACTTATATTGCAAAAATAGTAGTTAGTGTTAGTATGAGGCAAAAAAATACTTTCCTTCACTTAAAATTCACTGCTGTTTTAATCAATGGGAATATTAGTGAAGAACAAAAAGGATACACATCAAAAGATATCATAAACTTATCAGGCACATTTAAGTCCTTTATTCTTTCTTTCGGAAGCAATCTCGTTTACCTAACCACCTACCAGGGAAGCATCGTTTCAACTACAGGCGGACGGAAATAATGAGGATATCAAAGCACGAGGATCGAGAAAGCAAGGCAAGCTTTCGTTTCTCTCAAGCCTTTGTGGAGATCAACAGCACTCACCATGAAAATGAGATCCGGATTTTCAACTCCAATGGGAAGTCAGTGCTACTTTATGGATCAGAGACTTGGCACCGTGTCATGAAGAGCACCTCAAACAAACTACAGACCTTCATCAACAGCTGTCTTCGCTCAGTACCACTCAAAATCAGACAGCCGGCCAGAAGAGATCAGCAATGGGGATCTCTGGGAGCAAACCAACCAGGAACCGATTGTGAAACAAATAGGCAGGAAGAAATGGAGATGGATTGGCCATACTCTGAGGAATCCATCAAGTGACATCACTAGACAAGCCATTGCTCGAGTGGAACCCGAACGGGAAGCGGCGAGTTGGTCGTCAGTGCGAGGTTGACATGGAGGAGGTCATGTGAAGAGGAGATGAAAGCATGTGAGCCAGATGAAAACGTTGGTGAAGAACGGAACGCAATGGAGACGTGCGGCTGAAGCTCTACGACGTTCCTCTAGGAGCTAAAGGAAGCAATAATAATACTAATAATTCTTTCTTTCGACAAATTCAAAACACTATCTTTTACCAGTTCGCTATGCTAGAGCTTCACCAACCATTTTTCTGTTACGTGATATGGGGAACTAGACTATGTGAATCAGGTTGCTGTTAAGAGGAAGATAACAGAAACACGTTAAATGATTAGAAAGCTTGGGAAGTGAAACTCCAGAAATGCCATTCCCTCCAAACCCTGGTCGCTAGGTGTGCGTTTATAATTTCTCACATGTTGGCCTTGATGATACAGTTTTGCGAGTGTATATTATTCCTTGGCACTAAGTTTTGTGATAATCATGTGACATATTTCATCAGCTGAGGTAGTTGAAAGTTTCAAAATCAATACTTATCGATTTTTGCTATATCTATATGAATACCAAACGGAAGTTAAATAGCTTATTAAGCAAAAAAAAACACAAGGTAGTCCTGGGTAAGCTGCGGAAGGAATGAGAATCTAATTATTACTAAACCGCATAAAGGTGTGTCTGGAGTGCTAATCATGAATTACACAGAGTAACCCAAATACGATGAATGGAATAATGTGAGTGATCACAAAAAATGTCATCTTCTATTAATCCAAGTGATGAAAAAAGACTTAAACAACAAGGTACCATCATAGAAGCTTTATGCGAATTGCTCAAAATTACGGGTACAGTTGAAGTGTGTGCTACTGACAAAATTTTTCAGTAGTATATAAAGAGAGTAAAGGAGAATGATGCTCAGGAAGGCTTCGTGTGCTTTTGAAAGTGTGTGGGCGGTTGTTACTTCCCGGCTCCCCACACCATGGAAGTTGATTGATTCTCCGGATACCTGAAACATAAAGAGGGTTAGTATTGCGTGACCGCAGAGCCCAGGGGACAACTGCTTGAGGCCAGTCACACACGGCCTGTATGAACTGGTTTCTGGGATTAATTCCATATTAGTAAACTTACCGCCGGTTACGCACCACCGTAGGGTAAGTCGGGATGTACAATTTTTGGAGTCGACCTTTTCTAAACCCCGTCTCTCCGGAGTGGAGAGACAGCATAGCTGGCATTCTGGTCATCTGAGGGAAACACCTCACTGCTGTTACACCCCTTTTCCCCAGCAGTATGACTTCGCCGTCAGACCCCCAGCATAGTGTAAAATGAAATTCTTACACTATTCCGGTAACTGCTTTTAGTCTAATCGCTATCCTAACAACCTTCCTGGTATGACAGGACCTGCAGGAACAATAGTTCCAGCCAGTGCAGCTTGTTGGGTCATCGCGATGTGCAAGCCCGACCACCACGTCAAGGTAGCAGCTATCGGTCGGGATATAAAGAGACCTTCATCACCACACAAAAACATCAAGCAGCAGGCTGATACACTTGACATCATAGCGAGCAAATGAACCAGTATTACAGTGAAACACAGGAGACACGAAAGGAAGACAAAGAAAGACAATACAAAGGGCAGAAGCAGTACAACACGGAAGATCTGTGCAGATGACAATTTTCAGATAAGGTGTACATAAATAAACACTCCATTAACAAGTCTCTTGTCTTCTGCTGTTACACAGTTACACCAAGACTATCATCAAAGACCACAAGAAAATTCACTCTACCATACATGAGGAATATCTCTGAAATAACACAGCCAGAATACTGAAACCGTTTGATATAGATATAGCACACAAACCAGTAAAATCGCTTAATTCGACATTATGCAAACCAAAAGATCCAACACAAAAAGCAGATAAAATTAATACCATTTACAAAATGAATTGTATGGACTGTAACAAACATTACATCGGCCAAAGTGGGCGTCCCCTTCGAATCAGAATCCAAGAACACAAATCAGCCGTGAAAAGACATGATATGTATTCTTTAGTATCAATGCATACAGACAATTATGGTCATCAGTTTGATTGGGATCATGTCGAAAACTTAAAGAGAGGAAACACGAAAAGTGCCAGAGAATTCCTAGAAGCCTGGTACTCAAGCGAAAATGCGATTAACAAACACGTTAATATAGATGAAATATACCAATTAATAAAAAGTGTGCGTCGGTGGCATAGCGGCTAGGACGCTCGCCGACCATGAACATGGTCCGGGGTTCGATCCCCGGCCACCGGCGCACTCCTTTACCTCGCTAATCCACAACTAAATGCTGGTGAAGAGGAAAGGTTGGGCATGAGGCTAGCAACCCCATCCTGTAAAGTAAACACTGCTACAGAAACTTCAAGACTCTAGCTTGAAGCCCTATGTTCCACTGGGAACGTGAAGGAATAAAAAAAATTAATAAAAAGTATATCAGGTGACCAAAAAGTTTAAAATCCAAGTCAATAGAAAGTGGTCAATACATATGTAAAGATAGTAACCAGGAGACGCAATTACATCACGCATGAAGAAATTTAAATCACTTCACTTTGTGCTAAATATGGCGCTGAAGATGTTGTCCAGGAGAACGACGAAAGCTTCGCAAATAAACCAACCAGCTCAGAGAACACTTTTAATTGCAAATCATCCACCTGAGCTACAAATCTTCTCTATTACACCAAGACTATGTCGGCTACCAAGTCTATAAAACTGGTTTGCCACTTCAACCAGTGTTAGACATATCCTCATATCACGCAACAGTAAAATGGTTGGCAAAGCTCTGGCATAAAGCTTCTAGCATAACGAATTGGTAGGAGATAGTGTTTTGAATTCGTCGAAAGAAAGAAATAAGGGACTTGAATGTGACTGACAAGTTTATGATATCTTTCCATGTGTATCCTCTTTGTTGATATAAGTAAAAAAAACTTGGGCACTGTGGTGGCAGAGTATAACTCCATTATGGATATTTGTTGTTTTGATAAATCACACAGTGTGTTATACAGTAAGTAATATTTACTGATGCCACCACGTTTCGAGCACAATTTATCATAGCCACTCATAATCATATCAAGTCGGTCACTCACACAACTTTCTTGCTTCATTTATATACATGAGGAAAAGTTGATGATTAAACATCTGAATAAAGTCAATATAAGATAAAGTACATTCAGAAATAATATTAGTGCTATTGTAACAACAGAAGACAAGGGCCAGGCAACAGAACGTTTATTACGGAAAATCAACACGTATTTATAGATTTTGATGTACATTATTGTAGGTTAATGTTAGTAGAAAATACAGTCTGTTGATTGGTTGTTTCTCACACAAAGTTGACCTTGCATCTCTTGTGGCTATGTCAGTTCATCTATATGTTAACTGTATCCGCCTGTCCATCTTGACCTTGACCTCAATTCCTGTCAACCAATTTGGCCAGCAACCATCTCTCACCACACTATCAATCAAATACAATAAGATGGGAAATAAGATGCTTTTATAGTGTGAATTGAATACATTTTAAGATTATTTATTATCCTCCTCTGATTTCACTGACTGGTGGTAATAATATCTTCCATATCTCTGGTATTTGCATTGAGTCCCTTTTATTGCACGTGTTGTGTTGGGTGTGTAGACTCGATGAACCAAGCAGGATTCAGTAATCAACCTCTCTCTATCTCCACCTGCCTATATTACTTCTTAGAATTTTAACCCTCTCCCACCCTATTGTGTGGTTGTGTGTTAATGTATGCAGTGCAATCGCTGAGCTTTTTTCTAAATCACTTATCTTCACCGAATCAATCATTCTAGCCTTAGCTAAATTCTTATGTTGTGACAGGCGATCTCCCTAATTCTGATCTACTAGTTTGACCCATACAGTTGACTCAACTCAGAGTCATTACAAGGTATTTTGTAAATTGTGTCATTTTGTTTAATTAGGTCAACCGACCGGGTCCTTTAGCCTACAGAGCTTGTCTCTAACTGAGTGAGTTTGTAGGTTTGAATGCCACTCTAATTCCTGCTTTACTGAGAATCCAACGTAGTGTCTTCAATGTCCCTTCCTTATATGGTAAAACTGTATATAGATGCCTTATATTCTTTTTTATTTATGTTATCATTATTAGTTTCACAAGTTATGTATTCATTTTACTATAAAAACATTTTATTTCCCATCTGATTGTATTTGATTGATAACACTAATATTATTATTTCCGAATGTACTTCATCTTATATTGATTTTTTTCAGATGTCTAATCGCATCAATGTTTACTCATGTATGTAAATGAAGCAAGACAGTTGCGTGATTGAGTGCCTTGATATGATTATGAGCAGTGGTAATGATAAATTGTGCTCGAAGCTTGGTGGCATCAGTAAATATTACTTACTGTATAACAACACACTGTGTGATGACTTTATCAAAATAACAAATCCTATCCATAATGGAGTTAACCTCGTTGCTCTTCACTAATATTCCCATTGATTGAGACAACAGTGGATTGCATATGTGATGAAATTATTAAGGCGAAACAAAGGCAAGACAACAGCACTCCCGCATCCTCCATAAAGAAGGAATTTATTTCACAACGTACAATGAAATTTTAAAAAATTATTTGACAGTAGAAAAAGAACTCTGTACTATGTGTATGCCTTTATTTCGATAATATCTTGTATACACAATAAGGTAATATGCATAAGAATAAGGATTAACAACTAAAAAAAAAAGAAAAAAAAGCCGACTACATTCTCGTACAGCTCAATTTAAAAAGGATTCGGTTGAGGCAATCGATATTCACTAAGGAATAATTCAGAGTCATAATAACAAAATGTTTCATGTTTATAATATTCAGGGACTTTATAGGTAGCACCAGCTTCAGTTGACGACAATTTACTGTCTGCTTTGGTAGGTTTTACAGCTAAAATTTCAATTTTTTTTAAAAAAAGAGAAAGAGAAATGAACGATTAAATGTTTGGGAATAACGTATAAACTTACCTTTTTCAATTGTGGTGTCTGTTGTAGTAGTCGATTTTGTCGGCGGTGTCGTGGCAGTCGGTGTTGTCGTTGTACTTTTTGTTGCATAAGTCCCACGTAACGTATGTCCGGTGATGCATTGTCTATTCAAGACATTGAACAGTTGAATACGATTCATTGAATCACTAGAAAGAATAAGAATTATTTATATGTATGGCTTCAAACTTTGCTCACATCAAGATAGAACACTAGCCAGTAACTAGTATCATGTGTGTCTAGTCCATTCTTTGGTGCGGACTGAATTCTATCAGTCAGTCTGGTTTGAAATGTGACCACCATTCTAGGTAGCTCGCTAACACAGTGGGCATCGATTTGATGATATTAGATGATGGTTGGAGGCAATCGGCAGGAAGCCCTACTTCACCTAGGTTTCGTGCTAGTTGACACTCACCAGTCAGTCAGCAAGGCGTATCTGCAACCTTGAAGGAACTTATGTCACTTCTGAGTGCCAACTAGCGCGAAACTTAGGTCCAAAGTTGGGCTGCCTGCAGATTGTCTCCAACCATCATCTAATATCATCAAATCGATGCCCACTGTGATGGCGAGCTACCTAGAATGGTAACCACATTGCAAACCAGACTGACTTATAAAATTCAGTCTGCACCAAAGAAAGGACTAGACAGACATATTACACTAGTTACTGACTAGTGTCCAATCAAAGTGTTGTTTTTATTGTAATGAGATAAAAACCAACACATAATGTCACTAAATAAGTTCTCTTCCCTCTTCTCTTTCAGAAAGAAACGCCGACGTAACTCTACTGGAGCACGAAGAGGACCGTTTTGGCTGGGCTTGTTATAAACGATGACAATTAGCTGTGTACCCGCTCACTTCAAGCTTTGCTTAGTAAAAATACACACACACACGCACATCTCTCACGCCCTCTTCGTCTTCTTCCTTTTTTGGTGGTGCCTGTCGCTATTGTGCACATTACAAATTGGTGTCGAAGAGGTGGGATATCTGTAAACAACATGGAAAATCTATCCGATGATGGTCTTTCCATCCAAGCTGTTCCCCTGAGGATTGTGCATGATATAACCAATCACATAACGAAGAAGTGACCTACCTACACGTTCGCGGTTGTCAGCGACAGTGTTTTACATTTCACCTGTTGATAACATGCTGTAAATTCTTCCATCGCTATTGGTCCAGTTTCTGCTTTACACATCATCGATATTACTGAGAAGTTAACCAGCCTATCTAGTGTATCACCACAATGCCTTTTTTGTATCGTTCAAAAATATTCAAAAGACAGATTTGCGAGAATTCACAAAGAACGATCTTAAGTAAGTATATCAACCAAAACCCCTACAAACCAATATTTGAATATCAATGAGATGGTCACTGGCGACTGGCCCTATTCAGGTAGGTAGTTACTTGGGGTTCTAGTGGGAAGTCGTGACCAGTAGGGTGCAGCAGGTCGGGTGTGAGGACAAATACTCGCCGAAGACATTGGCTAGCGGTTGTGCTATATCGTCAATTGGCAGAAGTTAGAATTCATGCAGTGGCCATTGGATCGGGTCCCAGTGGCTCAATGGTATACGAGCTCTCCTTGTAACCAGAAGGTCCTAGGTTTGAACTCCGGTGGTGGGTGCGTACTGATGAAGAGTCCCAAACTAGGACAAAACAGCTGGCCAGTGGTTCTCTAACCAATGTCAGCTCATGATGAAATCCTGTAACTAATCAACTAAATCCCTACAAACCAATACTTGAAAATTCTACTCTACTTTCCCTGAAATTTTAGCCTCAACACTGACGACATCTTGGAGTGTTACCGAAAAAAAAGATTTCCAAATTAGATATAGGTTTGAATGTAGTGTCAATTCAAAAATTTATCTTACAGGGATAAAGAGTTTTAAAAAATGCTAAAATAGAAAAGAGTTGAGAAGTAAAGCTCTGAATAAAACATGTGTAATTTTCGTTTCGATGCAGAAAAAGGACATATCCCTTTAAATGTGGAGAAACGTTATTCAGACAATGAAATTAAAGCTGGAAGTGAGCGGATACAGAGCTAATTGTCATTGTTTATAACAAGCCCAGTCAAACGGTCGGTCCTCTTCTTGCTCCAGTGAAGTTATGTTAGCGTTTCTTTCTGAAAGAGAAGAGGAAAAAGCAACTTATTTAGTGACATTATGTGTTGGTTTTTATCTCATTACAATAAAAACAACACTTTGATTGGACACTAGTCAGTAACTAGTGTGATGTGTGTCTAGTCCTTTCTTTGGTGCAGACTGAATTCTATCAGTCAGTCAGATTTGCAATGTGGCCACCATTCTCGGTGGCTCTCCATCACGGTGCACTCTGAATTGTCCATGTTAAGTGGTTAGAGGCAATCGGCAGAAAGCCCTACTTGACCTAGATTTCATGCTAGTTGGCACTCACCACTCAGCAAGATGAACTTTCTAGAATGGTGGCCGCATTGCAAACCTAACTGATGGAATTCAGTCTGCACCAAGCAACAAAGGATTAGACACATCACACTAGTTACTAGTGTCCAATCAAAGTATCCAATACAGTCCTACAGGATGTCAATCGTGAGACCGAATAACTCAGTGGTAACGTCTCTGACTGCAGCCCCACTGGGTGACGCGGGTTTGAATCTTAGAATGGACATGAGTTCATTCAAGGCAGTTGTAGATACGCCTTGCTGACTGACTATTATTGTTATTATTATTATTGTTCCCTTGGGTTCCTAGTGGAACATAGGGCTTCAACTGCATGTCTCCACTTGCTTCTGTCTTCTGCTGTACTTTTCACTTGCGTCCATGTTATTCCATACTGTTTCATCTCCTCCTCACACGATCTCCTCCATGTCACCCTTGGACGTCCCACTCGCCGCTTCCCTTTAGGGTTCCACTCGAGGGCCTGACGCGCGATGTCACTCAACGGCCTCCTCAGCGAGTGAGCTGACTGACTGGTGAGTGCCAACTAGCACGAAACCTTAGTCAAGTAGGGCATCCTGACAATTGCCTCCAACCATCTAATATCATAGAAACAACACATCGGAGCAGTATGACAGTCACTGAGTGAATGAATGAGTGAATGAGTAGGCGGTGAACTGGGAGACGGTAAGGCGAACTGTACAACACACACTCACAAACACACACATACACCCATAGAGGAATGTGAAAAACCGATAAACAAGCAAACAAAGAAAAAAGGAGAACAGAAGAAAAAAAGAATAATTTTTATTATAACCCAGGATGTGATAAAAATTACAAATAATATGGTTTTTATTTTGTTTGCTGACGGACAAAGAAATCAACTTCACTTGAAACACAAATCATCAATTTTTGGGGGGAGAGTGGGAGGGAGAGGAGGATTCGATGTTTATTGTTTACAAAATAAACAAATATGAATAACACTCAATCACTGAACAATAATAATAATAATAAAATCACCAATAAAATGAAGTATATACTATCTTAAAGACTTTTTCCTTTGCAATACATATATATGTGTATATATAGACATGTGGGAATATGGGAATAATAAGAACAGAAGAAACAAAGTGTAGATCATCAAGATTAAAGAAATGAAATTTATCGTGCAAAACGGAAGACATAACTACGTGCAGTATCATGAAATGCTTCAGGATCACGTAGATATTGTTCAGCAGCAGTTGTATTCAATGCATCATTAAAATCGCATAAATCAGAGAACAGTGATTCAATGCCCCAGACAACATCAAGTAAACGTCTTGTTGGTGCCCAACCAGAAAAATCTAATGAACTTTGTCGTAGTAGACTCAAGCAGACACGTCCAGCCTCATCGATATTTGGATGCCATATTTGTGTTGTACAATGAACTAGTGGGGGTGTATGATTATACCCTTCTGGGACAATAATATTAAAGTGATAATTTCCATCAGCCCATATGCCTTCATTAGGTCGTACAATTAGTGTGAATTCATGAAGTTTATTTGGATCTGGATGATGAATTGTACACTGGGAGGATAAATTATTTCTTAACTCTTGTAATTCTTGTAGAACAAGTCGATCACGTATAGTAGCATTACGTACAGAAGCTGATTGGACAGCATCTGGTTCTGAACTGGTAATACCACTTTGTCGTTGACGTATTTTATCTGCTAAACGAATCATATCATCTATATAAAAAAATATATAATTAAAATTATGACATCATGTATAAAATAAATAGCTCAAAAAAAGAAAGAAATGCAGTGAAACAGTTTGAATTATACTTTAACGCATTATCATAAACAACCTCCTACTAGGTGAAGATGCTGACTGATGAAATGCAGAGTCTTCTAAACACCTTGAGGAGCGGAAATCTTCGAATATTTGACATGCGACTGGCGCACTCCCCTCAAATGTAAGGTGATGCTACAGGACTGGACTGGACTACATTGACTCATTCCTAGCTTAGAGATAGGCAAGAGTGAAGTGGTTGGCGAAGCGTACTGTTCACTTTACTTATTTGGGAAGTTGCATCAGTTGCAGAGCGTTGACCGCTGGAGAAATCTCAGCACCGATACACGAGGTTCGTTTGGCATTTGTCAGATAACTGACGCCATCTCTAGCTTGGTAGACGTGATATTTAGCTGGCTGGCTATCGATCAAACGACGTGTATACTGCTCAGCTTACACTATGTTGTAGGTCTTTTGGCAAAGTCCTACTGGTGGCGAATAGGGAAGTATAACAGTAATAAAGTGTTTCTCTTAGATGAGGGAGGGTTACAAAAAGGCCGGTCCCAAAAGGTATGAGTCTCGGACTTATCTTGCGGCGGTCTGTAATCGGCGTTAAGATCTTAATGCGAAAACAACTCCAAAAACCAATTCAAACTGGCTCTGTGTGACTGACTGACTGATTTCAACATAGAACTACTTTGCACAGATATGCACCAGTGCCAGTTGCCACACTCCCTTCATGTACCACACATAACGCAAGAGAAGACAGTAGAGAGAGATTCAAATGAGACATGAAAAACAGAAGTGTGAATGAGTGAAAACGTATAGTAGGTAATATGGAGGAACAATAAAGTCCCATTGGATATGAGAAATCACAAACAGTGAATGAATGCATCTGCGCCATACCACAGACAACGATTTTGAGCCACATCACCAACTGTCTCCAGCCTTCATTGGTTCTTATCATCTCGAAGACCCCAACCAGTTAGGCAGTCTATAACTTACTATGTGACTGGTTGACTAACCACAGTGGGTTTCATTGACTGATGCCATATTTTGGTTTAACCACTACTAGCTAACTCTTTCCCAACCTGATCCATCCTATATCAGGTAACATTCTCCATCGAGGAAGGCGTTGGCTAGGCGTGCGTGTGTAACAGATGTTCTAATCGTCTCAATTGATGTAACTTCACAACCTGTGTGTGACTGGCTTCAAGCAGTTATCCCCTGGGCTTTGCTCTATAGTTATGCAACACTAATATTCCTCCTGTTTCAGATACCGCAAGAAGAAATCAACTTCCATGGAGTTAACAGGTGGGAAGTAATAACTGGCCACTTGCTTCTATAAGCACACAACGCTTTCCTAAAATCTCTCCACTCAGATAACCCAAAGAACATAGAAGAATAAAATTATCAACCAGTGCTGCATGTGTTTTTCATTATTATAAATTACAAACGGTAGACTGACCAGATAATTTATATAATTGTCCTTAGCAACGTTTAATATGAAAGTTAGTAAAAGCCGATCAAGTTTCCATATCTAATTGAGGATGCCATCAATAAACAAGCCTGTTAGGAACGATGAGCCTTTGAGACCTTTTAAGTGGTTGACGTGTTATTCAGTCACTTCATTCATTTTATCTGGGGGGAATACTTTTGCAAACCAATTTTGAAGTTACATTTCACATTTGGTAAACCACATTTGAAACACCTTTATACTAGAAGTGTAAGAGATCGAAGAGCTCTGTGTCTTCATAGCCTTCACCCAAGACTTTTGTCTATATTCACTGTAGCAACTACATACCTCTTATGATCAGAGAAAGGAATGAATAAACACGTCAATTAAAATAAATGGGTTGAACTTTCCTAATGGACACCGTTCAATATAAAACTCTTACATGACATCTCACCATAAATTCTAGTGTAAGTATAAAGCTTGAAATATTTCCCGCTTGTCAGGTACCCTTTTGAGTAAGCTAAATTCATATAGGACCTATCGACTGGTGGAGTGATATGTGTGTTTTCAACATAGAACTTTGCAACGGTGCGCAGTAGTTCCAGTTGCCAAACTTCACTCGGCACATAAAGCCACAGAAGAAGAAAGTAAAAAGAAGCGCAAAATAGAGACAGTAAACAGAGATATGAGGCAAAAAGAATAGTAATATCGAAGATCAATATAGTTTCACTGGAAATTATAAGTCACAAGGAGTGGATGCATCTGCGTCAGTCATTGAGAACGATTGTCTCCAGCCATCATTGGTGTTTCCTGTCTCGAGGACCCTAACCAGGAAGTCTACATCTTCCTACGTGGCTAGCTTAAACTAACTTGTGGATTTCATTGACTGATGAGGCCATGTTTTGGTTTGACCACCGCTAGCTCCTTTCCAGCCTGACTCTATGTCAGCTAACATTGCCCGTCAGTCGAGGAAGGCGATGACTAGGCATGCGTAACACATGTCCTTACCATCTCAATCGATGCAGTTGCTTCACAGCCTCGTCGATTGATTTCCACTCCTTATCTAGCAATCGACCAAAGCCTAACCTTAATATTGCTCACCCTATTACACCTACCACTTAACACGGGAGATAGAACGCAGGCACCTATGATCGAAGACAGCTAGCTGGCCTTTTCACGTCTCCCACTCTCAATGGCTAGGTCTCACTCACAGCCATAAAGGAGGACGCAGCGGACTGCTGAGCAGTACACACGCCTTTTGGTCGATGACCAGCCGGATACCACGTCTAAGCCAGAGACGGCGTAAACTGGCATACGCTAAACGTGCTTTCTGTATCCGTGCTGAGATTTCGTCAGCGATCAACCCGTTGGCGTTGGCTGATGCAACTTCCCAAATATGTGAAGTTGCAGTGGAGTCATATAACATTACGAGATACAATTAATGTTGAGAACGGAGTGAAGTTTCAGTACTAGATAGAAAACCAAGATTTAGTCAGTAAATTTACGGCTAAAGCTGAAACATGTCTTGCATTTTCAAGGTTGCCATTCCTAATACTAGCAAAAATTCGCACAGTAGTGGGGTCTGGAAACTACATTATTCAAGCTAATTTCTGATAGGTTAATTCAACAGTGCAAATTATTGACTACCCCACCTTAAAAGTGAAGAGACAAGTAATTCTGTGAAAATCAGGGGGATTGGCTTAACTAACATAGTATCTAAAATCTCAAATTCAATAACCATGAGTAGACTAAGCGGCGCTCGCGAGAAACAAACCAGTGAAAACTAATCTTTATGTCAGGAAAGGGGAGTATTGAGTATATATTCACTCATTAGGAAATTTAGGTCTAGTTGCCGACATTCAACACTTACTATACTATCTTACCTGAAGGCGATGTCTGACTCTGAATATTTAGCATAGGATTCGCATCTGTCGAATACACGATGATGCTTCAGGATTGGTCTGCACTAACTCATAGTTTAAAGATAAGGAGTTGCATCAAAAAAAATGGACTGATTACTGCTTTATGGTGTTTGCAAACTTATGTTATCTCTGGAGTAGATATTTAGCCATTTATCAAAGGACTTGTGTGATGCAACAATCTGACACGCCCCTCTCTTCACGGATATGAGATGTGACTGTTGAAAGTATAGGATGTGGAAGGGCTAGGTATTTTTTTACTGTAGGTGTTTGAGTCACATCTTCCGTGTTAAGTGATACAATACGGTGACTAATACTGAGATTAAACAGTATTATGTAAGGAGGAGAAGTCAGTAGATGAGATTATGAAGCGATATCGATTGAGATAGGTATGATATGTTACGCAAACCAAGAAATTGCCTTTTCCTACGATCAATGTGAGATGACATGAGAAGACAGTTAGTGGTGGTTAAACCAAAACGTGACATCAGTCCATGAAGTTTCTGACAGTCAGTTGGAGTCATGTAAGGAGATGTAAGCTGCCTGGTTGGAGTCTTAAAGACCCTAAGAATCAATGGTTGTAGACTGTTGGTGACATGACTCAAAATCATTCACAGTAATGTAGATGCATTAACCAAATTCCCATTATTCTCCACACATTCCTTCTTCGTACATTTCCGTTCATTACAGTTTCTCTTAAGTTTTTACTCTACGTTCGTGTGCCAGCCATGTGGAGTGCAGAAACCTGAACTGCTGTACTTTTGTTCAAAGTTCCACGGTGGAACCTCAGTGACTTATCCACTGAATAGTATCATCTTTTGAACCTCATTCTGGGAGTTGTGGTGTTTCAAAATATGCTAAACTAATATTACAACTACCATTTATTCCGAAGGCATCACATAGGATGAACACTTTTGTTTCTAGTAACGATGTTAGCCAGGGATGAGGAGTGTAAAAGCAGCTTAACTGTGTATAATGTATTCAGGATATTGACACGGATATTTTTGGAATGACAGCAGAAATCGAATTACTAGTTTCACTATGAGAAAACAAGTGATGCTGAACCTCAAAATCATCTATATGTTTGAACTACTGAGTACAAGTAATCTTACATAGGTGGAAAAAACAGTTGCAGCGTATCCTTAGCTAAGATGAGATTATAAAAGAATATAATAATAATAAGTACTTTCATTTATACTGACACTAACTGAAGTACTGCATTTCAATACAGTGGAGTGCACATTTCAACCTTATTGTACTTTAGCCTGTGCCACTTAGAAGTACCATAAAGAGCTCACACATCAAATATGACCCATAGACTGACTTTTAAAAAAAAAGTACAATTTTCCAAGGAAGTGCACTCGTTCAACTCGAGATACTTCGAAAAATCACACAAAGAAAGCGAAGGAAAACGCAATGTATGGGGAGAATAGTTAAGTGCAGATTAGTAAATATTTTCAGAATCTGGATGACAAGGATCGAATCTATCTTTGCAGCCACTGACTACTGAGCTTCCAACGTAGAACCTTCCAAGAAGTGCAGCAGTTCAAGTTGTTACACCCCATAGAGTACACAGAGGTAGAGCAAAAGAAAACCAAAAGAACCATAATGAGTGTAAAAGTACGGGGGAAAGAATAATTACATGTAGAAACATCAGGACTTAATAGATCTGGATACATCTGAGGAATTGTAAACAATTTTAGATCATTTCACAGTCTCAAATCATTGATCCGTAGCAACTCGAGAACTACAACCTACCTAGCTCAAACAAACAGTTAAAGAAATCATGGTGCAATGCTATGTTTTGGTCTGATCACCATTTACTCTTTCACAACCTGAATCGTTTTTTCTGTACTAATAAACTGTTACCTCTATGCAGAAATATGACCCAAATAATTCAAGTACCAACTGCTTAGACAGTGACAGATAGTCAACTAAGAGCAATTCAGAATATTGTTAAACAGCCAGTGAATTCTTACTAGTAGATGTGAGGGTATTTATCGGTCTCGTATAACACTTCTCCCACAAAATGACTGACGATTATGAAACAAAAGAATGGGGATCACAGTTATTCTTAATGCCCATCTTAAACTTTCCAACCGATGCTTCTTTAAGAAGTGTGGCTTAGGCTGCATTTCTGAGTTTAATTGTCTGCACTTACTCCTTTCTATTTTGTAACACTGATTCTGGTACTAAGGGCAGACTTCAAGCATTCTCTAGGATGAAACTGATGAAACGACGTGAATTCGTGAGGCTCCTCTTTTCAAAGAAAGGGTGTTAGGGCACTTTCTTTTCATCTGGAGCACAAGACACTATACTAAAATGAAGTTGATAATACTTTCTTCATTGTCCACAAATAATTTTTTCACTAGAAGTAGATTCATTAGCAGAATCCAGATTTCCAAAGTTTTGGACCAATAAGTTAACAAAAAAATAGTCGAAATTATATGAATCCCTCCAGATCTAATTCATTACTAATGAAACACACAAAATCAATTTAACCTCAAAAATTCACCCATCCTTTTTACATGTGAGACACAGGCAACCACCACAATATATTGTGACTGTTTGAAGTTGCTTGTATTACTTTTTGTGCATTGATATTATTTGATCGATAAAAATTGATTGGACTTCTCACCTAATCTAACTCAGTAGTTTCAACTGTGCTCTAATATAATCTACAATAAGCAACATGTGTGAATATTACTAATTTGGTGAGGGTTAAACAGGTTTAAGTGGAATTTATGCTTCATACAGTCATAGCTACAGTCAGTATGCAAGGAGACATCAACAAGTACAGTGACCTGTCTGAGTTCTTACTTCATCACTCGATCAGAAAACACTTTGTTGCTAAGTGGAGACTGTCTGATTTCATCTACTTCCTTAGAAACAGGGCAGAATTCTTCGCATATGAAATAGGAACTCTCCAGTGAAAAGGCAGTCTTATGCTGTATGATGAATGTAGGTAAATGGAACTTCCTAGTACATTATGAAAATCACTTTTGTTGAGGAAGATACTCTGATTTTAGCAGGGTTAACTTTTCTGAAATATATTAATTGGTATAGGCTTTTTAGTGGCAGAAGGTCACTACCTATGGCGAAAGTCTATAACAAAGATTATTTTTTCAAAAGTAATAATGCTGCCATCTTATTTAAACCACAGCACCCTTAGCTTTAATTACACCTACAAGGTATCTTTACCAACCATTATTTCTGTGTAATCTTGATTAGGCGACAGGAGATGACAGAAATACTTGGCTTTTTCAAGCTCTCCATCACGTTTACTATAGCTACGCTAAATCAGCTTAGAAAGAAGTGCTTCCAGCTTATGACTATTTGCTCAGTCTACGTAAGCTAGGTGTTCAGGAAAACGTATTGAAAAGAGTGTGAACAATAAATGTTTGCATGCTATATACTAAACGCCCTGCTTAGAAGAAACCGTGGTCACCGTTATTACGTCAGCCATCTAGATAATTATATAATTTGACGACAAGCGTGTGCAAACTTTGTCCATGGTAGCCAACCTCTCTATGCTTTGATAGTTCATATTGGCAAGCCAAGGCGTTTAAAGTGGTCATATTATATATTCTTGTAACTGGAAAACTCCAAGGTCACAGACACTACAAAATTATATCTAACGATCCTTCAAATTTCTCACAAAAACAAGAACGAATAATCTGAAAATGGTTCACACAGTCGAAAAAATTATGATGATGTATTTTCAAAGTTTCAGTAAGTTGAGAGTAATAATGTTAGCGGAATCAGTAAAGATTAAACAACCTGGCTAACAAGCCTAACATACCAACGACAGAATATCAGCTGTCTCCGTCAGAGAATTTAAACTAGGATGTACAATAGTATGCTCGATGTTCAACATGCTTTCTTCAAAATGTACAGCAGCAGAATTCATGTTCGTCTAGATGTAATAGTAAACTAAAATCCCCCAAGTGCTGTAGCAAAAGTCTCGCCACGTATAAAGATGCAAGGGTTCTTGTTTTGATCCTGTGACCAAATAGAACAAAGGAGAATATGCCGACTCAAACGTAATTCTCCCCCAATAAAGTGTCATATCAACATCTAAGAAGGCTGAATTGAAAATTTTCTATAATGCTCGCACCTCTTGACTCATTCCAAAATATGTCTTAGAAGAAGTCTCCAGCCGACCCAACGGTAGTATTCCACGTACAGTCATAACATAGCGACAAAAGCCGGAATCAGGTGAAGGGACGGAGTAACTTCCCTTAGGGAAGTATGCTTTAAAAGGAAGAATGCAGTGTCTGTAGGAACGATGTCCTAATAAAGGACTCAATTTTTCAGTGTAACCTCTGTAAGACATATACGGGTTCTGCAGTTGTGGTAAAGTTACCCCACCCCAATACTGAGAACTCGTGTTAAATATTAGCTGTGGTTGGAACCGGATGACTAATAAATAGACATCCCGGTCTCTCAAGAATATCACACGAAATAATTTTATGCTAGGCAAGCCCGCTAGATGGCTTTTATAGTGGCGTTATAGGTTTTGGAAGTAAGATGTGTGAGCTCACATACAAGTACTCAAACCCCTCAACAATGCCTATTATTCTCACAAAACTTTCTGTCATCCAGCAGTGAGAACAACAAAATGGATGCAGATGGAACGAGACTACACACAAGGGAAGAAAGGCGGAGTGGCTTTACTGCGTATCCTCACTTGCCGTAGCGTGATAGTCCATTGCGATGGTGGTTTAACGACAAGTCATATGGTTTATATTCTTTTCACGTCGAAAATCTTTTCTGAAGTACATAATATCGCCAACATAATGTACTTGAAAGGCGTTACATTTGCTGTACCTGCATCGGAAGACATTGTTTGATAGCGATATCTGCTCAGTGTAGTGGATTGAAGTGTAATGATATTAAAACTTCAAAGATATCACTTAACGAGTTTCCTATTTCCTATTTTTCAGAAAGGAACGCAGACGTGGCCCTGCTAGAGGAAGAAGAAGACCGGTTGTCGAAACTTGTTATAAGTGACGATAACTAATTTCGTACCCGGGCAATTTAAATCTTGCGTGGTGGTAATAAAGACCTTTTCTCCCGCATCTTCGTGTTCTCCCTTCATTGGCTGTGCCTGTTGTCTTTGAGTGTTACATTTGGCGTCGGAGGTGTTTCAAATTCAATTTCGCCATGAAATCCGATTCTGCTGACCCTCCTGAAGTCAATTCCAACCGGTGCGAGGTCTTCCGACATTGGACATAAATAGCGACTATGAAATGTGGAAAATCCGCATGGAGTCTGTCTTAACTGGTTTTCCTGTCCACGCACAACACACTCAGATTATGCTGGCAATGAGTGACGCCGCCCTTCTCCGTGCCATCCCTGGGGCTTTTCCGCGCTCAAGCCCATCAGCTACAATTGGCACGTTTTAGATGAATGTTTTGCTAAAGCCTCCAGTCCCTCGGTCCCCATGCATATCTTTCTCAGCCGCTGTCAAGAGCCCGGCAAAACAGCCGTCGATTACCTACATCTACTCCGCGAGTTGGCAACGCACGCATTCCCTAACCTGGCCAACACGAGCCGGGACAATGCTATTTGCATTCGTTTTGCACAGGGCGTCTTATCACATGAACTCAAGTGTCAACTTCTACGCCAGCCAGCGAAATCCATCTCGGAAGCCATCGAGGTGGCTAAACGATTCGAGAGCGTCGAACGCATTCTAACCCCAACTACCAATACGCCCTGCTATGCTCTCGGGACCGCCGAGTGGAAGACAACCGTTCCAGCACCACGACAACGCCGGTTCAATACCCCGTCAACCAACCAATCTACAAGTCCCTCCAAAGATCGCAGCGACAGAATTAAGTGTCATTACTGTCGTCGGTTGGGCCGCCGCGCATGGAAATGTGGCCACAATAAGAAACCACCAGGTGAGCTACCTTATAATATGTCTTTATTTGATAAATGTTCGAAATCTCCCCTCCTCCTTGAGGATAAACTGCAAGGCATAGACGTCACCTTTCTGGTGGACACCGGGCATCGTCCTCTTTCGTTCGCATGGAATTGGTTGAAGACTCGGGGTCAAACCTAAACCTCTCCTCAACCAGCTACAGCTAGTTACTGCTAATGGGGCCCCCTATCAAGGTAACGGACACTGCCACCCTCTCCGTGACGTTTCAAGGTGTTACTTGCCCTCAGTCGTTCGTCATATGCAATGTTATACGATGGGACGCCATAATGGGCGTCGACTTCCTAACGGGACAAAACGCTGTCATTGACTTAAGACGTTTTCGAATCCGGCTGGGCACACATAACCTTGCATTTTTTCAGCCAGTCAACCACAAACAGTATGCCAATACCTGTGCCTTGCCCCAGATGACTATGGTGAATTTGCATGATAACCCTCTCCTTAGCCCAAATGAACGTGCAGACACTCTGGCCCTACTACAGGAGTACAGTGATGTGTTCGACGATGGACTAATGTCGTACAACACGAGATTAAGACTGGCGATAACTTGCCCATTCGGATGCCACCGCGACGGGTACCCGTTCATTATCAACAGCAGTAAGATACCATGACATGTTAAGAAAGAAGGTGATTAAACCGTCTACATCACCGTGGGCATCTCCAATTGTTATCGTAAAAAAGAAAGATGGTTCCCTCCGTCTCTGTGTAGACTATCGTCGCTTAAATGCCATCACACAACGGGATTCTTTTCCTTTGCCTCGCATAGACTCCACCTTAGATGATTTGGGTGGGGCACAGCGGTTCTCCACATTAGATCTAGCTTCCGGCTATTGGCAAGTTGAAATTCGTCCTGAAGACCGCCCAAAAACTGCGTTTGTTGTGCCAACGGGGTTGTATGAATTCGAAACCATGCCATTTGGTTTGTCTAACGCCCCTGCTACGTTTCAATAGCTCATGCAAACGGTACTTGCCGGGCTAGTCCCCAAACAATGCCTTATCTACCTAGACGATATCATCATGTTCGGCCAGTCGCCCGAAGAACACCATGCCAACCTTCGAGCCGCATTTCAGCGGTTACGCAGGAGTAATCTTAAGTTGCAAGCCTCAAAATGCAAATCCTGCAGAAATCGGTTATTTTCCTTGGAGATGAGATTACTCCACAAGGAGTGCGTACAGATAGCAGCAAAACCCAAGCAGTGGTCAACTGGCGGACTTCTAAATCGACGGCTGACGTACGCAGTTTCATGGGGCTTGCCTCTTATTACCGGCGTTTCGTCCAAAACTTCGCCAGTATAGCAGCCCCTCTCCATCGCCTGACAGAAAAAGGACGGAAATTCGTCTGGACAAACGAGTGCCAGGTAGGCTTCGGCACGCTTAAAAAATGTCTAACTTCTCCTCCTGTTCTATCGTTTCCAGACACATCGGCTGACAGCGGTCCCTTTATCCTGGATACTGACGCCAGTGCACACGCAATCGGAGCCGTTCTCTCGCAGACAACCCCTGATGGGCAAACACGAGTGATAGCATATGCTAGTCGAATGCTGGACAAAAGGGAGACGCGGTATTCCACGACACGTCGTGAGATGTTAGCCCTCGTATACTTTCTTACATACTTTCGCCATTACTTATTGGGGCGCAAATTTCGAGTCCGGACTGGCCACAAGGCGTTACAGTGGCTACAAAATTTTCGCGATGCCTAGGGCCAACTTGCTCGTTGGTAAGAACGTTTACAGGAGTTTGATTTCACGTGCGAATATCGGCCCAGAAAACGACATGGTAACGCCGACGCTCCCTCCCGCCTGTCAGATTGAGAAAACACTTTGAATGTGTTACTCGGTGCTGCAGCTGACACCAACTGGGCTTCCCTACAAGCGGCGGACACAGCAATACAGCCCATCTATTTAAGACAACAGCATGGGGACGACAAACCGACGTCCAGAGAACTACGGGACTTACCAGCAGCTTCGCGGTGCATCTGCGATAAATGGGGCCTACTACGACTCCTCGATGATGTTCCTTACATAGTGGAACCAAATGCCAATCCCCGACTACTCGTCCCAACCGTTAAAGTACCCGAGCTCATTAGTCAAGTACATCAGCAACTGGGACACGCTGGCCGACAGAAAACTGAACACGCCATCCGTCAACGCTTCCGGTGGCCACTTATTCACCATGATGTCACGGAGTTTTGCCGCAATTGCGCTATATGTGCGCAGATCAAACAACCTAAGCCAACTCCCCGGAGTGACAATAAACGTTACAGTGATATATTATCGCGGAATGTATGGGTTATCGTGTTCACGCCTATAGAGGCGTTATAAGCGTTTACTTTTGTAAAGTAGATAATATATAACTGGTTTCAGGCTTCTATAACCGAAGAAGCAACATTTTCCAGTTATGTGTTCGTATTAAGGGAAGAACCTGTCATGATATCCCAGAGTATGTATTACTTCAGTACCTCATCTTATATAAGAAATTTAGCATAAAAAGACTATTCTTCGCGTTTTAGAGCCTTAATGGTCTATTATTTGATAGGTTTTTGAGGAAATATAGGTTGAAAATTAGGTATATACAATGGTTGTTTTCATAGCAGTTATTCTATGATAACGAGACATTTGAAGGAGAACTAGCCCACAGACACAAGTGAAATATACGTTTTGAGGATACCAAATACTTGTTTATCATCATCCGTGATGATTGAAATATTCCATAACAAATCGAAGAGAGTATGCGATGAATGAGGGAATTTGCTGAATTTCCTGGTGATTTTATCCATTTCCGTGAAGTTCCTAGTTAAAATGGCTCAGCTGAAGATGTGATACTATTTTAATTTACATTGTCACATAGAATTTCGGGAGACCGTAATTGCTGAGTGCATTACATTGCATCAGATTATCTCGATATCATTGTGCATTTGTGCCAGAAGAATAGTATAGATGGTGCTTCTACAATGCCAGACTGCTTCAAATTGGAATCACCTTTCTGTAGAATAGTAGCTCGCAGGTATGTCCTACAACTACTAAACGTGTTACTTCAATTATATCAGTCTTAATAATTTTTAATGTCCACATCACTAACATATTCTGAGATGCTTAATGAATTACTTGTGACTATGAATGACATGGAAGGTGAACTTTTGGCTCATGTTTCGAAAGCATTTATTATGAAACAAGTTATCTGTAGGGATTTTGTGATGTTCAGGTTACAATGCTTGTGTGTATGTAGTTACTGCATGCTATGGTACTTGAAGGGACAGTTGGTGAAAGTGAAGATATAATAAAGTTTTCTCTAAAGTCACTATGAATACTGCAAACTGTTGATAAGAAAGTGCATCAAGGGAATAAGTTCGGAATAGCTAGAAAACACTACTGCAGTTTCTCAGGATGCTGTTCTCCCCCTGGAATACCTTTTAATTGTGTGAGGGAATAGCACTTACCGATATATATGCAGTGTTCATTGTGAAGGGTCCGGAGTTTAACTTTTATGATAATCTGTTATAATTGCTTGTACAATAATTGAACAATCGAAAATTTTGAAAAAGTTTTAAGTTACCATACGTCACGATTGTAATTTATAACCTAAGTTATTGTACCTGTAGAGATGTCATGCATTCCTTGTAAACACCCATTTATACAATATATTAAGTTATTATTTGATTGGTGCTATACTTTAGAAGAGGAACAATGTATGTCACAGTGAAAACCGCAGAAGAATGCTGTCATGACCGAAGAATGTGAAAGGAGAATGAACCTTTTTCAGCAAAGGTAGGAGAATATAAAGCGTTTCACTTTTACATTACTTATTTCTAACTTCAACGATTTAAAAATTATACTTTATTCACTTACTTGTAGATGTTCGGTCAAGTCAGGCAACCAGGTCAAAGCAATTACGCATCCCCGCAGTAATTACGAAAAACAATTGTGTGAAGACATTCGCTTAATATTTTTCATGAAATATATTTAACATCTTGCTTACCATACTTTTCTTATTCTATCTCATTGAAAGTAAATTTGTCATTATGACGAGATGTAGGCCTGAGAAAGTAATTGTAGGCATAATTCAACGTAGGCGAAATCGTACTAACATTGCTACAGCCCAACCTATTAAATTATTCCTCTCGTGTAGACTTCAGTTTACACTGTATGTTAACACCCGTAGTCATATGGATTGACATCTTGCTTTAAGTGAAATAGTAGTAATACAGTACTTTTGATTACACTTAACTTCATACGAAATCGAAGTCAACTGCAGGGCCCTAAATTCCATTCTTATTTGTCAAACACTGAAGTACGTAATCTCAGATTTTTTTCGACGTGACTGAAGTACTTATAATTCACGACTTATATCGGTGGAAAGTGTTCCTACAGAATAGCACTTACGTATAGTAAGGAATTCATATCCTAGGGAGCACCGGTCTAGCATGGCGTACTCCCAACGCGAACACACGAACAGAAAGACAACAATCTTATTACGAAAAGTTTATTCTTATTGTAATACGAAAGTATTTAATTTACACATCAAGAACATTGTTGATTTGAGCGACTACTTTTCCAGCGAACTCTGCGGCAAACGTCCGTCCATATTTGTCACAAATTCTCGTCAGGCCCGCATTAATAAGCCTCCTATTGGTTACGTATAAGTCACACTGATTTCGCGGCACAATTGCTGACGTGCTTGGAATTGGGTACGAGTGGCGAGACCATGTCCATCGTTTACACTTCTGCAGCACATGATTAGCTACAAAAGGTGGAACGGTAAACGGAAATAGAATTATGCACACAATATTAAAGGATAAATAATGACAGTGCTTACGTCCTGTTTTCAGTTAAGACAAACCCTTATGAAATATATATACATTTTAGTATCTACGAATTTCGGTCAGTTAGGAGTAGGTTAATATGCATTAACTATGGAGACATAAAATAGGGAATACTTCAGGTGGCAACCTAGTATATCTTACGTGTAAATGAATATACAAGTTTCAAAAAAGGGTATTTTACCTGTGAAACACGCCTTTTTTAAATGCACCATCAGCAAGTGTCTACAGGGATACCGACAAGTCTGGAACGTCATACAAGTACATGTGCATGCGCGCAGATCCACCTCTACTTGTCTCCCATTGTCATCCAAGAAGATATAATCAAAACCTTCACACTGAAAAGAAGTCCATCGTCGCTTTGCATAATCAGCGATCACTTTCTTCGCAGTGTATGGCGTCAGATGGCGTAAAATTGGTATTATGCGTTCGGAACATGAATACTTGAGGGAACGCGACTGAGCAATCATGCACTCCTGCTCTATTCTAGAATTACTTAGTTGAAACCATATGTAAACCTTCAGCATGCTTTGATGCAGACTATCTGATCTAAGCAAGTACCGCTTCATCTGCTTGTGAGAACTTTCTACTCTATTGTTGGTATCGTTACCCAAAGTCAGTACATGTTCCCTGAAAGCTGCTGCCCACAAGTGTCGTCGACTCATCCAAAGACGTTGTAAATACTGACTGACACCAACATCCAATCTGCTTATAACTCTGAAATAGAAGTTAAATCTGGAAAAATGAAAATATTAAAGGCATTACTCAGATCTCCTTTTACACTGAATTAAGCGACATAAGTAGTTCTTAACAATGGGATTCCGCGTCTAAAATTGAAATTTTAATTATGCTTTTAAATAATTTACTTTACGACAAAATGCACGACAAACATGAAAAGAACAAAGAACAATGTGCGCTTCTCTGTGTGTTAACTTCACTGCTCCTATTTCGGCTTGCGCACAATCCATAATGAATGTTTCTGTTTTAGAGGTGTCTTCCATTATTCTACGAAACGAGTCCAAAATCCAAACGACATCACGCTTGAATTCCTTTCGCGTCCAAGCAAATAGAACCGGTCTCCCACGACCAAAATTATCCGTTACAACTAATTGAAACAAAGAATACCTGCATGTTGATTAATTAATTGATAAACTTACTTCCCTTTATTTGTGTTATATGTAGAATCGATGCCAACAACCTCCGGAAACCGTTTATACAAATCTATTTGCTCATAAGTCGAAAAACAGACTTTCATTAGTGAATTCCTTATCGGTTCATCGGAATAATACTCCAATAACTTCCCACGGGACTTAAGGAATTCAAAAATGTCATAACGGCTCGATATACCTGAAGTAGTTTACATTTACATTAACGTTACCTTTATTAACTGAAGCTTTCAGATTTCTAACGTCATTAAGAGTTATGTCCTTGTGGAATGTTTCCTTAACATACATAATTATTTCATCTGATGAGTGTGATTGGTGAAGAAGTGGTTCTACATTTTCTTTCTCTTCCGCTGACAGTCGTCTAGACCATGGATCATTCTGCATATACACCCTGGTGCATGGATGGTTGTGGACCATTTTGTGGGATGTTATCACGTATTCACTAAAACGCAAAATTACGCGAAATGCAGACAGACAGTTGCAACATTTAGACCTTAAACATACATATTATCATAATACAATTCCTCTTACGACTTGTTTCGCAATTTCAGGCCAGCTTTTCCACGGTTCACGCCAAAAGTGCATTTAAAATAAACGTAAGCGTACTTATATCTGTCGTCCCCTGTTGTTTTGCTTTGAATATGCACATAGTGAGTGCAGGACAACTACATTGTTAGCATTAAATGACTTCCTCACTTGTTGAAATTCTCCTAAGGAATTCTCAAATTCCTCCCAACTAAAGAAACGCCTTCCCAGCATAATTTCATCGAAAATTCCACTGATGTCAGCAGTACTTTCACCCGCATTGCCTACCTGCAATAAACTAAAAAGGCGTTGTCAATTAGCATCCATCTGTGTCGCAATATCCATCAATAAAATGCTACATGTATAACCTAAAATCGAGAAAAGCCCTAGAACTCACGGATTCCTTGACATCGCCAGCAACCGATAGGCCAACAAACCGAGTGTATGATAAACCAAGCCTGGTACATGCACAAAATAAGTAAAAGAAAACGTTAGAATACCAACATTTTACATTTATATTCATCAAACATGCTTGCAAACAACGCATGCCGCAACCACGCAAACCTGCACACGGCATGACCTACCGAGGACAAATTTAATGTCAAACTCTCCGCCACTGTACTAGCCAATCAAAGCTGAGAAAGCCCTTAAGCGCGTAAGATATAACACTCTATAACGTATATTCTCACTCAACTCCCCGAGCACCCTTAGTACCTATGTTAAGCGAAGGCCCTAATCATCGAATGGGAGTAGATATTATTGGGCCAGGACCAACATCGAGACGTGGTAATCGGTATATACTCGTCATGGTTGACTAATTCACCAAGTGGTGCGAAGCGGTCCCTCTGCAGCAACATGATGCACCGATGATTGGGCGCGCATTCATCGACAATTGGGTGTCCCGTTTTGGTGTCCCCCTTTATCTACACTCCGATCAAGGCGCCGCGTTTGAGAGTCTTCTGATCGCTCACATCTGCAATGCTTTCGGCATCCGAAAGACCCATACTACACCTTATCATGCACAAGGTAATGGACTGGTAGGACGCACCAACAGAACAATCAAACATCTTCTCCGTGCCTTTTTGCACAATGCACCAGAGAACACCGGGGACGATGCCCTGCCCCAGTGCCTGCTTGCATACCGCTCCTCCGTTCATTCGTCCCCAGGATTTTCTCCAGCTCTGCTCTTGTTTGGGCGTGAACGTCGCCTGCCAGTCGAGATCCGGAGACCGTTGCTACCATATGAAAAGATCGACTTTATTCCTTATATCCGCAACCTTTGCCACCACCTCGATATAGCCTACAATATGGCACGTCGTCATTTACAGTCTTCTTCGCAACATCAGAAAAGCAATTATGACAGGTTTGCCCAAGGTCCCACTTATTTCACGGGTGACTACGTGTGGCTCCACCGTCCGTCCGCCCCTACCGGTTCGTGCCCAAAATTCTACACGCCCTGGCAAGGTCCATATCAAATTGTACAGCATCGGCCCCCGACTACGTATATCCTGCGGAACTTGCGACGTCCCCAAGAAAAGCTCATCTCCGCGCATTACAACCAGCTGAAACCCCACTATCCAGCAGCTGTCAACGACCCGTTAACACCTTCGCAACAGCCACCCGCTACGACCTACTTCGGGGTGCCTACCGAAGGGGGGTAGTGCATATCCTATACCACCGCCCGGTACTGAGGACAGTGCCTTCAGAGGGGAGGGAGCGATGTAATGATATAAAAACTTCAAAGATATCACTTAACGAGTTTCCTATTTCCTATTTTTCAGAAAGGAACGCAGACGTGGCCCTGCTAGAGGAAGAAGAAGACCGGTTGTCGAAACTTGTTATAAGTGACGATAACTAATTTCGTACCCGGGCAATTTAAATCTTGCGTGGTGGTAATAAAGACCTTTTCTCCCACATCTTCGTGTTCTCCCTTCATTGGCTGTGCCTGTTGTCTTTGAGTGTTACAGAAGAAGGTAGTGGCTTCAGAATTCAAACATATATTTTGGAATTATCCATGAAACCATGCTAGTATATTTGGCTCATTTCGTGAAGCTCTACTGTCTTAATTGGTTCAGTAGTAGTTGGCATTCATAATGTATTTTTGTATCAATTTCTCCATCCATATACTCAGCATAATCCGCTTTTTATTTTCAGACGCAAAGCATTGGCAATATGAACATGGTGTGTGGCATTTTATGTGGACCTCTATTTCAAATGGCCTTTACATCGGGGATAGACCTAATTGATATACGATTCGAATTTCATAAACATAACTTAGGCTCATAGGTGAAAGGATGTTATTATCTTAGTCAGAACAAAGGCAGGACGTTCAGAGAGTATAGAAGACTTTATTTCTCAACTTATACTTATAAACACTATTGCTCATCGACTTGCACTGCGGCTTCACATGAAGCGAAGGATTACAAATACCCTACTCCTCTCTTCGGTATCAGAGAGTTAACAGCACACAGAGATTACTCAACAGTATCCTCTGTATTAAGTTCAGTAAGGACGAATATAAGTTTTTCCATCTCAATATTAAGTGAGGGAATTTGTGAACTGTGTAGTCCTTTGTAGGAATGCATTTGTCACGGAGAATTCATTGTTAAACCGAATGTGTATACGGCTTACTAAATCTTATGCACTTCCTGTATAGATCTGATGTTCGTCGGTTGTCCACCTGACAGTTTATGAAGGTTGCAATCAAGCTTAAATTATAATTCATAACTGCAAGAACTGCTGTCATCTGATCTTCAAGCAATTCACCATTTGTTGAGTTTTTATGACTACAATACCCCTTTCTCAATTTATTCAGAAAAGATCAATTTGGTTTTTCGAAAAAATTAGTACGTCAGTTTACGAATTTTGCAAATTCGATGGAATGCATTCTATAAAATTTATAGTGAAGTTAAATTATTGACTGCTGGTAGAGTGGTGAAACAATGACATTTCAATATTTAACTACGGAAATTACTCTATTCCGAAGGCTAACATGAAAGAGCTGAGAAGACTCCGTAAATTTAATAAAAATCCGTGGACTTCTCTTTGCATATGATAAAATCGGATCAATCAATTCCGATTAAATTTACAAAGAAGAACATGAAAGTAATTTCAAACCTGAGTATATTCCACTGTGAAAGCGTCAGTGCACAGAGGCGCTCACATATGACTGCCTCAGGAATCGAACTCAAGTCCTCCGGGTTTGGTGCTGTCACGTCAACACAGTGGCTGGATGGTAACGCGTTCGCTTTGTAACCTGGAGGTACGACTCCTAATTGTTTCATGAGTGTGAAATTCCAGATAGTTCGAAAGTGGATCTGCAACCTGCCAAGACAATTTTTATTGAAGCATTTAATAATAGTTGTTTAAAAATGATAATATGCTCTATAGGACAGTATGGCATATCGCCATATATATATATATCGTCACGTCGTACATTTTTATTACATATCTTATAATATGGCAGCCTATGCAAGCGGCGTCTGTTGCCACAGATCGTTTGTTCTTAGTCGGTTAAAATCTACTCCAAACCATTAGAAATACAGAACTGACTGAGGATGTTGGAGACGGCACTAGGCAGGGCTCTAGTGGAAAGTCATCGAAACTAGATTATATTCTAACTGGTGACCAGCTACTTGTTGAAAATGTCTAGATCATCACCCTCCTAGGAAGTAGTGACCATGCAGTCATTGGATTCGATCTTGCACTCCGTGGGCGCTTACATCGGGATGCTACGCGACCGTGTCTGTGCTATTACAAGGCTGACTATGCTGGAATGCGGAAGCTTTTGTCGGAACCAGAATGCCCATAGAATGGACTGAGTTATCTGTGGATGAACACTGGGAAGTTTTAAAGAGATTACTAAAATAGTAATCTCGGATACCATCGCTTTAGTCACACCACAGCCGAAGAAGAGGTCCTGATGGCTGAAGATACGTACGCAACTTATTCTACAAGCAAAGCGGAAGGCTTGGTCTATGTGATGTGTATCTATGGGTCAGATTGACCACGATGCAAACCTGGAACTTAGGAACCGGTGCAGCGTGAGAGTTAGAAGTGATAGGGCATTTTAGGTTAACCTTGCCAAAAGTTCCCAGCGATCCCCAAAAGCATGTACCGATTGACGATGAGGGGAAAACCAACCAACCAGGGGCAAGCTCCTTAGTAGGTACAAACGGTCAATACCTCACTAGTTTGGAGATAGCTGAAATATTTAGATTAGCTTTCGCCAAACAGCCAAATGGCAAAGCGGGTACCACTGGTACGGACCAAAATGGCGGCACTACTACTTCATCGGAGGAAAACTTAGTGGTTTGTCCCCAAATAAACCCGGCAATAGTTCTAGGGAATCTACAGAGATTCACTTCTGGAAAGTCCCCAGGTTGTGACGCCATCAGACCTCCTCCTACACAAAATTACTCAGGTAGATATAGGTAGGCCGCTTTTGTCATGGTTGAAGGAATGCCTGGCTGAAAGTAAATTCTGCACAAACGTCAATCGAGTCCAATTATTCTGACTTATACCGTCATCAGGAGTGTCTCAGGCATCCATCCCAGGGCCACTGATGTTTTTGATTTTTATCAATGACCTACTACGCCGTCTCAGCCACCCTACTCTTCCATACACTGACGACGCCACGATTTGAAGAGCAGTGAAGTGTTCGGAGGGCTCATGTAGGGTGTAGGATGAACTGAATCTACTAGAAGACTTGGCGGTGGCCAATTGAATGACTTTCAACCTGAAAAAAGCAAAGTCGTGCAATCACGAAACTGTAGGCTGTAAAATGAGAGTTACACCCTGTGCAATGAAAGCCTGTCCTGCAAAACGTCGGAACGTGACTTAGGTCCCAACGGAAAAATGGATACAAGAGTGGATTAGATGGGGGATGTAGTGAGATCACATGCGGTCATATAATTTATACATGCAAAATTAGGTGCACTCACTCCCGACCTCTTTCTTAGGTAGTACAAAACATACGTTAGACCACATCTTGAAGTGTACAATATCACTGCACCCCACTAAATAGAAGAGACGCAAACCTCTTGGAAGGAGTCCAAAGTCGAGCGAAAAAAGGAGCAAACAATCGGGTGAGGTCCCACTTCTTTTCACTGCAGGTTCGTCGTCCCTTGGACTCCTCAGTGGCAAATGTAGCTGTGGCACCATCCGTGCACAGCTTTAAACGAAGGCTATAAAGTCATGGAGCGACACAATGACTGTGTTCAAACGGCCTGTCCCCTTAAGATCTCATGCACCATTAAAGGGTAGACAACTAAGTTCGTCGCTTTATCTCTTTACATTCTCTCCCGTTTTACTCTTCTGACAACTAACTACATATTATTACTATTATTACCAATATGTATACATATACATATATATATTTCAACTTCAAATTTCATCAGCTGACCTTTGTTACATTTTCTTTCTTTATTTTTCTGTCTGTTAGCCTGAATAACTTCACTAATTATATCTATTATTATTATTATTTTTACGATTATCATCTCTTTTCTTTTGTCAGCGACACCGGAGGATTGACTGGTGAAAGGATCAGCTCCATTCACAGTAGCGAAAAAGTTTTAACACACTGCACATCACAAACAACACATAATTAATCCCATCACTAATCCTTTTGTAGTCAACCAAAGCTACGATGGTCGAGTGGCGGGACGAATAACGTAGAAGTCCGACGAAGACCAGGAACCTCTACCTCACAATCAGTAAGCAGGCGCAAACGAATTAAACTGGTTTACAATAGCTCGTGAAAACGATATTGGATATTGGACATACTGCTTTTAGCACACTAAGGAAAGGTCTGTGAAGGTTAAGCGGGTGTGCTCCACAGGTTAAGTTGGTCATAAGGTCACTGTATTCTGGTGAGTATCTAGCTTTATGACGACACTGTTAAGACATCAATGTAAAGCAGAGCTTCCGAACAATTCAGAATTGAATAAAGTATAATTATATTTCAATAGTTTACACACAATGATAAGTTTTGTTATTGGTAATACAATTCCAACAGTGGTGTGAACACGGGTAGTAATTTTGCTCGAAATATTACCAATAACAAAACTTATCATTGTGTGTAAACTATTGAAATATAATTATACTTTATTTGATCTAATCCACAATGCTCAAACTTTTTACTGATATGAATTCAGAATTATTTAAATTTTTAAATTGAAGTATTTTAATCACTATTTAGTGGGACAAAACGGGTGAAGGATGGTTAGTTAATGGTTTAAATTGGCAAATTTTGGATGAATGATAAAAATGACAATTTAATGTGGAAGTTCCGGTCACATAATGCTCAGAATGGTAAAATATCGCCTAAATAATGGTTAAAATGGGAGAGTAATGCTTAAATAACGGAAAGTACCTATTCCATTTTGGTAAAGTATTTGTTAAATCATAGGGAAATGTCGGTTCAGCAATGCTGATGTATTATTTAAACTCTAGTCAGATGGGAGGAATCATGTTACATAACCGAAATTCGACAATCTTTTCTCACTATTGACCAATGCCATGATTCACCGACTATTCACCCACTTTGTTTGCCATTTTTGACCGACCAAGTGACTTTTCAAACCGTAGGATTCTCGGCTAATTCGAAGTATAGCAACAATCTGCGAGTATTTCTAAGTAATTGTGATCAATTAATAATAGCAATGCGACGTTAAGACCGATCAGTTTCTAAAGCCACTTCTGAGTAATTATATCAATTATGTCACCCCTACTACTCAATAATAGACCAATATATATTTTTGCAAGTATAAATACGACTGTACAGCCTCTGGAGATGATTTCGTCGATAAAGAAAATTTTCTTCTCTGAATTTGTCTTTTATTTCCGATCAGTTTAATTAATTAGACTGTATTTCTGAATACATATACATATATCCTTTCTCTTCCCTAAGTATTTCTCAACCTAGTATAACGAATAGTTAAATATGTAGGTGAAACTATGAAACCAGATGAAAAGTGAACCATAAACTTGAGGCCTGTATTACACACATGCTAATTAGTGTAATTGATGGCTTCATGGTTAGTTTTAAGCCTCTTCAGTTATTATTGGAGGTGGCTGTTATGATTTGACTCCATCGGATTCGGTGTATACTTATAAATGGTTAGTCTAAATATAATCTGGAGTCTCATACTTAGTTGTCTGGATGGCCCTAAGATATTTGGAACTCTACAATACATTTCTCCACATCATCTGCATTGACGTGACACGAACTTCCCCGAAATGTTTTGAATTTCTAAAACCTGCAAACCTCATCCAAGAAATACTAACTGCCAATTAGTCTACGTAGCAGGGAGTATAATACGAGTGACATCATGTCCTAAGATATGTTTAGTAAAATAAAATGGAGGTCATATTAATTATAGGTTGTATCTTGGTTGATAGAAAGTCTCCCAGAAAAATGAGTCACAACTTCTCATGTCTGCCATTTCACCCATCTTTCTCACTGCTTACTTTATCTCTTAAAATATTATTAAATGATTCGTTTCCACCTTTGGAGTTGTTTTCGTATGTGTTAACCATAGGATGTCAAAACTTGAGGCAAAATTACTGCAACAGTTGTATTTTAAAATTAAGTGATAGGGTAGGCTGAATGATTGACTGGTTTCAACGGAACTTTGCACAATACACCAGTTCGAGTTGCTGCACTCCACATAGAATACAAAGGGAGACAAAAGAGAGAAAGGTTCAAAAGAACAGTAATAAGCAGAAATATGGGAGAGAAAGAATAATAAAACGAAAACATGACTTTAGTGAATATGAGAGATCACAAAGAGTAAATACATTTTCACAGTTAAGAACGAATTTAAGCCAAATCACCATTTGTCTCGAGCCACTGGTTCTTAGGATCCCGAGGAACCTAATCAGGCAACCTACACATGCCTATGTGGCTCATACTAAATGTTAAGGTTTTCACGAACCTCTGTTCTGTCTGTTTTTGACATAGAACTTTGCACATATGTGCAGCAGTTCAAGTCGCCACACTCCATGTAGCACACAGAGGAAGAGAAGAAAGTAGGAGAAATGCACAGTAGAGACAGTAGACAGGGATATCAGACAAAGGAATAGCAATAACGATGAACCATATAGTTTCATTAGAAATCATAAGTCACAAGGAGTGGATGCATCTGCGCCAGTCATTGAGGACGATTTTGAGCCATATCACCACCCACTGTGTCCAGCCTTCATTGGTGTTTTTCGTCCCGACGACCCGAGCTGGTCAGGAAGTCTACACCTTCCTACGTGGCCTAGACTAACTGTTGTAGATTTCATTGACTGGTGCCATGTTTTGGTTTGACCGCCGCTATCTCTTTTCCAGCCTGACCCTATATCAGCTAACATTGCCCGTTGAGGAAGGCGATGACTAGACATATGTAACACATGTCCTAACCTTTTCACGGACCACTAGCTCTTTTCCAAACTGATCCATCCTATGTCAGAGGCTATTATTTCCCGTCGAGGGAGGTGATAGCTAATCATGGGGAACACATGTCTTAACCATCTCAATCGATGCAACTCCACAACCTTATTAATTGGTTTCCCCTCTCTACATGACACTAGATGCCTAACACCAATATTACTCACCCCATTATACCACCTAACATGGGATGTAAGTAGAACGCAGACAGTCAGGCTTTCCATGTCTTCCACTTTCAATGGTCAGGTCTCACTCACAGAAATTAGGAAGGAAGACGGAGCGAACTGCTGCTGTACAGTACACACTTCCTTCGGTCGATAGCCATCCAGCTGCATATCAGGTCTACTAGGCATAAGTTAGCTGGCAAATGCCAAACGAGCCTTTTGTATTCGTGCTAAAATTTCGTCAGTGATCAACCCGTCGAAGCTGCGTATACATGTAATAACAATGTTTTCATCAGTCATCCCTTGAAACTTTCCATATCCTTAAATAATCGACATGTAATGCAACCTTCAAACACACGTGTTTACTCAAAACCACTTTTTAAAATTTAATTTTGATTCATAGCAAGTTACTCAGATAGGGAATAGATAAATACTAAGTGATATGATTTATATTGGTATTTCATTTAAAGAAATTCTTTTGGTTTCTGAAAGAAAGAATAAGGAGAAGAATTACATGTTTGTTCAGTAAATTATGTTTGACTTTACTCATTTGAATCTTTATTTAATACAAATAATCACAAAGATCTTAAATGGATTTCTGAAACTTTCAAAAATTAGTTCGTAGGGATTCTATTCGTTTTTAAGTTAGACCATGGATTGACATCAGATAGAGAACCATTGAAACCTGGGGAATATTGGACTGCTGTTTCGTCCTATTTTGGGACTCTTCATCAGTACGCGCCAACCGGAGTTCGGACCCAGGACCTTCCGGTTACAAGGCGAGTTCCTGAGCCGTTGGGTCGGGCCCCAGTAACTGAATGGTATACCAACAGCTGTCCAGCACTCCCTGGTTTTTATTGGTTCTCTAACTGATATCACTCCGTTGTCTAACCTGAATTCCTGAAACTTTTATTGATACAGTTCTATGTCAGTCGTCTACATGAATTAAAAAAATTATGTAAATTATATTGATTTTAGCATTATTCGTTGAAGACATTTGCATCTTCTAGATTGTTCGTAGTATTCTCCAATAATAGATTTGTAAATACACGTCATTAAGTCTTCATTACTTCACTTCAGTTAATTAGAATTGTGCGTCGGTGGCACAGCAGTTAGGACTCTCGCCAACCATGCACGTGGTCCGAGGTTCGATACCCCGCCGACGCACACCTGATATCTATGGTCGGCCTGCTGAATTTGGGCTACCTATATCACATGCTGAAAATTTCATACTTGTACCAAAATACTGTGTGGAATCAAGCTATAATAAAAAAATAAAATAGAATTGTTTGAAACGACTACAGTTTCCATTTGACAACTTTGTGGTGAGCAGTTACTATCACTTCCATACTATGAATATGCTTTCTACCTTGTCAGAAGATACAAATGTGTTTAGAGTAATGTTTCAATAGTTTATTTACATTAAATTGTATTACATGGAATAATTCTACAGAACGAACACTTGAGCATAGCCAGTTTAGTTGGTGTATACTCCTAGCTTAGAAATAGGGATTGAAGTGGTAAAGCGCGTTGACCACTTCACTTACTTGGGAGGTTGCATCAGCCAAAATCAGTGGGTTGATCGCTGACGAAATCTCAGCACAGATACAGAAGGTATATGCCAGTTTACGCTGTCTCTGGCGTAGACGTGATATGCGGCTGTGTTACGTATGCCTAGCCATCACCTTTCTCGATGGCGAATGTTAGCTAACATAGGATGGATCAGGTTGGAAAAGAGCCAGTGGTGGTCAAACCAAAACATGGTTTCATCAGACAATGAAATCCAAAACAGTTAGTTTAAACCAGTCACGCAAGAAGGTGCAGAATTTCTGACTAGTTGTACGGTAAACACCAATGGCTGGAGACAATTGGTGAAATGGCTCAAAATCGTTCTCAGTGGCGCAGATGCATCCAATCCTTGTGACTTATAATACTCAATAAAACGATATGGTTCTTCGATATTACTATTCTTTTGCCTCATATCTCCGTTGACTGTGTGTATTTTGCATTTCTTTTTACTCTCTTCTTCTTCTGTGGCTTTATGTGCTGAGTGAAGTGTGGCGAATTAAACTACTGCACACCGGTGCAAAGTTCTATGTTGAAACGAGTTAGTCAGTCAGTGTATACTGGTTGATAAACTTCAGTCCTAAAAGGAGATTGTTGAAACCTTAGTGTTGTGCTTTACTTGACTAGTCATTTTGATGGATACCATAAAGTATCACGTGACAATTCGCACATAAGCCCTTAAACTTAGCACCTCAAGAACATCCATCTCTTCCTCTTTGTTTGCTGTAACGTTTAGACTGCTGTTATTTATGTTTTCTCGTTTCACTGTTACTTCCTCATCCTTCCTTCATTGACCGTCTCCACTTTTCACACATTTTATCCTATTATAGTCTTCTTGGAGTATGCAGTATCTCCCTATTTATATAGACTGTTGAATAGTTGGCAATTCTTGTCTCGGACTCTCAGTATGCTACGAATAAGTGATTGGAGACTTTTAGTAACTTGGTTTCGAATAGTTTGGTGAACGGTGACTAACAGTGGAATCCAGGATGCTCACTTCATCCTATTTGGGTCCCATCAACTGGATGTACCAGTGAATAATGGTATTTCCACTGAAGCTCGAAGCAAGTATCTGTGGTTTCAAACGTCAAAGCGTTATCCACTAGATGGCTTGAGCCACCTGGATTCCACTGCTAGTCACCATTCACCAATTTACTTCCACTTAAACAATCAGACATATTTGAATATTAAACCTATCTGATAGGGATTTAATCTTGTTGACTCATAATATGCAGAAGATATGGTCCTTCTAAGTGGTAAAGACGCTGACAAAATGTAGAGTCTTCTGAACACCTTGAGGAGCAGCAATCTTCGAATATTTGGCATGCGATTCTCTCACATCTCGCAAATGTAAGATGATGCTACAGGAATGGACTGGACTACATAGACTCATTCCTAGCTTGAAGATAGTCAGGAGTGAAGTCGTTGGCGTAGTGTGATGATCACTTCATTTATTTGGGAAGTTGCGTCAACCCGAGTAGTGGGTTGATTGCTGATGAAATTTCAGCGCAGATACATAAGGCTCGTTTACCATTTATCAGCAAACTGACATCATCTCTGGCTTAGTAGACATGATATCCGGTTGACCATAGACCGACTGACGTGTGTAGTTCACTTCCATCCCCTCCTTTATGACTGAGTGAGAAATGACTATCGAAAGTGGGAGACATGAAAAGTCTGACTAGCTATCCTTCAGCATAGGTGTCTGCGTTCTATCTATATCCCGTGTTAGTTGGTATAATAGGGTGAGTAATATTGTATTGAAGTTAAGCGTCGAGTGGTAGGCTAGGTAAAGAGAGAACAATCAACGAGGTTGTAAACTTACATCAATTGAGATGGTTAGGACATGTGTTATACATGCATCCCTGGCCATCGCTTTCCTCGATGAGAAATGTTAGCCGCTGACATAGGATGCATCAGGTTGGAAAAGAGTTAGTTAGTGGTGGTCAAAGCAGAACATGGCTTCATCAGTCAATCAAATCTGCAACAGTTAGTTTGAGCCAGCCAGTCGCGTATGAAGGTGTAGACTGCCTGACTGGTTGGGGTTCTTGAGGTGGTAAGAACCAATGAAGGCTAGAAGCAATTGGTGAAATGGCTGAAAATCCTCGTTCATTCACTGTTTGTAGTTTATCATATCCAGTGCGACTCTATTGTTCTTCCATATTGCCATTCCTTTTCCCTCACTCACACTTCTGTTTCCTATCTGTCTTTACTCTCTTCTGTTGGTTTGTGTGGTAAATGGGGGGGGGGGAGTATGACAACTAGAACTGCTGCGCATCAGTTCAAAGTAGTACTATGTTGAAACCAGTCTGTCAGTGATGGCGATTTAAGTTAGTGATCACAGCTTTTTTTTCTCCTTCACCTTCCCCAGTGGATCATAGGGCTTCAAGCTAGTGGCTTGAAGTTTCTGTAGCAATGTTTATTTTACAGGATGAGGTGGCTAGCCTCAGGCCCAACCTTTCCTCTTCACTAGCATTATTTCTGGCTTAGTGAGGTAAAGGAGTGAGTCGGCCAGGGATCGAACCCTGGACCATGTGCATGGTCGGCGAGCGTCCTAACCGCTATGCCACGGACACCCCACAGTGATCGCAGCTGTGACACTATAATCTCGATATGATAGTTTGGAATTAGTTTTACTAAATCTGTTTGGAAAATACTTGAGTTTAAAAGATTCTATATACCTTGTTCTTCAGGAGTATTAGGATACAAACATACAGTTAAACATAAAATTGTAGCTTTGTGTCCATTAGCTTAAATTAAGTGACACGTAAATACTCACCTCAATATCAACGGAAACGATGTGCTTCTAAAAGATTTTCATCTCAGTTAAGGGTATCACCTAATGCGTCACTTTTCGTGTGACTCATTGACTCATTCAATGGGTGTCGGATTCGAGTCTCTCCTCATCGTATTTCCGCCTGGAAAAGTTGTTGAGTCTTATCGATAACCATCATACAATGTATCTTTCCCTGGTACATAAAAATGTGGGTTCGTGTAAAAGTTTTATTACTGGTTTAGCGAAGTGAAGGAGTGCGTCAGCCGGCGATTGAACCCCAAACCATATGGGTGGTTGGCGAGCATTCTACGGCTGTGCAACCGACGCTTTCAAGGTGTATAGTAGTATTTATTATATGACAGCATTAAGTGTCACTAAAGATTGCTTAGTCAATATACAAATGATAAGATTAATTCGAATGTTTTAAGGGAGTGGAATTGAAGTGAATGAATTACAAAATTCTGAAAGATTATTATATAAATGAATGGTTATTGAGATTTTAGAAGTAGGCCAACTCTTTTAAAAAAGAAGTGAGAAGTCGTGATCAGTAGGGTGCAGCAGGTCGGGCGTGAGGACAAATACTCGCCGAAGACATTGGCTAGGGGTCGCGCTATGTCGTGAATTGGCAGAAGTTGGAATTCAAGGGCCATTGGATCGGGTCCCAGTGGCTTAATGGTATACGAGCTCGCCTTGTAACCAGAAGGCCCTGGGTTCGAATCCCGGTGGGTGCGTACTGATGAAGAGTCCCAAACTAGGACGAAACAGCTGTTCAGTACTCCCAGGTTTTCACAATGGTTCTCTAACTAATGTCAGCTCATGATGAAATCCTGTAACCAATCAAATCCCTACAAACCAACACTTGAAAATCTTTAAAAAAAGTTTGATCATAGATTGATATCAGTTAGAGAACCATTGAAAACAACCAGGGAGTACTAGACAGTTTTTTCGTCAGCCTAGTTTGGGACTCTTCGGCCGTACGTACTCCTCGGGTTTTGAACTCAGCCACTGAGACCCGGTCCAGTGGGCAGATTGATGACCATTAGTGAGGTTCACCCAGTCGGGAGTGAGGACGAATACTCTCCAGAGATGACATTAGCTGGTGCCAGTCGCGTTAAAATCACGAATTGGTAGGAGTTAGAATTCATTGAGTTGGGTGCTAGTGACTGAATGGTCTACCAGCTTGCCTTGTACCACGAAAGTCCTGGGTGCGAACCACTGTAGTGGGTGCGTACTAAAGATGAGTCCCAGACTAGGACAAAACAGCTGTCCAGTACTCCTTGCTAGCTTTCAATTGTCCTCTAACTGATATCAATGTTTGATCATATCCCTACAAACGTTTGAAAATAGGTCAACTTTTGTCAAAAAATTAAAAGTGCGAAGATGATGATAGGAAAAAAGGCGAAGACAAATTGAAGCGACAAAATAAAGAACATTCCTACAACTAAGGTAAAGCAAGGGGTTTAACGAAATGTTTTTGAATATATATAGTTTAGATTTTTTCCAATGTATAGCTAAAGAGCTTTGACTGTACAAAAGTGGAGCAAAAGTAAACTTTTAGAGTGAATGAAAAATGGAGGACTTCGTCATCCTATTCTCACTTTTCATCAAGCAAACCGGGCAGTGTTGAGCTACACGTCTCCAGAGAACACTTTTACAACGTCCATTGTAATGAGGTCCACAGAAGCATGGGAAAGATTATATGCACACATAGGTGGACATAAGTAGTAGTTTATCCTTCGCATATTTGCCGACTAAGTGTAAAACGAGTGTTTAATACACATGGACAGACGACTTTTAATCACCCCAGTAACAGTATCACATTCGACTTCTAAACCCTCGTGAACCCGTGTCTTCTTTGGCACTATCATTTACCTAGCAGTGGTTTCTTTCGTCATGTTTCTTTCAATAAACCTTCTAGGATATCCATTGCGTGTGAGTAATGCTCGGGTCATATTAATTAATTAATTAATTCAGTTTTAGATTTTCTCGTCGATTGATGGGATCAAAGTGCTCGGTCTCAGGTGGACATGTCGGCTTCTTGTGACATCGTCGAAGCATCTGCACAAGAAGCCGACATGTCCACCTGAGACCGAGCACTTTGATCCCATCAATCGACGAGAAAATCTAAAACTGAATTAATTAATTAATATGACCCGTTGCACAAGAGGTGGCTGGCGCAGCCGAAGTGGTCTAGTGGATAACGCTTTGGCGTTTGAAACTATGGACACTGAGTTTGAGCCTCGGTGAGACATCATCACTCACTGCGGAATGCAGGTACATCCAGCTGGCGGACGAGTTCCAAATAGGATGAAATGCGTCTCGTCCTGGATTCCACTGCTAGTCACCATCCACAAACTAAACAAATGTAATACATATTTCTTGAGTAACGTAATCATTTTGTACTAGAATTTATGATCTATTTCTCACCTAATCCATATTTCTCTTTTTTTCTCTCTAGAATGTTCACCATTTCGAGTAAACTTTATCGATTCGGTGTAATCCCTTTTCATGTTACCACTGGTAGCAGGTATATTCATTCAGTTGTATGCGCCGTGTCTGGTGGTGTAGACAGTGCTGTTTCTGCATATTTATTAAAAAAGAAGGGTAAGTCATTCCCCACTGTTATTATTTGTCTAAAGATGCATTTTAGGATTTCAAGTCAAAGGTGTATTTATGACCAATTGGGATGTATTAGATGAAAAAGTCGACTGTTCTATAGATAAAGATCGTCAAGATGCTCAGTATGTTTGTGAACATTTGGGCATACCATTCTATGAGAAAAATTTTGTCAAAGAATATTGGAATTATGTATTTCTGTAAATTGGTTTTTAGTTCACTCTTCATTTCTTTAGACCCCTAATTAAATCCTATGAACAAGGTGCTACACCGAATCCAGATATTTTATGCAATAGATTTGTAAAATTTAATATGTTCACAAAAGCTGTGCTAAAGGGTGGCAATCATGAGGATAACGATGGTGGTGATGGTGATTCATCAAGTTTAAAAGCTGATGCCATTGCCACTGGTCATTATTGTAGAAATTCTTTTGGTACATATCTACAGCATAAAAGGAGTGATGTTGAAGCCCAGTTACTACGATCTGCTGATCCAGTAAAAGATCAAACCTTTTGGTTATCAACTGTAAGAGTTGTGTGAGTTGTTTTTATGTGTTGTTTGTTTTATGCTAAATATGTTTGCTTTGGTTTGTGTTCTTTTTTCGTCGTTGTTGTTGTTGTTGCTGCTGCTGGTTAGCTCTACAGGCATATATCTCTTGTGTAGTTACTTTGTAGTGAGAGCTATCTGCTAGCCAAATCGGTAGGCAGTAATTTACGTCAATGTTTGTTTTTATTCCTTCACGTTCCCAGTGGAACATAGGGCTTCAAGCTACAGTCTTGAAGTTTCTTTAGCAGTGTTTAGTTTTACAGGATGGGGTTGCTAGCCTCATGCCCAACCTTTCCTCTTTACCAGCATTATTTCTAGCTTAGTGAGGTAAAGGAGTGCGCCGGCCGGGGATCGAACCCCAGACCATATGCATGGTCGGCGAGCGTCCTAACCGCTATGCCACCGACGCACGTCAATGTTTACGTCCCAAATATTGGTCATGTGAAAACAAGAACAAAGACTGACTCAACAACCAATCACAGCAGACTTTGCGTAGGCGAATACAATAAAGGCAGATAGATGATCTGACCTTGAAGAAACAGTCACAAAGAGATGAAAGACTAACTTTCAGTGAGAAACAACCAATCAGAAGACTTTGTTTTTCTGCTAACAATAACCTATAATAATGTACATGAAAATCTATTCCATAATAAAGGATCTGTTGCCTGACCCTTGTCTTCTGTTGTTACAACTTTAGTTAGTGTTAGCCTTATGAGACAGTCACTCATTGATTTTCTGTTGATTCATTTTACGTTCCGAGTAGGATATAAGTGGCTTCAAGCTTGAACTTTGAAGTTTCAATAGTAGTGTAACGATAGAAGACAAGGGCCAGGAAACAGATCGTTTATTGAGAAAATCAACATATATTTATAGATTTTTATGTACATTGTTATTAGCGTTATAGTTAGCAGAGAAGCAACGTCTTCTGATTAGTTGTTTTCTTGCTGAAGGTTATTCTGTCATCTCTTTGTGGCCGTTTCTTAGAAAGTCAGGTCGTATATCCGCGAACCGTATTCGCACACGTTAAGTCTTCTGTGATTGGTTGGTGAGTTCCCCAAGGTTAAGCTTAGTTATTGTTTTTTCTTATGACCCCGATATGGTACGTAAACATTGACGTCAATTGTTGTCTACAATTTTGACTTGTTCGCAGACAGCTCTCACCACAGTAGTTGTGCTGTTTTTTACAGGGTTGGAGTTGGTGGCTTCAAGTTAAACCTTCTTTCTTTACTACCAGTTAGGAGAGTTCTTGAGAGTGGGTCGGCCAGCTGGGAGTTAAACCCGGACCACCTGCGTAATCTGTGAGTATTCCACCGTCGACTGACTAACTGGTTGGTTTCAGTACAGAACTTTGCACAGATGTGCAGCGGTTCCAGTTTCCACACTCTTTCCATGAAGCACACACAGTCGTAGAGGAAAAAGAGAGCAGAAACTCAAACGACTTCTGATGAGCGAAAATGTGCTGGAGAAAGAATAGTAGCATGGAAAGAAAATTAGGGTTTGATAGATTCGGGAGATTAGAAAGACTGGAATGCATCTGCACTATTGAGAACGATTTTGAGTCATATTGTGGTGAGAGCTGTCTGCTAGCCACAATTGTAGACAGAAGTTTACTTCAATGTTACGCCCCGAATCGGGGTCATGAGAAAAACAATAACAAAGCTTAACCTTGAGGAACTCACCAACCAATCACAGCAGAGTTAACGTGTGCAAATACGATTCGCAGATATATGGCTTAACTTTCTGAGAAATGGTCACAAGCAGTACAGAATAACCTTCAGCAAGAAAACAACCAATCAGAAGACATTGCTTCTCCACTGACAATAATGTACATAAAAATCTATAAATATCTGTTGATTTTCCCAATAAACGATCTGTTTCCTGGTCCTTGTCTTCTATCGTTACAATATCATTAATTGTCTCCAGCCGTTGGATCTTACCACCTCAACGACCTCAACCAGGCAGTCTGCACCTCTATGCGTGGCTGAAACTGACTTCATGGATTGATGTGAGTTTTTGGTTTTCACCAGCCTTAACTCTTTTCCAGCCTGATCCATACTCTGTCAGCTAAGATCGTTCGACGAGAGGAAGACGGTGGATTGGCATATGCAACCCGTGTCATAGCCATTTCAATCGACTCATCTTCACCACCTTATCAATTGCTTAACGCTACTCCCAACTCCAATATTGCTCACCATATTATACTGCTTAACACAGGAGGTAGAACACAAACATCTGTGTTCGAAGACAGCTATAGTTTTCATATCTTCCACTTTCAATGGTTATGACATAAAGGACGAGAAAGCAAATTGTTGCGGAATACAGACATTCTTTAATAGGTAACTGGATATCGCGTTTGTTAAATGACCACATGAATCTTTTGTATACGCATTTAAATTTTTCTCAGCAATCAGGACAGTGCGGCCTGATGCAAGTATGTAACGGCCTTATTTTATTGATCATATTTTAGATTTCTCATAAAGAACTTCAACATTGTATGTTTCCTGTTGGTGATCTGTCAAAGCCTCAAGTGAAACAAATTGCTCAAGATATTGGTCTTTCACGTATTTGTTCTAGACGTGAGGTAGGTGTATGTTGTTATTGATCTTTTTTGTTTTTTTTTTTTTTGCTTTTGATTTTTTGTTAAACTCCTTATGTTTTGTTATAAGATTTCATCATGAGCTGACATTGGTTACAGAACCATTGGAAAACCTGGGATTTCTAGACAGTTTGGGACTCTTAACCGGGTTCGAACCCAGGACCTTCTGGGTACAAGGCAAGTTCATAGACCATTAAGCCACTGGGACCCGATCCAATGGCCAGTCCATGAATTCCAACTTCTGCCAATTCACGCATGACATATCGCGACCAATAGCCAATGTCTTCGGCGAGTATTAGTCCTCACGCCCGACCTACTGTATCCTACTGGTCATAACTTCCCACTAGAACCTCAAGTAACTACTTACCCGAATAGGACCAGTCACCAGTGAGCATCTCATTGATATTCAAGTATTGGTTTGTAGGTATTTGATTAATTAGTTACAGGGCCCCATCATGAGATAATATCGGTTACAGAACCACTGGAAAACCACCATGGAATACTGGACAGCCTGCTGTTTTGTCCTAGTTTTATTTTCATAGTTGTTTTCTGTCAAAAAATTTATTAGTCTTAAACTCATACTCAGTTACTATAGGCCAACGTGAAGAAACTGGGAAGTATCATAAAACCGACTGTGCGTGCGTTGTACCAGATATAGGTTGCTGGTGTAGTGCACGTGCGCTTGCATTTATAACTCAAAGCTGACGATATTTATCTCTGGTAATCTCGATTGTTAGTAACTGGATGTCATTAATTATTCAGTGAAGTGTTAGAATAGTAATTGGCAGATTATTGGTTTGGATCTCACGTTGAGACAGATCTTAATTCCATCTTCAGTTGTCACTTATTAATTATTTCAATTATAAGTATCTTTATAATGAATATTTACATAAAATGATTAGAAATTTGAAAACAAGGATGCACTGGATAATTGTTTCGTCCTAGTTGAGGACTCTTCAACAGCGTGAGACCACAATCCCACAAGCGATTGAAACCCGGGACCTTCAGATTACGAGACCGAACTCGTTGACCACTGAAGGTGTTAGGAGGATTTCAAAAACTGAAGTGCTCATAGTCCATAATTCTGCTCAAAATATTACCATGTCTGATAGACTGACTGAGTTATGAACACAGAACTTTGCACAGAAGTGCAGCAGTTCAAATTTCTTCACTATATGTGTAGTACATAAGGGAAGATGAAAGAGAGAAAACAAGAATTATAGTGAGCAAAAATATGTATCACAATGAATAGTAACATAGAAAAAACGTTAGAGTTTAGTGAATATAGAAGATCACAGGGAGTGACTGCATCTTTGCCGTTGATAACGTGTTTAAACTATATAACCAACAGTCTCTAACTATAAGGCTTTCATTTATGTCTAACCTCCACACTGTCTTCGAATTTCAAAATGAAATATATATATATATTTTATTTCCTTCACGTTACCCAGTGGAACATAGGGCTTCAAGCTAGTGGCTTGAAGTTTCTGTAGCAGTGTTTATTTTACAGGATGGGGTTGCTAGCCTCATGCCCAACCTTTCCTCTTCACCAGCATTATTTCTGGCTTAGCGAGGTAAAGGAGTGCGTCGGCCGGGGATCGAACCCCGGACCATATGCATGGTCGGCGAGCGTCCTAACCACTATGCCACCGACGCAATTATTTAATTCAATTTAGATTTTCCCATCGATTGATTAGACCGAAGTGCTCCATCTCACGTTAACATGTCAGCTCCTTGCGCAGATGCTTCCACGACGTCTGGTCATGTAACTTGAAGTAAATTAGTGTATGGTGACCAGTAATGGAATCCAAGACAAGGCGCATTTCGACCTATTTGGGACTAGTCATCCGTTTGTACCTGCATTCTCCAGTGAGTGGTGGTGTTCCCACCGAGGCTCGAACTTAGTGCTTGTAGTTTCAAAAGCCAAAGCATTATTGACTAGGACCTGACGTGTCAACCTGAGACCAATCACTTCGGTCCACTCAATCGATGGGAAAATCGTAATTGAATTAAATAATTAATCAAACCTGTTGCACAGGAGGTGGCTCTCATGACCCAAGTGGTCTAGTGGATAACACCTTGGCACTCTGGGCACTGGGTTCGAGCCTCGATGGGAACCGACATATTAACCTGAGGCTGAGCACTTTGATCGAATCCATCAAGGCGAAAGTCCGAATTAAACTGAATAATCACATTTGTTGTTTAAATCTTGTCATATTTTCATAAATCAAATCATGGTATGGTGTCTACTGTAGTTGTTGTGGCTATTTTTTAATAGTAAAGCGCACAATTGTCTTTACCATCCATGTGATTCTACACAAAATCACGTTTATATATTGTTCATCTGAATTGTGTGGAGAGTTATCATCATTATCATCGGTGTAGAACTTTTGCATAGAAGTGCATCCCTTTTCAAGTTGATACACTTCGGAATATCATAGACTATAAACAAAAGAAAGGGAACGTAATGTGACACTATAATAGGTAAAAATTTATTATTATTGTTTCCTTTAATTCGTAGAGGAACATAGGGCTTCAGCTGCACATCTCCATTGCGTACGGTTCTCCGCCAACGTTTTCACCTGGCTCCACGTCTGCTCACCTACTTTCATCTCCTCTTCGCATGACATCCTCCACTCCACTTCACCCCACCCCCGCACTGACGACCAACTCGCCACTTCCCATTCGGGTTCCACTCGAGCGATGGATTGGCTTCTGATGTCACTCACTTGATGGATTTCTCAGAGTATGGCCAATCCCTCTCCATTTCTTCTTGCATATTTGTTGCACAATTGGTTCCTGCTGGGTTGGTTCGTTCATTGCCAGAGATCCCTCCCTGTTGCTGATCTTTTCTGGCCAGCCATCTGATCTTGAGTGAAGTATTGAGCGAAGACAGCTGTTGATGGTGTGTAGTTTGTTTGAAGTGCCCTTCGTGACAGGTGAGAATTTATACGTGGGAGGAAATAATTAACTGAAGGTTGCTTACATCTTTCAGAATCTAGAAGATCACATCTGTACTATGTCACGAATAGCCTCACACCATTGTTTTTTTTTAACATCTTAAGGACCGAGGCCAGGTGGTTGACACCTTTCTAAGTGGCTCAAATCAACAATTAAATACTTCATATTATTGGTAGGAGCTGTGACGACGCACTGATTTATGTATTCGACTTCAAATCAGTAAGTAGGTAACAGTTTTCTGTCCGGTTTCATCTACCAAGGTTTGGACAGCTGAGTAGGATTACTAGCCCAAACACAATCCCAACTGTATGCGATTGAAATTGGTTGTTGAGAAATATATTTCCTTGCCTTCTCATCCTCCTATTAAACAATATTTTACGTGTTCCTTTTGTGTTTTTAATTTTTTTAGAGTATGGGTATGTGCTTCATCGGGAAAAGACGGTTTTCAGATTTTATTGATAATGTAAGTTTTTGCCTTTGTTTTGTGATTTTACAGATAATTTCTTATTAAAATGAAGTTAGAAAAGAATGTCTGTTTGTTTGTGTGTGTGTGTGTCGTTTAGCTGGTCCATTGAATTTCAGTTGTTAAATTTCGTCAAGAACCAGCACCAATTAGAGACCTTTGAAAGTCTTTGCAACGACCGTGAACAGTGGTGGGCGACAAAGGCGAAAGAGATGGAAAAGGTATCAGCGATTGGTAACACTAGAGACAATTATTTAGACTTATCAGGGAAACAGGTTGTAAAAGGGGCAAATGGCAAGCATAACAATCTCTGAGAAAAAAAAATGGCATCATAATTAGCTCTCCGGATAGACGATTGGAACGTTGGAAAGAACACTTTTTTGAGAAGCAATTTAATTGGCCTGCAGCCAGCCACGTTCAGACCGTAACCGAATAAACTTGGTCGTTGTAATTCTCAACAGTCGAGTGAAGCAGCTATACGGGCAGTATACGTTTTCAAATACAAAACAAGTACTTAAAAATGAGGAGTATATTCCCAAACCAGGTGAGGATCAAAAGCTCTGTCGACGGTACCATCTTATTCTTCACAAACTGTTGTCCTTGCTTCATTCAAATTCATAAAGAAGGATAAATGTATGGAGTTTCTGCATTTTTCCTTGCAGTATGACGCTATGTGGTGTTTCCTCATACTGGAACGGTTGAAGATGAAGACTTGTAAAGGAATTCCCTGTTAGGAACTTGGTATCTCTATATAGCCAAATTATGTACACCTTATCCCCAACGCACCATTTGCACAGAGATTCGTGTTGTGGTACTTCTAGCCTTCCTATTGTGTTTCTTTGTGTTCATTTCACGTCTCCCGCGTATCTCTACAATGCTGTATCATTTGCATTCTCTGACGTCAAATTTATCTCCCTGCTATTTGATGCTTTTACGCCCGTCGATGAACGTCTCTTTATATACTACTGATAAATCTTATCAGTAGCACTCGCCAAAATACTGTTCTTATTTCTAATTGTTTCCCTTTTGTGCTCATACATATTTTTTAGTATTTGGAACCGAAACCTGGTGTCTTTAAAGATCTTGAAACTAATCTAGTCTTGGATGAACATACAGGTAAATTATGCATTTTCATATTGTCCATCCTTTTCCGCCTAAATTTCTTTATTCTTAGTCGACATCACATATCTTTTGTTTGTTTTGATGCGTAAAATCCCTGTCAGATTATTCAACTTATGCCACTCTTTCGTATCATTTGTCTTTGTAGCACACTTCTTAAGTTATGGGACAACAGGGGCTAATGTTGAAATGGTGTCACAGTGGAAGTCTATTCTGGATGTCATATTCGATGTGTGGCGGTTTCTAATACCAGCTAGATATGATGGAGATTTGTAGCTCAGGTGGATGGTTTTGATTTTGATGTAGTTGTGTTCTCTGAGCTGGATATTTTATTTTCGAAGCTTTCTCTACCCCCTACTAGGCAACATCCTCACCTCAGCGCATACTTCAATTTGATGAAGTGAGCTTTTAGATTTCTCCTCCACGAGTTTATTAGTCATCTCTCCTGGTAGGTGACCTGACCTTGAACGTGATTGGTTGTTTTCGTGTGTTTTCACACCCTCTACGCTACTTGTATCAGTACTGATTGTTTCCCTGACCTGAACTTTGATCCTTCTTATCGGTTGGTAAATTTTGTCTATGTCCATGTGTCTATTGACTGACGATTCACTGGAATACCGGGCTTCTAAAACCATTCTCTAGCATCCTTGGTGTTTCCTCTGTTTAATATTTGAACGTTGATTGTCCCAGTCGAATTGATGTCCGTGGTTGTCTGTATGCAGCGGTATGAGCGAGGGAGTGGATGTCATATCTTTTGACGGCTAGCTTATGTTCATGTATACGAAGACGAAAGGGAAGTACACCTTCGCCGATATAGTGCTTTCGGCAGTTGCTACAACCTATTTTGTAGATGATGTTGGTTGTTGAGTCTTTTGGTTGACATAGAGCCGGCTGAGTGAAGTGATTTTGTTGGTTTGTGTGCGACGGCAATTCTAAAAGATTCGAAGAGTCTTGCAGCGATTTCTGACATGTCTTTTATATATGGTAGGGCAACTTTCTTTGTGCTTTTCTTGGGAGCCTTTAATTTGGTAGGTTGGCTTGAAGGTAGATGTCTTTTGATGAAATTCAGTGGATATCCATTCTTTTAGAAGATGTCCATGAGATATCTTTCTCCAATTTTCCTTAAGGTGGGAGTGCTGCAATGAGTCCTGGCTGGTCCTCTTGAATAGTGTTTGTATGCAATTCCTTTTGTGTGTTATTGGATTGTTGCTGTTGTAATTCAGTATTTGGTCTGTTTGAGTTGATTTTCTATAAACTTGAGTTTCTAATTCCTCTGTCGTTGTTCTCTTGACGAAGACGTTCAAAAATGGCATTTTCTTCTCGGATTCCTCTTCACTTGCAAATTTAATGTCGTTGATAACGCTGTTTATTAAGTTGTGAGTTTTGTCCAACTCGTTTCTTTTGATTATTACAAATGTGTCGTCTACGTAACATATCCAAATTTTGAGTTTGATCTTTGGTAGGATTATGTTTTTGAGCCTTTGCATCACTGCTTCTGCAATCAAACCTGATATTGACGATGCCATGGGTGTTCCTTTGACTTGTTCATATATTTGGCCGTTGAATTGGAAGTACATTGTTAGGCATAGGTTTAGTTTATGCATTCAATCCATTTTGGATTGTTGTGGGTGTGAAAACGGACAAAAACAGCCAATCACGGTCAACGTCAGGGTACCAGGAGAGATGGCTAATAAACTCATGGAGAATGTTAAAAGCTCACTTCATCAAATTGAATTATGCGCTGAGGTGGGGATGTTGCCTAGTAGGGGGTAGGGAAAGCTTCGCAAATAAACCGTCCAGTTAGCTCAGAGAACACAACTACATCAAAATGTAATACTTTCTGTTTACTTAGGTTGAATTACGTGTGGAGGAGTATGTATTTACAGTTTACTAAATAAGAAGCTAATGCTTGAATCCACGAGATTAAGAAAAGAATTGATACACCCTCTTGAAGGATGTCATATCTCTGATTGAACACTAAGTAGCAAGTGACTAGTCCTTGGTGTTGGTGAAGACTGAATTCTATCAGTCAAGTTCGCAATGTGGCCATCATCATACTAGGTGGATCGCAGTCATAGTGCATGTGGAACTGTTGATATTAGATGGATGGAAGCAATTTGTAGGGGACTTTGCATGACCTAGGTTTCGTGCTAGTTGGCACTCACGAGTCAGCAGCAAGGCGTATCTGCAACCTTCTGAGATTCGAAGCCGCGTCACTCAGTGCGGCAGTCACAGACGTTATCACTAAGCTATTCGGGGTTACGATTTACCTTCTGTAAGACTGTAATGCGTGGTTGGCTGCTTTCAACATAGAACTTTGCACAGATGTTCAGCAGTTCGAGTCGCCACACTCCATGTAGCACACAAAGCAAGAGAAGAAAGTAAAAAGAAATGCAAAATAGAGACAGTAAAGAGAGATATGAGGCAAAAAGAATAGTAATATCGAATATAGTTTCATTGGAAATTATGAATCACAAAGAGTGGATGCATCTGCACCAGTCATTGAGAACGATTTTGAGCCATACCCCCGATTGTTTCCAGCCTTCATTGGTGTTTACTGTCATGAAGACCCCAACCAGTCAGGAAGTCTACTTCTTCCTACGTAGCTCAAACCAACTGTCGTGGATTTCATTGACTGATGAGGCCATGTTTTGATTTGACCACCGCCCACTAGCTGTTTTCTAAGCTGATCCATCCTATGTTAGCTAACATTGCGTGTTGTCGAGGAAGGCGATGGCTATGGAGACGTGGGTAACACATGTCTTAACCATCTCAATCTATGTAACTTCACAACCTCATCTATTGATTTCCCCCGCTTAAATAGCACTTGTCCAAAGCCTCACCTCAGTATTACTCACCCTATTATACGACTTCACATGGGAGATAGAACACAGGCACCTATGATCAAAGACAGCTAGTCAGGCTTTTTTCACGTCTTCCACTCTCAATGGCCAGGTCTCACTCACAGCCATAAAGGAGGACGGAGCGGACTGCTGAGCAGTACACACGCCCTTTGGTCGATAGCCAGCCAGCCGGATATCACGTCTACTAAGCCAGAGACGGCGTAAGTTGGCATATGCGAAACTAGCTTTCTGTATCCGTGCTGAGATTTTGTCAATGATCAACCCACTGGCGTTGGCTGATGCAACTTCCCAAGTAAGTGAAGTGGTCAACACGCTCCACCAACCAATTCAGCAAATTCACTGCATGCATTTGCACACAACCATACAATAGGGTGGGAGAGGGTTACAATTCTAAGATGTCATGTAGGTAAATGGAGAGCGACAGAGATTGATTACTGAATCCTGCCTGGTTCATCGAGTCTACACCAAACACGTGCAATAGGAATGACTCATCACTCATACCGGAAATATGGAAAATACTACTACCAATCAAGTCAAGCGATGAACTGAAATAATGGAATTATATAAACGAGGTTGGAAAGTTGTGTGAGTGAATAGTGCCTTGATATAATTATGAGTGGCAATGATAAATTGTGCTCGAAACGTGGTCATTAGTAAATATTACTTACTGTATAACACACTGTGAGACTTTATCAAAATAAATTCTACCCATAATAGAATTATTTATTTATTTTTATTATTTCTTCACGTTCCCAGTGGAACATAGGGCTTCAACCTAGAGGCTTGAAGTTTCTGTAGCAGTGTTTATTTTTACAGGATGGGGTTGCTAGCCACATGCCCAACATTTCCTCTTCACCAGCCTTTAGTTCTGCCTTAGCGAGGTAAAGGAGTACGCCGGCCGGGGATTGAACCCCGGACCATGTGCATGGTCGGCAAGCGTCCTAACCACTATGCCACCGACGCACACAATAGAATTATACTTCTATTGAATTTCTTTTCTTTTTATCGCATAAAGTGTAGCAAATTGAAGTGCTGAACTTCTGTGTTTACTTTGAAACTGTGTCTATCTGATTCTCTGCTACTTTATTTTCTTCCACCTCTTCTCCTTCAGGTGTACATCATTTCACTCAAGGCCAAAAAGCTCGTATCAAACGTTTTACTGGACCATATTATGTTGCTAAAATGGATCCTCAAAATCAAATAATTTATGTTGTAAGTAAAATCCTCATTGCCTCTGTTGTACATGAGTATAATAATTTATAATGTGCGTCGATGGTCCAAGGGTAGTATGATTACCGACTATGCATGTGGTCAAGGGTCCGATTCCCGGCTGACGACCCTTCCTCTTAAACCTCCTCACTTGGAAGGTAGTAAACTCGGAGCAGAGGGAAGATTTGATGTGAAGCTAACAACCGCACTCCGTTAAAAACAACACAAGCGCTAATGAAACGCCAAAGCTTGAAGCCATGTATTTCACTTTACTCAGAACATAAAGGAATGAGAGAATGCCTTACGAGGTAATGACTAAAGTCTACGGTATCGGAGCTGGCGGCCCGCAGTTCAAACCTCAAAACTTTGACGTCGATAAATAGAAATTTTTATGAGTTTGTTTGTAGCGATTTGATTTTGTCTCAAGTTGGATGACGGATTGATGTCAGTTAGAGAACCATTGAAAACCAGCAGGGACTACGGTCAGACAGCTGTTTCCTCCTGGTTTGTGGGAATCATCGATAGTACGCATCCACTGGAATTCAAACCCAGGATTTTCCGTTCACAAGTCAAGCTCGTAGACCACACAGCCAGTGAGAAAACCGACTCAGTGGCCGGGGCGTGAATTCTAACTTCTACCGATTCGTGATTCTAGCGCTGCTGACACCAATCAGTGTCATCTGTGACGAATATATTATTACTATTATTATTCTCTTGCGTTCCTAGTGGAACATAGGGCTTCAACAACAGTTCTCCACTTTGTTCTGTTTTCTGCCGTCCTCTTCAGATGGGTCCACGATTGACCAAACTCTCTCATCTCTTCCCCATCACACGATCTCCTCGATGTTACCCTCGCTCTGACGACCAACTCGTCGCTTCCCATTTGCATTCCACTCGAGCAAAGGCCTGCATTACATGCGACCTCATTCGACGGCTTCCTCAATGTATGCCTGACCCATATCCATTTTTTCCTACATATTTGTTCAGCGATCGACTATTGATTGGTTTGTTCCACTGCAGAGTTTCTTGTTACTAATTCTTTCTGGCCATTTGATGTTTAGTATGGAGCCAACGAAGCGGACAGCTGTTGAAAGTCTTCAACTGGCTGTTGGAAATCCATTTCGTGACACGCCATGTTTCTGACCCATATAGAAAGACCGACTTGACATTGGTGTTGAAAATCCTAATCTTGTTCCTGATGCTAACTGAGTGCGGAAGATTTCCAAACTGGTTTCAGGTTGATGCCTTTCTGATTCTGACTTTGAATACTTCGTCCGTTCCGCCTGAAGTTGAAACGATGCTTCCCAGATAAGTGAAGGAGGTAACCTCTGCTAAATCTCTCCCGTTGGTGATGATTGGTATTTGTCCTGAATCCCTACCGGGTGGATGGATCCAACCAGCCACAACTTCTCACTATAATTCCAGGCGACTTTTCTTGCAGCCAGTCACTAGCGAGCATCAGATTAATTTTCATGAGCTATTGAGTGGGGTTGCAGTAGCTGAATGGTCTACAAGCTTGCCTTGTTACCAAAATGTCCTGTGTTTGGAACCCAGTAGGTGAGTACTGCCGACGGGTCTTAAAGTAGGACGAAACAGCTGTCTGGCAGTAGTCCCTGCTGGTTTTCAATGGCTTTCTAACTGATATCAATCCGTCATCAAACTTGAAAAAGAAATTTAACGATTTGTGGTGTCTTATAGAAAAATGGATATATTTCTTCAATTACGTTGAAATTATAGCCATTATTTAGATAAGTTAACTGTGATGAAAACATTTTCAGAATATGTGAAATCAGGAACCATACACCTAATGAGCACAGTGACAAAGCTTGTTTTTAAATTTCAGGAAATAAAACGGATTTTTTAGCTTCGGCTTAGTGAATGACAGTCATGCATTCAAATTTACCGAACGGCAGGTACGGTAGATGTAAGAAAACACATTCATGAAGTGTCACTTTTGTAATTTTACCATTCTGATTTCCCAATCAAACTGTACACAAATATTGTATTGTAAGTAAGTATTGGTTTGTAGGGATTTTGATTGATTGGTTACAGGATTTCATCATGAACTGACATCAGTTAGAGAACCATTGGAAAACCTGGGAGTACTGGACAGCTGTTTCGTCAGCCGAGTTTTGGACTCTTTAGCAGTACGCACACAACGCCAGGGTTCGAACCCACGACCTCCTGGTTACAAAGCTAGCTCGTAGACCATTAAGCCACTGAGACCAGATCCAATGGCCAGCCCCTGAATTCTGACTTCTGCCCATTCACGATATAGCGCAACTGCTAGCTAATGTCTTCGGCGAGTATTTGTCCTCACACCCGACCTGCTGCACCCTACTAGAACCTACCTGAATAGGGCCAGTCGTCAGTGAGCAATTCATTCAACTTGCTCTCAATCCTTTTGCTAAATGCTCATCACAAAATTGGAAGGGCGAATACGAACGTTGAGGCGCTTACAACCGGACTGGTGAACAACCAGATCTACCTAGGAGTGGTGGAAAACCCTGATTCTGAGCCTGCTGTGTACATGGACTTGGGAATGCCAAAGGTTTCAGTGACGGCGTATGAACCTTTTTCGGTCACCGGAAACTATAGGAACGTAGCTTGTTACGCTGTTCCACTGAGACTTCAAGTCAAAGGCTTGGAGTGTTGCTGGTCCCTTAAGAAAACCAACCCTCCTAGGTCTGAGTAATATCCCAGCATTTGTACAAACTATGAGGTTTTGTGTGGTGCATATTTTGGTGGCCATAATGTAACAAGTTTGTTTTGCTGAAAATAAATCATAAACTAGTCGATTTCATTGTCTAAAACCCTAAATTTATATGATAGAGACACAGTTATCCGTAGAAGAGATAATATAAAAGGGGTCTTGCAGATAGAATACGTAGACTTACACAACAACACCAAACGACCAGTGAAAAAAAATAAACGTCTTAGTCAAAATGTTACTCGACAACAAAATACCCAAAAGAATTTATCAGAGACAAGGTAAAAAAAAGAAGAGGGTAAAACCGGAGAATAAAAAGAAAAACCAGTCACGATGCCTTACAAAAATGATGCATCAAAGGCCAGGCAATTCGAAGAAACCTCAACAATATTGGGATTCGCACGACGTTTAAACCGACGAATCTAATTAAAAATAAGATTAATCAACTGAAAGATCCCATAAAAAATGATGGATAAAAGTATTAATGCAATTTAGAGAATATCTTGTGCCGAGGGTCCGACTAAATCTGTGGGTCAAACGTCCAGATCATTGAAAATAAAAGTGAATGAACATACACGCCTCCCTAACTAAAGGTCAACCAACAGGAACACAAGCTTACAAAAATCTTGAAAAAAATTCATCGATAGCTGGGACAAAAACCACAATAACGATTGGAACAATGTTTGTATTCTAGAAACTAATACGAACAAATGGAAAGAGAGACTTATAACAGAGTCTGCTATTCATTAAGGTCACACCGGATATATGTAGCAAGGGTGTTTCAGCAGCACAACTGTCAACAATCTGGAATATTTGAATGTTGGTTTGTAGGGATTTGATTGGTTACAGGATTTCATCATGAGCTGACATTATTTAGAGAATCATTGGAAAACCTGGGAGTACTGGACAACTGTTTCGTCCTAGTTTGGGACTCTTCAACAGTACGCGCCCACCGGGGTTCGAACCCACGACCTTCTGGTCCTAGTGGCTTAATGGTCTACCAGCTCGCCTTCTGACCAGAAGGTTCTGGGTTCGAATCTCGTTGGGCGCGTACTGTTGAAGAGTCCCAAACTAGGACGAAACAGCTGTCCAGTACACCCAGCTGGTTTTCCAATGGTTCTCTAACCAATGTCAGCTCAAGATGAAATCCTGTAATCTGGAATGTAATTCTGAATACACATAAATGAATGAACTACCCATATATGAGTAGAAATCATAAATGTGTGAATTAAAAAAAACAATTTCAACAGTTGGTGTGAACACCGGCAGTAATTTTGCTCGAAATATTGCCAATAAGAAAATCTTATCATTTAATTGGTGGATAGTGACTAGCAGTGGAATCCAGGATGAGCATTTCGTCCCATTTGGGACTCGTCAACTGGACGTACCTGCATTCATTGTCTGTAAACTATTAAAATACATAATTATACTTTATTTAATCTATTCCATAATCCTCAATCTTTTTGCTGAAATTAACGTATGTATATGCTTTTCTTTTTGATAATGATATAACTCCTCTTAAATTTCAATCTCAGGTTCGAGATCCATCTCATCCAAGTTTATTTATGCGTAAATGTTGGTGTGGTCCAGCAGTGTGGATCAATTCCTATCCATTCTCATCATTGAACTCAAAAAATATACAATTTCAATGGCAAAATAAATGGCGTCCAGTTAACTGTGTTTTAAAACCATTTGAAGATGTCTCATCAGCCGCAGCCTACATTAAACAGAGTATACAACGAGAGGATCATCATTGTCAGATAGATAATTCTGCAGCATTGACCAATATCATTGATACATCTATTGAAGAAGGGAATAGAACCACGGGACCATGTCTTGCAGTCGAGTTGACTGAGCCAATGCGATGTATTGCTCCAGGACAATGGAGTGCACTGTATGATGGTGAAGTGTGTTTAGGCGCAGCAATGATATACGGTTCAATTAGTCTATGGGAAGAAGGTCAAACCGCTATGTATAAATGGAATCTTAGTGATTATGAGCTGACTTATGCTGGTTAAATTGATTCACTTGATTATTTCGTCTCTTTTTGAATTTTTGTAAATAAATTTTATATCTACTATGTAATTGTTTTTCTGAAGTACAAAATTTATTACTGCAAAAGATTTTGTATTTCCCAATGAATGAATGAAATAATCTGGACGACATTGTTGTGTTTACTGACGTTTCGTTATTTAATGCTGCTGCTAATAGCTTTATCAGAGCAGTAATATTGAACCAGAACTTACAAAATCCACTCAGCTTATATATAACAACTTAATCATCGTTCCTCAGCATGGGGTCATTTTGGTGTTGTCAAACTGGTCAACTGGTAAAGATAACAAAACCAGGTGTAGATTGTTGGATTTGATAAGTGTATAAAATTCTAGAAGCACCGTGTGTTTACATAATGAAATTACTTACCAATCACATTCGTGTTGATTTGATCATTTCATTGGGGAGGGGTATGTTGTAACCAAGCCGAATTCTGTTTTAGTCCATCATTCCTATTCAGATAATTTGGATTCGATTTGATATGAAGTGCTTCCGATGATGTTAGACGTTCTTTGTGATTTCTGAAATGCTTTTTCTGGATGATGATTTCAATATTGTCAAAATCAATTTTGTGACCTGATCCTATAGTGTGTAGACCCATGGCTGACTGATGATTTTTCAAGCTTCTCTAGTTCAACTGGATTTCTTGGTGGTCGAAAAGATGCGCGGCTCTACGGTGTTCATTCCTTCTGATTACCTTGATTTCTCTCCGGCGATGTTTGTCCGATGTATATCGCATCACATTCCCGGCATTTTATTTTGTAAACACAATTAAATTGAATCCTTTGGAATTTGTAATTTTACATTGACGGACGGTTTCTAGTGTGTCGGCTGTTGTGCTTATTCAGTACTCTTCTGATATCAATCGTCCGACGTCTCTGATCTGTATGGAATGACAAATGTTGTGGTTCATGTCTTCAGAATACGTTTTCGACCATATTTAGTGTCAGTATTGATTGTGTTTTCCTTCTCATCCGTTAACATCAGAGATTGTGCTCGTCTAAGTGGACTTGAGACCGCCGATACCTTTGTGCTGATGACGTGTGATGATCCAAAGTCTAAATATTTATTGGAGTGGGTTTTCTTCCTGAATATAGATATACTAAAATGTCCGTTTTTCCTCCTTTTAATTGGACAGTCTAGAAAAGGTAGTTCACCGACGTCTGATTCTGCTACCGAAGGAAACTGGATGCTGGGAGATGGGTTGTTGAGGTTCTCTAAGAATAAATTGTATAAATCTTGTTTTAGCACTACAAAAGTATCATCAACATATCTTAACCATATTTTAGGCGTAGGTATGCGTTAAAAGATGTTACCTTCAAATGTTCTTTGAACTGCCGCACATATGTGCAAAGTTCTATGTCGAAAACAGACAGAGACAGACCTTCAAATGTATTCATGTAAAGATCAGTGACTATTGTGGGAAACTTCTGATTCTAAAGCAACACCATTTGTCTGTTTATATATAAATTCCCCTTAAATGTAAAATAATTACCTTTTAGACAGAATTTTAAACTCTTAATTATTTCACTGGTGTTCAGTGGACATCTTCGTGATAGCGTTGTATCTTATTCTAGTAAACTGGAAATAATATCAAGACTTTCGGTAATAGGGATACTAGTATTTTTTTTATTCCTTCACGTTCTCAGTGGAACATAAGACTACTTCAAGCCTCCAGCTTGAAGTTTCTGTAGCAGTGTTTATTTTTACAGGATGGGGTTGCTAGCCTCATGCCCAACGTTTCCTCTTTACCAGCTTTATTCCTGGCTTAGCGAGGTAAAGGAGTGCATCGGCCGTGATTCGAACCCCGGACCATATGCATGGTCGGCGAGCGTCCTTACCACTGTGCTACCGACGCACAAAGCCCACAACGTCAGGAGCAGGGTTAACCTACCGTAATGTCATCTTTAACAAATTCCTGGTGTTCTGTTTCGATTCATAGTTGACTTGTGTTTATCCTGAATTCGGCCACTTCTCAATGAATTTTTCCATTGATGAAGACAAAACAGATAGTTCAGCGAATGCATATTTTCCAGCTGTACAATCGCATTTATATACAATCTCTTTTTCATGTAAGAAGGTAGTACATGGAGGAAAGGAAGAATATACTCTCAGCCAAAAGTAAATTTTCTCAACCGCCCAATGAAAGATTTATTGCAAAATCTATGAATCCTAGAACACAAAAGCCGCCCATGCTTAGCGTCCCGAAAAAACTACTTTACATGAACCTTCAATTCAATGGAGATATATCTGCGGAAACATTAAAAAATCGACTGTCGCGCTCACTTAAGAAAACCTTCTTCGCAGCTGAACTACGACTAACCTTCTCCACAAAACCTATGATTCATGTGAACGTGAAGGATAAGCTACCGCTGCTGGCCTCATCAATGTGTATTTATCCATTCACTTGCTCGTGTGGAGCCAAGTATGTCGGCCGTACTCAGCGCTCGCTTTCAAACGTATCACCGAACACTTACCAACATGGTTTTATAAGGGAGAAAATCGATGCCCCCGCAGTTCCATCTTAGAACTTCTGATAGAATCCGGACACCAAGCTACACCCGAAACAAACTTCAAGGTCGTCTACAGAGTAAGAAGTAGTCTCCCTAAAGGTGTACGAATCAGACTTCTTCGAACTGCAGAAGCAATGGCGATTCACTTGCTAAGTCCTGAACTCTGCATACAGAACAAGTTCGTTCAATCACTACACTTGCAGTGGATGTAATCTATCTTATTACCCGACAAGTAAATTCTACCTAATCTTTTTTTCTCTATCTCTTCATTAGTATTATTTTGTCTTCTCAATTGTAATATTTTAGATTTTCAACTTTCCTGTTCACTACTCCCACCCGATTTAATTTATACACCTCACTATCACTGTTACTGACTTGAACAGCGCTCAATTTCTAGTTATTTATGTTATGTTACGTCATCCAACTTACTTCCTCAATCTTACTTTAGTTGCTCTCCAATTAACCTTGTTTCTATATTAGATCATTCTTGTATCACCTGATTAATTATCTAAACTTGACAAACCTCATGTACACACACACACACAAAAGTAATTATATATAAATGCGATTGTACAGCTATGTGAATGAATTCGCCGTCGAAAAGAGTCTCTTCACTGAACGTCTACTCTTTTTCATATAAAATGTATTCATTTCACATTCTAGCAAGTTATTTATTTATTTTACTATGAAAACATCTTATTTCCCATCTTATTGTATTTTACTGATAGCACTAATATTATTATTTCCAAATGTACTTTACCATCTTACATTGATTTTATCCAATCAAATGTCTAATCATCAATTTTTACTTTTGTATATAAATGAAGCCAGAAGGTTGTCTGAGTGAGTGCCTTGATATGATTATGAGTGGCAATAATTTGTGCTCGAAACGTGATCATCAGTTAATATTACTTACTGTATAACACACTGTGTGATGACTTTATCAAAATAAAATATTATCCATAATGGAGCTTACAGACGTCTTGAAAAAAAAATTGAAAACTTATCAGCTAATTATTAGCTCCGATCTCCAAGATCATATCTATGACCAACAGATCCAATAACACTAAGGATTTATGGTTTACCACCAAAATTTACAAATGGATATTTGATCTTTAATATAGAACCAATAATGCTAGCTGTTAATAAAAGTTTGCAGTGGCCTGTCGGGAATGGTCCTCGAGTCATGCGGGCCAAGCTTCTGCTCCCGAAGGCTTTGACCAGCCCACGACATTTCGTCTCTCCGATTCGAGTGAAGAATAATTTTTGTTTACAGGATTTCATCATGAGCTGACATCGGTTAGAGAAGCATTGGAAAACCTGTGAGTACTGGAAACCTGTCTGGTCAGTCTAGTTTGGGACTCTTCATCAGTATGCACCCACCACAGGGGGCTTCGAACCCAGGAGCTTATGGTTACAAGGCTAGCGAGCTCGTCGACCATTCACTCAGCCACTGACACCCGATCCAATGGCCAGCCAGTCCATGAACCCCAACTTCCGCCAATTCATGCACGACATTGCGCGACCACTAGCAAATATCTTCGGCGAGTATTTGTCCTCACACGAGACATGCTGCACCCTACTACTGGTCACAATTTCCCAATGGAACCCAGGTAACTACCTGAATAGTCCCAGTCGCCAGTGAGCAATCAATCAAATCCCTACTTGAAAAATAATTTTTGTATTTTATACTTTTCTTGCGCATTGAAATTTCTGTGATAGTTTGATTAGTTTTCCAGGATGGCTAGCTCTAAACCAAACCCTCTTTTCTTTTCCTGGGCTTGGCACCGGCTAGAAAACCAGTAAAGTAAGAGAGGTTAAGTGATTCACTTACCTATTATTAGAATTTTAAGAAGTGTCGCATATTCAATGAATTATAATTGGCTCATATTCAGGGAGTCTTAATTGTATACAGATCAATAATTGTTGATATCAAAAGTTAAAGAATCACACATTTTGACTTTATGAAAAATAAAACTGAAAAAAGATTTAACAGTCCTATTGTAATCAACATTGTGTTCGTGTGAAGGAATACAGCATTGCCTAAAAAAAGTATTTAAAGGGATATAAATTGAAGAATGTATATTTCCATTAATTTACCGTGAATGCCTCCATAATATATTCAATACATACTCAGGATTTAAAAGGGTAAAATCTGCATCTTGACGTGTTCCAGCTTATCCGAACCATCGGCAGTAAGAAACGGTATCTGCGAGACAGGTGGCATGGCAACTACCAGTCTGAAAAGACATCTAGGATGCTTGGCAAATCACTTTGAGTAGCAGTTTAGCTGGCCATCAGCGCCAGCATCTATCATCATAGGCTAAAATGCTCCTTGGTTTGTCAATACCGACCCACCAATCGAAGTGAAGGTCGGAAATAAACTTCTAGTGATGAAACGCCATTAGGCATCCGTCACAGACCATCTACCCCTGACTGTTTTTTAAAGATGGTGGTGAGATTCTCGTCAAGGTTTTGACTGGATTGTTCAGGAAAGTATAGAAAATCGGTGCACTTCCAAGACCTAGCCTCTCCGTGCTGACGATGTGAGGCGGCGACTGCGTATTTGATCACAGCTGTTTTCCTGGATGGCATCATCATGCGAGTATTCCAGTGGTCCGGTTTTTGGACACAGTGGAGATCACCATTCGTTGAGTCTCGTTATCTGAAAACACCGGCTTCGGTGGCTTGGACAAGTGCTATGAATGTCATCCCAGGGACTTCCGTACCGGTCTCTGTTCGCTAGCCCTAAGATGGGATGGAAGAAGCGGAGAGGTGTTCCGCCCATGAAGTGGCGTCGTTGGCATCGGTTGGTGGTACATCACGACTCATCATGTGCTACGTATGCTAGTCATCGCCTTCCTCGACAGGCAGTGTTAGCTGATATAGGGCCAGGCTGGAAAAGAGCTAGCGGCGGTCAAACCAAAACATGGCACTAGTCAATGAAATCCACAACAGTTAGTCTAAGCCACGTAGGGAGATGTAGACTTCCTGGTTGGGGTCCTCGGGACGGTAAAAACCAATGGTTGGAAACAATTGGTGACATGGCTCAAAATCGTTCTCAGTGGCGCAGATGCATCCACTCCTTGTGACTTATGATTTCTAATGAAACTGTTTTGTTCTCCGATATTACTATTCCTTTATCTCACATCTCTGTTTACTATCTATATTATGCATTTCTTCTACTTTCTTCTCTTGCTTTGCGTGCTACATAGATTGTGGCGACTTGAACTGCCGCACATATGTGCAAAGTTCTATGTCGAAAACCGACCGACCGACATCACGACTCCCTAGTTGGTGTCCGAGAGTTAATGCGAATCGGTGGCTCGAAACGTTATCGGATATGGTGAAGAATCGTAATCAATGGTGAACGTGCTGCAATCGACTTCTTTCTTCCCTTTCAGACGATAATTAGCGAATGCTGTTTATACTCGTTAAATATGACTGTTTTCCTTCCAGATAATCTACTTTATCTATTCTCAACCTATGATTTTACTTATATTTTATTATTGTGAGGCGAATGTTCTTGGTGCCATATGGTACCAAAGTATTTTTGTGTGTTTAAATAATAATAATAGCGATCTCACCGACTGATTTTCCCTCTGACTTTACCTAGCACTCGACCTATGCCTAACCTGAGGACTACTCACTCTATTATATCACCACTTAACATAGGAGATAGAACGCAGGCTCCTATGATCAAAGACAGCTGCTAGCCAGGCTTTTCATGCCTTCCACTTTCAATGGCTATATCTACAGTTAAAGAGGAATAGTAATTCACCGAAAAACAGACTCTTCACTGTTTTGTTTTTTATCAATAATGTTAGGATGGCAATGATTCATGAATTTAAGAAAAAGTATATGCAATATGTATAGCTAGATGGCAGTAGCTCAGTAGTTTAAGTAGGCCATTCCAGATTTCGATGGAGGATTTCATCATGAGCTGATATCAGTTAGAGAACCATTGGAAAACCAGCTGGAAGTACTGGACAGCTGTTCCCTCCGTCCTAGTTTGACACTCTTCAGCAAGACGCACCCACCGCCAGGGTTCGTACCCAGGTCCTTCTGATCACAAGACTAACGAGCTCGTAAACCATTCATTCGGCCACTGAGACCCGATCCAATGGCCAGCCAGTGCATCAATTCTAACTTCTGCCAATTCATGCACGACCATTTCGCAATCTTCTTCGATGAGTTACTGCCTCATCTCCAACCTGCTGTACCCTACTTACTGGTCACGGCTTCCAACAGAACCCCAGATCACCGCCTGAATCAGCCCAGTTGCTAGTGAGCATCACATTTCTTTTTTGTAAAAACAGTTTCACTCCAAAGAAATTATATTTTATTAATTAGTTAGTAACCAAAGAAAATATGAATGACAAAACTTTTCTAAACTAAATAATGAACAATAACTGAGAAGAAGAAGAAGGGAAAGAAGAAGATGAAGCATAAAAAAGAATAAAAGAACAATGAAGAAATCAATTTTACTGTGCAGTTTCGCTAATTACTGTAACAACACACTGTGCAAAATGCTCTCAATTCAGTATGACATACATACTACTGATATACATTCATTTAAAGTAGTATACAACAGCTTTTCGAAAATGATGTACATGCAAGAATAGTAAGGCAATAAGAGTCAAAGACAGGCAGGCAGATGGATAGGTGGTAGATAGATAGTAAGTAATGCGAATCTGATATCATATAGACTGATTATGCAATAACTGTATATAATCCAATCTGGGGGTGAAGGGTGTGGTGTGAGGTGGAGGGGGGTTGATCACATCATTGTGTGGTGAGAAGAAGACTGTCGGTGTTTAAACTACCCGTATGGCAGGGGAGTCACAGGATTAGGAGACTTCATCCTTCAATATTCTGATATATTCATGTTTACTAGAGACACTGTGTGTGTGTGTGTGTGCAGAGTGTGATAGTAGAGTAATATATGATAAACTGTCAGATATATTAGTAAAAATCGATATGAACTACAATTGTGAAATTTTAGGCATTTGAAGACGGCTGCTTCATCGATAAAAGACACAATATTAGTTGCTTCTACACAAGTAACACTATTTTAAAATAACATGTGTAGAAATGTTTCAAAAAAACGAGACTGCAGAAAAGGCTGGAAGTAAAAGTGATTGAATGTTTGTCTTCTTGTTCTGAACTGGCAGGCAGGCACACACACCACATTAACTTGTTCCAATATTTACAAATTTCTCCTTTAAACTTTCAAAAATTGCAATCATTATGGCAGAAGCACTAGTTGTTTTAATCAATCTGGGTGTAAAACCTATTTTTTTAAAGAAAAAACAGCAAATGAAAAAGAGAAAAGATGAAATTAACTATCTGTGATAAAAAACTGCTTTTCAGTAATATTAACTGCTGACCACTTTTCGAGCACAAACTATTGCTGCTCATAATCATATCAAGGTACTACTTACACAACTTTTTTCCTTCATTTATGTACATGTATGGAATCGATTAGATTTTGGAATAAAAATCAATAAAAGATGATGAAGTACATTCAGAAATAATAATATGAGTGTTATCGATCAAGTACAATCAGATAGGAAATGGGACGAGTGTTTTTTATAGCTAAAATAAGTAACTTGTTAGAATGTTGTGATGTGCTTGAAATGAAATAGAATTTAGAGATTATTTATTATCCTCCTCTGATTTCACTGACTGGTGGTAATAATGTCTTCCATATTTCTGGTATTTGTATTGAGTCATTTCTGTTTCATGCGCTGTGTTGGGTGTAGACTCAATGAACCAGGCAGGATTTAGTAATCAATCTCTCTTTCTATCTCCACCTACATATATTACTTCTTAGAAACTTAACCCTCTCCCACCCTATGGTGTGGTTGTGTGTTAATGCATGTAGTGCAACTGCTGAGCTTTTTTCTAAATTACTTATCTTTTCGAGGTCAACCATTCTCACCTTAGCTAAATTCTTATGTTCCGACAATCTGATCACTCACGATCTAGTAGTTTGACCTATATAGTTGACCTCACAGTCATTGCAAGGTATTTTGTAAATTATATTATTTTGTTTAATTGGGTCCACAGGGTCTAGTCAATTCCACACATGTATATAAATGAATTGAAAAAGTTGTGTGAGTAACTTGATAAGATTATGAGCAATAGTTTGTGCTCGAAAGGTGTTCATCAGTTAATATTGCTGTATAACAACACTGTTTGATTAATCAAAATAAAATCTTATCCATAATGGAGTTATACTCTACCACCACAGTGCCCAAGTTTTATACTTACATCAAAAAACTTTTTTATTTTTGCTTCGAATTGGTTCACTGATTGATTGACACTACTTAAAGTCAAGAAGATATTTGAGCCTTTCATAGAATACTTTGCGCCGGTGGCACAGCGGTAGAGTGCTCGCCGACCATCTATGTGGTTCGGGTTTCGATCCCTGGCCACCGACTCACTCCTTTACCTCGCTAAGCCAGTAGTAAGATTGGTAAATTGGAAAGGTTGGGCATGAGGCTAGCAGCCCCATCCTGTAAAAATAATCACCACTGCTACAGAAACTTCAAGCCTCTAGGTTGAAGTAGCCGTATGTTCCACTGGGAACGTCAAGGAATAAAAAAATGGAATAGTTGGTGGTGGTAACTAATGTCGTGAGTCTAATCCTTTGTTTGATGCAGATAAAATTCTATCAGTCAAGTCTGCAATATGGCCACCATTATTCAAGGTGGCGTGCCGTTACGGTGGGCATTGCGAATAGTTGTTACTAGACGGCTGGAAAACATTCACAAGAAGTCTTCGACCGAGGTTTCGTGCTTATTGGCATTCATTGTCAACAAGGTGTACACCTACAGTCTTGAAGCAATTCACATCCTTGTTGTGATTCATATGCGGGTCATAAGTTGTTCCAGTTAGAGATGTTATCACTGAACTATTCGGAGTCCCAAGTGAGCTTCTTTAGGACTGTAAAAGTTCCAGTCATGTCCAACTGCAACGTTCACATTGACGATTGCGAAGTAACGTTTCCATTCATTGTTGTGCCTTAATTACGTCACTTCGAGGGTGACATGGAGGAGATCGTGTGGCGAGGAGGAGATGACAGATTATGGGCAATCGTGGACTCAGCTAGAGAGGACTGCAGAAAAGACATAGTGGAGATGTGTTGCTGAATCTCTCTGTTCCACCCGGAAACCAAGAGCACAATAATAATAATAATCACTTAGCATTGGAGGTTTCTTCTTTATCACATGTCTCACGCTGTTACTAATATTCACCCACCAGAACAGCTTGTCCGTTAAACCTGTTGTCTAACTAACCTATTCATATAAAAGCGCTCTGGGGGTTCAGGTTGCCACATTTCAAAATGTACACACAAAAAATCGGGGAGAAATGGAGTAGAACTACAGAGAATAAATGTATACCCATTGCGGAATTAATCCAGTTAGAATCAATGAACATTTTCGGAATCTATTCAATACACCATATCTGCACGCCACTGTAAACGATTTTGACAATAATCGTGAAATGGTGCCATATTTTCGTCTGATGACCCTTTTTGCAACCTAATGTGCTTATTTCCGCTAACGTTTGTATGTCTAACAGAAGTATAGATACTAACTTTCCATGTTCACGCATCATTTTGTTGCACTGAATATGAGTCATTGACGGAGGACAGGCATGAGGATAACTTGATAATTTTCTCATTTCTCTCGCCTTCAGTATGTGTTTCATAATGGCGTGTAGATTGATAGGAATCAGACAGGAATTAAAATCAACATTTTAAATCGATGCCTGCATTAGGGAGAAATGTTTATTCCTTAAAATTTGGATTTGGTTCTCGTTGTGGTCAAGAAATAACCTTATTGGATAAGTTTTCAGCCAATCAGAACAGTTTATTCTCCACTGACCTAACCGGTTGACTTTTAATGCGGTAAAAAAATGATACCTTTTACTTTAATAAGATGTAAGTCCGTTATCACTTTTCTTATCTTCTGGTGTTTTACAAAATGTACATCATCAGTGCTCACAAAGTAGCGTGCTACATGTCGAAAAAGAAGAAAAATCTGTTCCCGGTTTTAACATCAGTACAGATGCAGAGGCGATTGATATATGCTGAGAAATATACGCCAAGCAGTCAGTCACATTAGGGGAGTAGGAAATTTTAAAAAAGATGTGAGTAAATTTTTCAACAAAATAAAACGAAAAAAGTGACAGTTTGTTTTCTTACCAGAGAACAAGGCAGGAAGACCGTTTCTTCTGTACAAATTAAGTAATGATGCCCATGTTGATGTTGGATAAGAATGACCTATATTCATAGAAAACCAGAAGAAAAAAAGGTTAGTAGTAGATATGATGTATTAACAACTTGTGTAAATACTGACAAACGATCCATTGCATCGGGATCGATAATGAGCTGACACCAGTTAGTTAGAGAACCATTATTGGAAAACCACCACCAAGGAGCACTTGATAACCAGTTGTTTCATACCAGTGCTTGGGACTCTTCAGCAATACGCAGCCACAACCTCCAGGGTTAGAACCCAAGGTCTCTAAGGTTACAAGGCAAGCTCGTAGTGTCGATTATGTTACTGGGATCCCGAATGAATTCCCACTTCTGTCAATTCGTGATATATATCTATTTAGTGAGAAGTCATAACTAGCGGGGTCCACGAAGTCAAACAAGAGGACATTCAGTCACCTGTGACATTGGCTGGAGGTTGAGCAGAAGTTAGATTCATGCACCGGCTATTGGATCGAGTCGCAGTGGATGAATAGTCACTACGACCTCGCCTAGTAATCGGAAGGCCTTGGGTTCAAACCCCGGGGGGGGAAGGGTACATACTGCTGAACAGTCCTAAGCACTAGAAAGAAATAGCTGTTCAGTATTCCCCAGTGGTTTTCTAACTGATGTTAGCCCGTGACCAATCAAATCCCTGCAAACCAATACTTGATGATCCGCCGATGACGCCTCTACCTAGAAGTGTAGAAAAACTGGAAAATTATGTCTAAGTGTGTTGACTTTATAGAATATTCGATTGAGATTATCGTAGATTTCATCATGAACTAATATTAATTAGAGAATTATTGAAAACCAAGGAGCATTAGACGGTTGGAACTTTTCACAGTAGAATGTACTCATTACAACCTGATCAAAGATCAAAATCAGAACTTCAAAAGGTTACCAGCAGTTGAGCACATTAACCGTATTCAGTCACACTGAGCAGAAATGATCCAATGATTCAATACTCTCTTAGTTTATATATATATATATATATATATAAACGAATTAATACCGCATTGATCGCAATTCAGTGGTCAGAATCGTCCTATACCAGTTGAGATTAATAGACAATGATTGTAGCATTGTCACGTTTTAGCCCGAATTCGCTTAGTCATCACTTACTTTCTTCGTGATTGTGCTTTTGTGACAGGTAAAAACTGATTGAATTAATTTAGATAACTCATTTCAGTGAAAAGCTTCACCAAATGGACTTTTTGTCTTCTTGACTAGGTAAAGGAACAATAGAAGTTGATAACACTACCTACTCTTTTCATATCTGCCAAAAAACGCAAGCAACGTTAGTTACGAAGACAATTAATGTCTGTCTTTTTTTATACCTTACAACCATAGAGTAGGATAGGAAAAAGTCTGACCGACTGACTGAGTTTCAACCTAGAACTACTTTGCACAAAATTGCAGCAATTCAAGTCCACACTTTAAGTACCATACAAAGGTAGGGGGAAAAGAGATTTAAAAGGAGGGAGTGTATCTGCACCATTGAGAAGGATTTTGAGCCTTTATCACCAACTGTCTTCAAACTCTGGTGGTGGTTAGCCTCCTCTTGGCGGAAACCTCACTCAGGCAATCAATACTTCCCTAGGTGGCTGCCACAAACCAACTGACAAAGACTTCTTGGACTAATTTCAGATTTTAGTTTTATTTTATTATTATGGTTCTTCCCTTGGTTCCCAGGTGGAACATAGGGTTTCAACAACACATATCTAATTTGGTTACAGGATTTCATCATGAGTTGACATTGGTTAGAGAACCACTGGAAAACCTGGGAGTACTGGACAGCTGTTTCGCCCTAAATTGGGACTCTTCCGAAGTACGCATCCACCGTGGTTCGAACCCAGGACCTTTTAGTTACAAGGCGAGCTCGTAGACCATTAAGCCACCGGGTTCGAACCCCGGTGGATGGGTACTGATGAAGAGTCTCAAACTAAGGCGAAACGACTGTCCGGTACTCCCAGGTTTTCCAATGGTTTTCTAACCGATGTCAGCTCATGATGAAATCCTGTAACCAATCATTCAAATCCCTACAAACCAATACTTGAACATCTCTAATTTGTTCTATTTCCTGCTATCCGCTCTAGTTGAGCCCACGATTACCCACACTCTCTCATCTCCTCCATGTCACTCTAGGACCGACAATCCACTCGTCGTTTCCCGTTTGGGTTACACTCGACCAATGACCTGCATTACGTGCGATGTCATTCGATGGTCTCTTTAGCGTATGGGTTAGTCCATCTCCATGTCCCCAACATAATTGTTGAACGATAGGTTCTTGGTTGGTTTGTTCCCATAGCTTCTTATTGCCAATTCTTTCTAACTGACCATTTCATCTTCAATATGGAGCCAGTGAAGGCAGCCTTTGATAAAAATCTGTAACTTGTTGGAAATGCTTTTCGTAATGCGCCAGGTTTCCAACTCATATTGAAGAAGTGACTGACTACTTAACATTGATATTGGCGATCCAAATCTTGTTTCTTTATGCTAACTAGATGCAGAAGATCTCCAAACTGATTTCGGACTGATGAAGGTGTATCTTGCCTTTCTGATTCTAACTATGGTTTGATCACTCAAAACTCATTTTTAATCCAACCCTATGTCATCGAACATTTCTCATCACGGAAGACGGTGGTGTCTCGGCATGTGTAATACTTGTCCTAAACATTCCAATCGATATAGCTTCATAACCTGACATCGATTGACTACCCTTCCTTACCTAGGACTTCAAGTCTAATTTCAACAATTATCACCAATATTATACTACTTAATGCGGGATATCTGAATGCAAACATAGGAGATCAAAGACGGCAAAGTGATTAACAGGTTCAACTGACAGTCGGTTCAAATCAGTCCTGTAGCATCATCTCACAATATCAGACAAGAGAGAATCGTATGTGTCAAAAATTCGAACATTTCTCTCTGTTAAAAGTGTGTTCAAAAGACTCTAACATTAAGAACACACTACTCACTACACTCAAGGGGTTGTTAGTGTGAATTCGATTGCCTGGAATATATTTCTCTTATGCACCAAGAGATATAACGTGCGAGGGCTGATAATACTGTAACGACAGAATACAAGCGCCAGGAAACAGATCGTTTATTGAGAAAATCAACAGATATTTATAGATTTTTATGTACATTATTGTGAGCGGAGAAGCAACCTCTTTTGATTGGTTGTTTTCTTGCTGAAGGCTATTCTGTACTCCTTGTGACTGCTTCTCAGAAAGTTAAGCCATATATCTGCGAATCGTATTTGCACAAGTTAAATCTGCTGTGACTGGTTGGTGAGTTCCTCAAGGCTAAGCTTTGTTATTGTTTTTCTCATGACCCTGAGTCGGGATGTAAACATTGAGGTAAATTGATGTCTGCAATTTTTGGCTTGCAGACAGCTCTCACCACAATAGCACCTACCTAAAGCATCTACGCTAAATCAGGTGGAGCGAAAGTCACACACAGTGGGTGTCTATCAACTAAAAGTCAAATGAATACTCCAATACGCAGCATCCTACATCTAACTGGTGCACAGGATGTAAGGCTAACTGACATTTTATATATGTATATACCAACCAGTAAGATTTAACCTCTTTGGTTAATTCTGTCATCAATATTACTAATGTTATTCAATATAAAAAACTGATTGAATCAATTACGAAGTGGATTATTGATAAAAATAATAATATGCGTTTGTGCGTAGGTGGCACAGCGGTAGAAAGCTCGCGGATCACACAGGTGGTCCGGGGTTCGACCCCCGGCCACCGACGCACTCCTTTTGCTTGCTAAGCCAGTAATAAGACTGGTAAGGAGGGAAGGTTGGTAGGGCATGAGGCCAGCAACCCTATCCCGTAAAAAGTAAACATACGACTGCTACAGAAACTTCAAGCTGGAAGCTTGAAGTAGCCCTATGTTCCAGCAGTGGGAACATATAGGAATAAAAAAAATATGCGTTTATGTGAGAATGAAACTAACTTACTACATGCTAGTGAATGATTACCAAAATCAACTTGTCTGTGCGTTTTAATCACATCGAAAGGATGCGTTATTACTCCAGAAATCTATAAAATTCAAAAAAATTAAATTAAATTAAAAGTACAATAAGAATTATTAATTTTTATGTTGCTTTTTTTATTAAGAATAGAACTTGGGTACTGTGGTGGTAGAGAATAACTCCATTATGGATAAGATTTTTTATTTTGATAAATCACACACAGTGTGTTATACAGTAATATTATCTCATGACCACGTTTCGAACACAATTTATTATTGTCACTCATAATCATATCAAGGCACTCGCACTCACACAACTTCCTTCCTTCATTTATACACAAAAGTAAAAATTGATGATCAGACAGCTGAATAAAATCAATATAAGATAAAGTACATTCAGAAATAATAATATGAGTGTTATCGATCAATTACAATCAGATGGGAAATAAGACGAGTGTTTTTATAGTCAAAATTAGTAACTTGTTAGAATGTTGTGATGTACGTGAATTGAAATGGAATTTTGAGATTATTTTTTATCCACCTTTGATACGACTGACTGGTGGTAATAATATCTTCCATATCTCTGGTTTTCGCGTTGAGTCATTTCTGTTATATGTGTTGTGTTGGGTGTAGACTCAATGAACCAGGCAGGATTCAGTAATCAATCTCTTTTTCCATCTCCACCTACATAGATTACTTCTTAGAATCTTAACCCTCTCCCACCCTATTATGTGGTTGTGTGTTAATGCATGTAGTGCAATTGCTGAGTTCTTCCTAAATAATTTATCAATTCACCTCATAACATTCTAACAAGTTATTTATTTATTTATTTTGACTATAGAAACACTCGTCTTATTTCCTATCTGATTGTGTTTGATTGATAACACTCATATTATTATTATTCCTGAATGTACTTTATCTTATATTGATGTTTATTCAATCAAATGTCTAATCATCAACCCAGATCACAATCAGAAACGGTATGACTTATTAACTAACAAACAAATTCAAGTGGTGATTAAACTGAGTTAAAATACTCAAGTATTTACGTAAAATGCGATGGTAGTACATAGGTGCGTATAAATCACCGTCAGTGGAGATGAATAGCAACCGGGGATCATCAGACGTTTAAACGACTACTTACAGACTGTTTTTCCCATTACGTTCTGAGTGGAGCACAGGACTTCAAGCTAGAATTTTGAATTCCCCGTAGCAGTGGTTTTATTTCTACGGGGTGGAGTAGCTAGCCTCATGTCTAACCTTCCCTCTTTATAGCGCTTACTACCGACTTAGCGAGGTTTGATGGTTGAAGAGCATTCTACCGATGAACCACCGACGTACTACTTACAGACTACATCTCCAGTGTACACCCGAGGTTACAGGACGAGCGCAGCAACCAGTCGTGTGACTGACTGATTGACTTTCAACACAGAAGTACAGTAGTTCAAGTTGCCACACTCCATGTAGCACATAAAGGCTCAGACAAAAGAACATCTAAACAAGCACTCAAGTTTTGATTTCAGGGAGTTGTCATCACGAGCTGACATCAATTAGGGAACCATTGAGAAACCTGGGAATACTGGACAGCCGTTTCATTCTGGTTTGTCACCCTTCAGCAACACGCACTAACCGGGGTTCGAATCCAAGACCTTCTGGTTACAAGGTGAGCTCTAGGGTCATTGAGTTGCATCCCAGTGGCTTAATGGTCTACGAGCTAGCTCGCCTTGTAACCTGGGCTCGAACCTTGGTGTTGGTTGCATACTGATGAAAAGTCCCAAGCACTAGGACGGAACAGCTGCCCAGTACTCCCTGGTAGTTATGATGAAATCCTGTAATCAAAACAAGTATAATGAACAGAACTGTACGCGAGAAAGAATAGTAACGTGGAAAAAAACATGACTGTTTAATGGATTTAGGAGATCACAGAGAGCGAATGCATCTGCACTAACGAGAACGATTTTGAGCCATATCATCAAGAGTCTCATACCAGGCGGCAATCTACACCTCCGCAAGTGATCGGCTCAAACCAACTGTCAAGGATTTCATGGATAGGTGATATGTTTCTATTTGACCACTCCAAACACGTTTCCGACCTAATCCTATGTCAGTTAATATCGCACAACGAGGAGGATGGTGTCTAAGTGTGCGCAACACACATACATCCCAGACATCTCAATCTATGCAGCTCCGCAACCTTATTGATTGTCTTCCATTGCCTAACGAAAGCAAGACACGTAGTTCAACGAAGAGGCTCTTTTAAGTCAATCCATTCTTCCCTCTTAGCTGTACAACCTGCATTTATGTACAATTTTGTTTCATGAAAGAGGTTACTAATAAAAGTGATGAGTTGTCAACAAACATACTTGTTAATGTTAGTCAGTGCATAAAAGGACCTGAAGAAGTGTATTAGACTTATTTAATAAGATAAGTAATTTAATGAGTTGATCATGGACTGATATCAGTTAGAGAACCATTGAAAACCAGGGAGTACTGGACAGCTGCTGTTTCATCCTAGTTTGGGAATCATCGGAAGTACGCACTCACTGGGATTCGAACCCAGGACCTTCCGGTTACAAAGCAAGCTAGCTCGTATACCATTCAGCCACTGGGACCCGATTCAATGGCTCATTAGATGTCACGTGTGTGGATGGATGTTCCACCAACAACAATGGTTGGGGTCGCGCTAAATCACGAATTGGTAGAAGTTAGAATTCATGCATAACTCTGCTTTTTTCACTTGAATGGCTGAAGCGTCAGCAATGCACACAGAAGACAAAAGTGAACTGTCTTTGGCAGGTTATTCTTCACTTTGTAGATTAATTTGAAGGGGGAGGTGTTTGTTGAGACTGTGCCTCGGTGGCACAGCGGTAGAATGCTCACCAACTACGAATGTGGTTCGCGGTTCGATCTCCAGCCGATGCATTCATTCTCTTACCTCGCTAGGCTAGTAATAAGACTGCTAAAGAGGAAAGGTTGGGCGTGAGGCTAGCAACCCCACCTTGTAAAGGGAAGCACCACTGCTACCGGGAATTCACAAATCTAGCTTGAAGCCCTATGTGTTCCTCTGGGAACGTAAAGGAATAAAGTGTAAAAATATAATATAAAAAGTTGTTGAGATTGAATGACTAGTGTTGACATGGTGTACGGTTAATGCACTCTTCATAGAGCCATTACTACTTTCCTGCAGACATGCGAAATAGTGTTCCTGAACCCTTTTCGACAGGATATGTGTGTGAACGACCAATGTACGTGGCTAGTTCCACAGCAACAGGTAAACTGATATATGCACATTGGAGTGGTCAGATGCTATAGCTTGTCCTTAAGACGACTGGAGAACACCACCCTTAGCGTTGGTGCAAAGAATACTCTTCTCAAGGATGATACAATTCTTCTCTTATGAATATGGCATGTTTTCTTCCTTGAAATCCAGGTTCATATGAAGTTTTCATTTCCCATAGGTATCCATTTTGGAAGAAGGTTTCATTCAGATCTAGTCGCCTTTCTAGAGCGTCAGTACTACAGTTGCATCGGATCTGAGTGGATACTTGTTAGTTGACCGTTCCAAGTAAGTTTTCTATGGACTGACCTTCTTAAGGTTCCATTGGGTTGTCTTTTTAGTTCCACATCAAGGAATTTCATTGCCGGATGGCAGTTGTTTAATACTTGTAGAAAGCCATGCATGAAACAGCCTGTTAGTAGTGGATCCACGGCAGACCCGATTACAATACCATCATTTTGCTTGTAGATGGTGTCATTGGAAATGAATTGTACATTGAGAGTAAATTCTCTTGCTTACACAACATTTAACACCTCAGCCTCAATCTTGACTCATCAATATGATACCCACTTAACAATAATTCGCTTATTTACCTATCATATTACACACATATCAAGTTTTGAAAACAAAGAATATAGAATCGATAAATGCATAAACTTACCAAGCCAGCCATTGCTCCAAAACTCAGTGCATATGTGAATTGTACTGCGTCGAGTGTATTTGATGATGTATTGTGTGGTAATAAATTAAGCCTTGATTGATTATTGATATGATGCGATTTCATATAGTCATAGGTTAACCAAAATATCATAGAATACGGGACATCACGTAGAAGGGTTGGCCCAGTGCCTAACCACAAACTCTTTATACCATCCTTATTGAATAAAAAAGTGAAAACATTAGCTAGAAAGTACATGTCAAGCATACATATATTAAAGAGACGCAGGAGATAGGCTTTATCAAATTAAATTACCGCTTGTCAATTTGAATAAAGCAAGACAGATGAAGTCACAGAGAGAAGTCGTGACCAGAGATGTCCACTAAGTCAGGTATGTGAGGAGTTACTCCCCGATCACGTTGCCAAGGCAGAAGCTGGAATTTACGGGTGATGGTTTCTCACTGAACGTTAATCTGCCATCTCTTTGTGGCTATTTATTGAAGTTCAGATTATCTATCTGCAAATTGCATCTGCCTACGCAAAGTCTGCTGTGATTGGTTGTTGAATTAGTCTTTGTTCTTCTTTTTCTTATGACCAATATTGGGGATGTAAACATTGACGTCAATTACTGTCTGCCAACTTTGGCTAGCAGCCAGCTCTCACCACACTCGTCCCCCCGTCAAAGACTTGCGACTGAAGTTGGTTCGGTCTTCTTGGTTCTTGAGGCTTTGCTCTTTTGTCTTGCTGTCTGGAATCTCGGCGCTTGCGGATGTTGGCCTGTTTCTTTTTGTTTACCATTGCGATTGTGTCTGCGTAACCCCATCTCAAAGTGACCATAGCTGGTTCTTCCCACTTTGCAAACTGTTTGCCTGACCCTGTTGCGCATTCATTCATCGGTATTTCGCCTCACACTTTCATATGCTACTTTCTCCTGACCTCCTAGCAGTGTCCCAAGTAACAGCCTCATCGCTGACAGATCTTGAACGCCACTCAACTGCGCAGAAGCCTAGAAGTCCTGCCCAAAGATCCATATGTCTCCATCAAAACCTACAGGGCATGGGCTTTCCATTTGTCGGTAGGCAGCGACACTAAATGTAACAACAGAAGACAAGGGCCAGACAACAGATCGTTTATTTAGGAAATCAACACATATTTATGGCTTTTCATGTACATTATTATAGATTATTGTAAGCAAACAAACACAATCTTCTGATTGGTGGTTTCTCGCTGAACGTTAATCTGTCATCTCTTTGTGGCCGTTTTCTTGAAGGCCATACTATATATCTGCGAATCGTATCCGCCTACGCAAAGTCTGCTGTTATTGGTTATTGAGTTAGTCTTTGTTCTTGTTTTTTTCTCATGACCAAGATTTGGGACGTAAACATTAACGTAAATTGCTGTCTACCAATTTTGGCTAGCAGACAGCTCTCACCACAACCTTGTAACAGGGAGATCCTGCGTTCAAAACCCGGCGAGTGAGAACTTCTGAAGTGTCCAACGCCAGGACAAAACAGAATTCCCTTACTTCTAAGTTTTCCAATAGTTCTCTCTAACTCAGGTTATGTTATGGTCAAACAATCAACTAATCAAATCCTGAAAACCAACAAGTGAAACAAAAACTCAGTCGTGCAGAGACCGTTGACACTTCAAAAGCATAGCGACTACAAGCATGTTTATATTTTCAGCAGGAGGTCACACCTAATTCTTGCCCAAGCTGCATTCTCCATACAGAAATTTACTTATATCGATCAAGGAAACTAGAACGAATGGCCACATATTTGCGTGGTATTATCTATTCTAGAAAATGTGACTTGCTACGGCGGTAGACTGTCCTTAGACATCCAGTAGGAGGATGTGTGCTGAGTTCGAGTCTCAGTCGAAAAACCGTCACTCAGTCAGAGATATATCCAGCTGACGAGTTCCACACAAGAGGTTGTGCATTCTTCTGTTAGTCACTGTTAACCAAATATCCTTCACTAGTATAGACATATTCTGTCACACATCTTTCTGTAAAAGACTTCAACCTTCCTGTATTACTTCATACAATTAGTTCCCTTGAGATATTTGAATAACCCAATTAGAAACACTTTTCTGGGGTAGAATAAATTCAGACAATTAGTCCCCTTTGATAAATTTGAATAAGGCATTTAGAAGACAAGGCATACAAACAAATCGATGGTGTTACCATGGGGAGCCCTCTTGGACCCCTGTTAGCGGATATTTTCATGTCGAAATTGGAGAGACAAATGCAAGGTATGCTTGGCGAATTTATGCTGTATAAAGGTTATGTAGATGATACACTCATTATTGGTAATAATAGTAAATCTATTGAAAACTTTATTACTCTATTTATTCATATTCATCTGAATATCCGAGTGACTTCCGAACGCGAATCGAATAACAAAGTCGGTTTCCTCGATGTTACAATGACCAGGAGAGATGATGATGGAACGATTCAGCGATCTATTTTTCGTAAACAGATATGGATTGGACAATATCTTCATTTTACCAGTTTTGTTCCTATCCAGTATAAACGTTCCCTAGTGAAATGTTTGTTCGCAAGCGCCCGAAAAATATGCACGAGTGACACAGTGATGGATGAGTTTCGACATATACATTCAGTTTTATTAGCTAATGGTTATCCGGAAAACTTTATCACTTGTCACAGTGAAGAAAGACCACATCTCTAAAAGACAGCTTCTGTATCGAAGAAAGCTATGTTTATTAACCTACCATTCAAGGGTGACCAGATTATGCAGTTGACAGCTCAAAGACTCCGGTCAGCCATCAAACGCACATTGTACGCCGCCACATCTCTTTTTTCTCACTTGCCGAACATTTTCGATCCCTGTACCTACGATTAAAGGACGAAATTCTGTGGACTCTATTTCAAACTGTATCTACAAGTTCACCTGCACCTGTGGTGACACCTATAATAGGTAGAACCAACAGAATGCTCCAATGTCGTCGAAAAGAACATGTTCCAAAATGATTACTAAATCACATAGAAAATCCCAATGCCAGTAATCTGAATAGAAATCCAGCATCATCCATTGCAAAGCACTTATTAATGTCAGGTCACAAAATCAATATTAATGACTGTTTCACACAATTATTTCACCACATAACTCTAATTCAAGGTTGATTATTGAAGGTGATGGAAGCACGTTGGATTAATCACATACAGCCTAAACTGTGTGTACAAAAACAGCACAATAGACTTCAATCTTCGCCTACCCTGGACTACTTGACCTATCTAAATATGATTGGTCATTAGTATGTACCTTTTGTGTTTTTTATTTAACTGTGTTATTGTTATGAACTTTATTTTATTTTATTACTGTTAACCATGTTAGTTGTTAAGCGGTTGCAAAGAAACTAGGAAATGACGATATCATATCGCGGTGACATTTGCCTTCTAAATGCCTTATTCAAATATGATAAATTCATTTGAATAATATGTCAAAAATGCAGACAACGTATATTGTATACGGGAGATTACAATAATCAATTATAATCAAAATAAAAACATTCTCTATTGTACACAGAAGAATGTTCTGCAATTTAAGGGTAATTCACTCACTACCGGAGATGCGACTACACAGTCACTGACTAATCGAAACTCTAATCAATAAATTATCTTCCCATCTATCCAATCATTCCTACACTGCGAGTAGGATTGATTCTATTCTCAAGTCAGTTACAGAATTCAATCATCATGTAGATGCTGGAATTACTCTTGATTCATGACTTGCAAGACTTGAAGATCTGTTCGAAGTAGAATTGGTCAAACTAGACAGTTCAGAGAAAGTTCAAGTTCTCCTTCGTAAACCTGAATCTAGCGAAAATGTCCCCGTGATATTGACTTTGATGAAACGATCCAAATTCTTCGTAAAATGTTTCGTGGGAACATGCATCATCATTCAATATCCTCTGTAAATGTATGATATCTGTCCAAAGGAAAATCTGATGATTTCCTTACTTTTGCTGATAAACTTAACCGTGAACCATGTGAGCATTTCACAGTTGGGATCACTCATTCAGGACCGTTTCAAATGCATAATTTCTACTTGTGGTTTATGTTCTCCTGATGATTCAGAAATCAGAACACGCATCTCATCTTGTATTGAGCAGAATCCTACAATGACTCATCGAGAAGTGGCATCTAGGTGTCAAAGACTGGTGAACTTAGAGAACGAAGCGAAAATGATTGACAATAATAATCCTCCTGTGGGTGACGCCATACACGTAACCATAGCTATCATCTGGCCGTAATTTTCCCATATCTCAAATCTCTGAGGCAGTTGGTTTCGAGGTGACTGGAAATACCTTCACATGTATTGGCTCATACAACAAACGTAAGTGTAACGAATGCTACAAATTTTAGTCACAAAGGAGGATTTTGAAAGCCTGGCTTTCGTGGTCGGTTCACATTTAAATCCTTCCAGTCATCACAGATCGATGTCTATTCCCAGAAAGAAGATCAAGGTGGTTTTCAATGTTTCTGCTGTGCAAATATTGAACTAAGGGAAATACATAGAAGTTTTCGTGAATGATTGCCCAGTTCGTCTTCAGATTGACACTGATTCACATATCACTTTGATCTCTCGGAAAACTTGTCATCCAATTGGATGTTCACCAGTTACCGCTGCCTGTCATGCTTTCGGAGATATTTAAAATAAGTTGGTCAAATCTCTTACGACCTTTAATTCATGTCAAAGGATTTTAAAGGTTTATTTTATCTTATCAATCGTCACGATTTGGATCCTTCCATTGGGCACTGATTCGATTGATAAACTGTCTTTCAGGCAAATACCTTTAAATTCAGATTGCTCACAAGGATACACTGATCTCCGAAAATACCTGGTGTCGGAAATGTAGATCAACCTGATCAGTGTTCTGAGCCATAAACATAAATCAATATTTAGTGAGACTCCGCGTTGTCACCCACTTCAGAATGCCAAATACGCCATCGACATGATGCTGTCTCGTTTCAAAAACGAAAGACCACTTCACTATGCATCTCTTGAATCAGTCAGTCGGTTGGTCGACTATCAGACCGATTAGAAGAATTAGGCGCTCTGAAATTCTCTACATGAGCATCACCAATTGTTGTAGGTGAAGAAAAGGTACGTGGAGTAGTATGCATCTGCGCAGTTTCCCCTACTGCTTTGAACTGTACTTTTGAAGACCATTCCTACCTACCACTGCCAATACGAGAACAAATGATGTTTTCGCCAAACTCAGTGGTGGATAATATTTTGCGAAGCGGAAGAAAGAAAGGTGACACAAACTCTGGTTGATAATAATTAACCAGACAAGTTCATCAGGAGATATACAGTAGTAATAAGAACACCAAGACCCACTCTACAACTCGACCCTAAGAAAGACGTGTACATCAAGCTACCTTATATGTGGCATCATAACAGCTTGATAACTAGACAAAGATTGAACGCTGCTGTGGTTAAACAGACTTTTTATGCAGCTAATATCATAATAATTGAGAATGTGAAGTCAATATTATCCATCTAAGCCCATTGGACATGCGAAAAATGATGTCACATCCCACTGATTTACCAATTTGAATGTACGTGTAGCCACATATACATAGGGAGGACTCATCGATCTCTGCAAGTAAGAGCTGGCTTCAGAAGCAAATAGAATCCCCGGAACCCATTAATGGTGAGAACAGACGACCTAGCTCCTCTATTGCGAACACATATTATAGAGACAGGACATAAAATTGATGTTTACACGCCTTTCAAACTTATCTATAAAACGTGTTTGCGGTGGATCCTTAAGTTTGCGGAAGCCCTAGCAATTAGTAAGTTTAAAGCACCTCTATGCGTTTAAAGCAACAATTCATCATCACACTAAACCTACCGTCCTTGGTAAACTTTGTTTTGATACCGGCCAGGGTAGATGTACTATTACCTTTGTTATTTGGTTTAGTGATCTTCATTGTTATTTTGACCTTCAATATGTACTTTTAACTTGACCTAAGTAGTCTATTTTCTCACCTCTTAACTCTTTATGAATTATGTATATATATATATATATATATTCCTATGACAAGTCCGTTTGTGATCAATTTGTTCGAAATAAGTGTTGTACGCAAATACATTACAACGCGATTCAGATAAATTACGACATTATTCTCCAACCTACTCCTAAATTTAACCGTAAGCCTAACCTTAATCTTATAAGCCACAACTCTACCTAACAGTATCGATTTGTAGAAGTATCTAGTAAATAAGTAAGAATACTGCACCTGCCCTCTCCAAGTCCAAAAAGGCAGAAATGATGCGATTTGGAATGACGTTTCATAGCATTCCCTGTGTCTGATCTGTTCTTCAAAGTAAACTTCAGAAAGACCTTGACTTTGGCTATGGTTTGGTTGCGTAATAGTAAACTAACTGCCTGTTACGGACTACCATGGAGTAAGTCGGGATATACAATTTTTGGGGTCGACGGTTTTAACCCCCTTTTTGTAGACTGAAGAGACAACATAGCTGGCATACTGGTCGTCTGAGGGGAACACCTCACTGCTGTTTCATCCCTGTTCCCTAGCGGTACGACTATGCCTACAGATCCCCAGCATAGTGTAAAAAAGAAAAATTCTTACACTATTCCGGTAACTGCTTTTAGTCTAATCGCTATCCTAACAACCTTCCTGGCATGGTAGGACCTGCAGGAACAATAGTTCCAGCCAGTGTAGCTTGTTGGGTCATTGCGATGTGCAAGCCCGATCACCACGTCAAGGTAGCAGCTATCAGTCGGCTGTGGCGACTTGAATTGCTGCACATCGGTGCCCAGTTTTATACCAAAAACAGACAGACAGATATATATGTAGTCGCAGAACATAAAGAGAAACCCCATTGAAAAAGAGTAAAATAAGCTTAAAAATACAAAATATATATACAGATACCTGTTTCACTGTTGTAACAAGCAATGTTGTTATTTCTCGGTAGGGTATTTTCTTCGCTTGCATTTTTGTCCGTAACAATTCAATTGGTGAGATAGCCATAACTGCAAATACTCGGGATACACCACCAACTAATGGTGGGATAAAATGTTTAGCAGAGGCGTAATTCTGTTCAGTGATATTTTCTGGCATTGATTTATGCCTGGTTTTCGAAGTATATCCAACTTGATGTTTTAACCAATCATTAACAGTAAAGTAGATAACAGTCTGGGGAAGAGTCATTACACTAAAGTACAGAGGAGGATGTGTTAGTTAGTGAGATATCAACTTACAGTGTTGGTGAAAGTCCACTCCATAGTGATAAAATACCTTCATTACGAATAATTTTCATGAGTGTAACCTTTAGAGAAGATGAGTATCACAAAAAAAAACAGAAAAAGCTTTACTAGAATAGATAATAACACAGTTATTGATATTAAATGCCTTACAACTTGAAAAAGCCAAGACTGCACGATTTTATTAGGGAAAAAAGCAAGGGAGTTCTAATGGAGTTTTACCTATGTCACCTATGATTATTGCTAATGCCGACGACACCATAGCCGTGATGCGAGCTGCTCCAGTGATTGATACTATCCCAGAATAATTCTCCTTGAAACCATTGCTACCCTGTTGTGCATCACACGACGGGAACACCTAACCAAGGACCCTTTAGCACTGGAGACAACATACCCTTCCTTGTGGATACAAGATCCCGATTGTCAATCTAATTCCCACTTGTATGAACACCGCTCCTGACTGGCCATCATGCCAAATACCCTTCCAGCAATTCGTGCTGGAGTTACCGAGACATCCATGGCAACCCGTGCTAGTCGTGAGACACAAGTTAGAAATGGTACCAGCCCCCTCGCCCAAACTCCCAGTGATCTGTGTCGTCCGGACCCCCGTAGTATACATTAGGCCTAAGGAGTTTTCCTGCACCATCCATTTGAGCTGATTAGCCAGACGCTTGTGGTAGTGCTTAGCTTGGGCTCAGTAAACTGAACCCTCCCCAGCGGGCGCCACGAAGAGGCGGCAGCCGCGTGTAATTCGACTCTCGGTTCCGCTATTACCCGTGGCCAGATGAGTGTTTTCACGATGATACTCAGAACACTGGACGGAATATAGTCGCTGGGGACTAGGTAGCCAAAAGGAAACTTCTTTATACAGAGGCGTCAAAAAGGAAGGAAGTTCTATTCTAAAACACCTGATCGACCTCTGCCACTCAATCAACCCTTACCATGATTTATTTTAAGATCATTTATCGAATCCAAGCTAAATTCGTTCCAAACTTCTAAAGATAGCGGAGACCTTGGTTATGCACTGAATTGAAACTAGATCTTTGTGTACAAAAGAGGCATGTACAGCCCCACGATTTTTTAACCTTAGTCATAAGATAGAAAGGAGTGTTGAACATTTGCTTATTTTAGTCATCATACATTTCTCTTATGATTACGAATGTCATTACTCTTATTTTTCGTTTCGAACAGTTTTTGGCATTATTTCCCTTGTCTCACTTATTATTTTTAAAGTAAAATACATTTTTCGCAGTGTTAAAATCTATCTTATCAAACTTCTCACCGTGTTATGTAGTGGTCTATTTGCCAACCAATCCTGTTGATTTTACATCTCTTTCCAAGACCTACACATCCTATGAACTCTTTTCTATGACGTTATTTGTCTTACCGCTTGATAGTGAACGCCATCTCTGGTGTACACGCGATGTCCGGCTAGCTGGCTATCGATCAAAAGATGTATGTACTGCTCATCAGTTCGCTCCCACCTCCTCCTGTATGGATGTGAGTGGGACATGAACATCGAAAGTGGAAGAAATAAAAGCCTGGTTAGCTGTCTTTCATCATAGGTGTATGCGTTCTACCTACATCCCGTGTTAGGTGGTATAATAGGGTGAGCAATATTGAGATTAGGCTTTGGTCGAGTGTTAGGTAAAAAGGGAAAATCAATTGACAAGATTGTGAAGTTACATCGATTGACATGGTTAGGACATGTGTTGTGCATGCATCTCTAGTCACCGCCTTCCTCGACAGTCAACCTTAGTTGACATAAGATCGACCAGGTCAAACTAAAACATGACTTTATCAGTCAATGAAATCCACAACAGCTAGTTTAAGCCAGCCACTTTGGGATGTGTAGACTGCTTGGCTGGTTGTCATCCTCAGGATGGTAAGAAGCAGTGACAACTGAAGACAATTGGTGATATGGCTCAAAATCCTCGTTGTCGATGATGGCGCAGATGCATTCACTGTTTGTGATTTGTCATATACAATAAAACTCTATTATTCTTCCATATTACTACTATTTTCTCCTCATTCACACTTCTATTTATTATCCCTCGTTTGAATCTGTTTTTACTCTCTTCTGTTGCTTTGTGTGGTACATGGAGGGAGTGTGGTAATTCGAACCACTGCATATCTGTGCAGAGATCTATGTTGAAACCAGTCAGTCAGTTTATTTTCAACTATGATTACGATTAAAAACATCTTATAGAATTCCACATTATTATTATAGGTATGTACACCTTTTATTTAGATTTCCTGTTGGGATATTGTTGCTAAGATACCAAATATACATATATATAGATATCCGTTCGCAGAGCTGGATTATGAATTCTTAGAAAAGTCCGTTCATTAAATATTGTGCTCTTAAAATATGACAATATATACTATCTGTAGAACCCTGTACAGATGTATTTATAAAACGAAGACTCACAAATTGAAAAACTAATGAAATTTAAAACACAATTAAAAGCGCCACATCATATCCAAAACTTCTTAGGTTTATCCCCCGAAATAACTCAGGAATGTTACAGAAAGATACTAATAGCACAAGACATATAAGCGAACAATATAGTTGATTTTAATTAGATCTTCTACAGGCTTTACTCTAATTTACATAGCTTTATATATAAGAAGAAATTTAACCAATGACGGCGAGTTTGTGGATCAAATTATAATAATAATGTGTTAAATGTTAAGAATTTCAGTAATAACGGTGATTATAATGATAAAAAATTAATGATAATAAGGTTTATGCGGCTGGCGATAAGAATAACGAAGGTGGTCATATGTGTATATGTAGACAATACAATAAATAAATTAGGTCAAATCTTACAGGTTACGTAATACTAAAGATGAAGTAGACAAATATTAGGCTTTAAATAAATATCATAAAAGTACGAAGGAAACGGAAAATAAGAAAGGGTGGGAGGGTTTTGATTAGAATTCACCTACGCCGAGGCAAAGACAGAGTTGGAACAAACTTCTCTATTATGCAAAGACTAAGATTGTTCTCTCGAATTCCTATAGCTTCGACTATGTGTAAAAGGCAGGTTCGAATTCCCTTCGAAAGGTTCGCTAGAATGCGATAGATAACTTCGAAGGCATTGCTTCTGTGCACACTTGGTGACCACTATCGACCAAATGTGACAAAATAGGACTTTTTATAGATTTCACTTGGCCTTTTCCGAATCGTGAAAGAAGATACTGTTGGGTAGAACATTCTCCTATGCATGTCTTTAGTAAATGAAGAGTGGTGATCGCGTTTTGACCAGTGAAAGTAGGTTACTACTGAGTTGTGCTTGTCATTTAACAAATTATTTTGACTAACAAACTAGGGTCTAGGAATACTTAGGCAGTTCGTAGGCCACGAATGATACAGTACGTTTGGTACATACTCATATTAATATGGTTATTATGAGTAATAATTTATGTTCAGAACGTCACCAGCAGATAGGAAAATGTTCCGGCTAACCTACTACACTAGGAATTCAAAACGGTCAGATAGGTATCACACAACTTCTACTCTTGCAATTTGTTAACTCTTGCATTGTATGCATTATACTTAACTGCTACCACTTAGTATCTCGTGGATTACTCAAAAATGACTATGTCATATTGAGGGGAAGAGTTTTAAAGGTTGTCAGTAGGGAAAAAGGTGTGCCAATAAGTCAGCTCCTTACTACTGGAGTCGACAGACATCTGCCTGAACTCATATGAGAAATGGTTTGAATCCATATTGTCTGACTCTTAACATACCGTTTCTATTCTCAACTCCCTCCGCCTTGTATGTCATCAGTTTGGACTAGAAGTCAGTAAAAAAGATTATGTGCTCGTACAATGAAGCACAAAAACTGACCCGCGTCTTATGTGCCGAAGAGTGTTAGGCGCGAAACCTACGAATTACTACTTTACTAGCAAAATAATTGCCTGTCTTACTCTCTCCTATTTGCAATTTATGTTGACACTATTAAAATTAACTTATAAATTTAGCTATTAACATTATTTTACACTTTTTGTAAAATTATGACTTAATTGTCACTGCAAATGCCAATACAGTTGCGATTAGTAATCCTGTAATGTCACTTTTTTTTTATTTTTGTTGTTGTCGAGTAAATTAGATGTAATATTGTACGAAATGCTGAAAATTCGACACTGTATCATAAGTACTAATCTTTTGGAATAAAGCAAATTATTATCATTATAAATCTTACAGTAACACTAAGTTAGATCCCTATTGAAATTGTCTGTCATTCCGAAAATAACCGATGGCGTAGGCATCAAAACTTTGGAAGTTAGAAAAACTCAATACATTGACAACAGTATGATAGGTAAATCAACGTACCAGAACTCTTCAGTGCAACCAATATCTAAGAACCAAGTTATTACTTTTACTATTAGTCACTAATTTCTAGCTTTGAACTAGTTTCTCCACAAATATAATCCTTCATATTGTTTAGTCATCCGGTGTCCATTAATACAGATACTAGATTTCTTAGTGAATCCAATCTAGTAGCTGCTTTGTACCAGCCTCTAAACAAACTACACTGCCTCCACTAACAGGGAATAAACCAAACAATGTTATGTCGACATTTTCCCTAGGTCTGATTCTACTATGGAACCGTCTATTTTTCTCACTTAACACATCAGATAGTCAGAATTATCCGCAGAAATCATGAAGTGTGGAATTTAATACGACCACAAAGATCATTTTATAACATGACCTAAATGAAAAATTCCGGGGCAACTCAGTGAAAATTCCTTGGGGAAATGCTTCACTCACCTCCCCAAAACGACTCGAAATCACCTCAAAATCTTTTATTTGGGAATAAGTGAATAAGCATGACCTGACAAAATTTCCTTACTGATCATATATCCGAGGTTTTATTTAAAATTGGCTATTACCACACTGCCTTCACTTTTAAAAATATTTAAAGTGTTGTTAAATTTAGCAGTTAACTGTCACCTTGTCCTAATCCTGAGACATTGTGAACAGTACAAGACATTTCAAAGGACCAGACTTACTGTAGCGCTTGGGGTACGCCGATAGAAAGTGACAAAGGATGGATTTTCAGAATGCAGGATACATGTGGAGCAAGAGTGAGATTCATTGGAGGTAAACCAATTCCATCTGCCAGAACATTTCATTGCATTTTTTGACCACGAGACAGCGCACGTGTTAGGACTAAGTGAGCATGTGCAAAGCCTTTCTATTAGCCCATTGCAATAAGTAAGACATTTGCTATCCGAATACACTCGGTGGGACTATCAAAAAATTTTTTGAAACTAAATTATGCGTTACCTGCATCCGCACTTTCAAGACGTCTAGGGGTGTCATAACAAAAGCTGTCATTATCCCACCAACCGAAGAAGCAACGATTCGGTGGAAAAGTGAGATATCGGGCTTCTTCCTTTCACCATTTTTAGTCATCTTAGCCCTTTTCCTCGCTACACTAGACTTTCATCGTCAACCCGCCGTAAACCATACTGTGCGCTGTTAGTCAAGGACAGAGGAGAGATTCAGAGTTTTGATTGAGGATAGGAATTTTCAAGCCAGTAATAATCCTTTTTAACTAGTATTTACGCCCATTCAATTCCTTTATGGACATGCTGACTGAGGGTGCAGGCACCAGTTCTTCTGGGAGTCGGTTCCAAGAGTGTATGGCTCTATGGGATAACCAGTACTCCTTGGCTTTGGAACTCTCCTCCTACTACGTCCTTTGCGATTTTATCACCTAATGAATAGGAAGAAAGGAGATATATCAGGTCCATAGTCACTCAATTTTGAACTTTCTGATGATATCTGCACTCTGCTTATGGTCTGATATGGAGAAGAGATTCAAACTAATCAGTCTTTCCTCGTTTCTGGTATCGCTTTTACCAGTTAGTATCAGTCAGACTGATTCCTCTGTGGCCACTTATTGGTTGTAAGGTGAAGGCTTTTGATCTTTGATAAACTTCAGCATCCAATATCCAATGTCGTTTTTACAAACTAGTTTAAACTATTTCGATTTCTTTGTGCTCGCTTCTTGGTTGCAAGTTCATCCTGCCACTCTACTGGTGAAGCTTTGGTTGACTCTAAAAGGAGTGGTTCTGGGATTGATTATATGTGGTTTGTAGTATGTGGTATGTAAGGACTGTGTCGGTACTGTGAATGTAGCTGATCCTATCACCCGTTAGTCGTCCGGTGTGGTCGAAAAGGGAGATAACAGTATCAAAAACAGACATAATTTGTGTAGATTATGAAGACTTAAAAAGAAAAGAAAGAAAACATAGAAACAGAATGTTAATGAAATTTTAAATCGTTATCCACATATATATCAGTAATAAGGGAAATAATAGTTGGAGTAGTCAGAAGGGTAAGACAAGAGAGAATATGAAGAAGTAAAACGATGATTTTAGGTGCATATCGGCTGATAGTGTGTGAGTTCTAAGGGGATAGGCCATTTGGACACAGTCCTTTGTCGGTGCATGACTGTCCAGTCTCCACTTACAGCTTCCTATGGAGTGTGCAATAGCCACATTTGCCAGTGAAGTGTTCCAGGGACGCCAAGCCCGCAGTGAAAAGAAGTGAGAGAGCACTCATGTCTTCGCCTTTGGTCGAGCTGTCCTTCTGGGATTACCACGAGGAGGCCCATACGTAGTTAATGACAGAATACCTTCGTTTGGGTGATTCTGATCATTCGTAATCTTATAGGTAGTAATCAAGTTCTCTCTAAGCCGACGGTAGCTAAGTATGAATAGACCTAACTTCTTCAGCCGTTCATCATATGGTTTACTTCGGAGACCCACCATCTCTTAGGTCTCCCGTCCCTTAAACGTTTGGTGTCCCTTCAAATTAGCTGCAGGGCAGCGATAATGTGCACTTCACGGTACGGTCTTTCGTATGTTTTGCACAACCATAAAAAGAGCACAGGAGTGACAGCACCTAACTATGTGTAAAATTTATGACCACATACGCCCTTGCTATATCTCCCACGTAATTCACGCTTGTGTCCATTTTCTGTCACAGAACTAGACCTATGGAGCGCTCCAACTGATCTCAGTTTGGAATTTTCCTTCATCTAGGTAGTCCTCCAACCATAACAGAAGCGGTCCACTTACAACTGCCTGACTTATTTTGTATAGGAGGTCACGGCGAACTGTGCCAAGCGTCTTCTTAAAGTCTAGGAAGATCACTTGGCCCGGAGCATTCATACCCCAGGATGATGTCCAATCATTCCAAGCTGATAGTATGTTTGTCACGCAGGATCTACCTCTCCTGAAACCATGTTGTGCTTTACGGAGTCCTGTCGGAGTTTTCTCTGATGTTATCATCAACCAGAACGTCGAGTACTTTGGATACGGTTGAGAGTAGTGCTACTGGTCCATAACTCATGGCATTTTGTCTATTACCATCCCTGAAAATGGGAGAAAGGATAGCTCTCCTGCACCTCCTTGGCAGTTTTCCAAAATCCACCGAATGTCGGAACAGGCTGCGCAAGAGCTCACAGACAGCTTCAGTACTCTGCTTTAGAACACGTGGCCCGATATCGTCACAATCTGGGGACTTTCCAGATGCCAGTTTCTGCAACTTCGCTAGTAACATTGCGGGGTCTGTCTGAAGATTAGCCAGCGGATTTCCTCTTGTTAAAATAGCGTTGCAGTCTTTCTGGCCTGAAGCATTAATAACCAGACTGCTGAATGTTTCATACATTTTCAATCTAGTTAGATATTGACCATTTGGATCTACTAAGACGCATGCCGCATAGTCGGTAGGTTTTCTCTCCTACATGAATCGGTACAGTCTTTTGGTACTTGCCAGCAGTTTTCTGACAAGATTTACCTGAAGTGCCCCCTTGTCACCTCTGCCTCTTGTTTTGCTTCGGTTCCTGATTTCCAGGTGTGGGTTTGGTCAGTGTAACCCTTCGAGATTTGATACGAAGACCAAGCTTTCCGCTATTTTTGCAGAATACTATTTTTCAGCCATGAGGACTGTTTCCTAAGATGTATTGTGACTAGAGGGACGATATGTGAGCTCACTGTATGATTAATCCCTTTTACCACTGCATATACGTCCTCTACGGATAACTCAGCCCAGTCTATGGTGCATTCTACGTCGGACAAAAGCCTTTGCATTTTGATGCGGTCGGCTTTGCCACTGCACAAACAGGGCGGCGTGGCATCCCACTGTAAACGCCGACAAAGGACGATATCAGACACAATGGCCGCATGGTCGTGATTTCGACGATTTAGACTAGTAACTGGTCACTAGTTAGGACATAATCCAGTTTCGATGACTGTCCATTGGGCCCCCACCTACAACTGTCTCCAACATTCTCAGTCGGTCCTGCATTTTTAATGGTTTGCATTATATTTCGACCGAATTTTCCTTGAGCATACCCCGGGTCAAGGTTAGGGGATGGGGCATTGAAGTCTGCAGCTATAGTGATTTTGTCGCAGCCCAGTGCTGGGCAGTAGCTGGTTGCGTTCTGCCCCACAGATTGGTGATCGATAGATGCGTCCTAATAAATGCTTGTTGGGGCCCAAGGTGTAGTGACACCAAATATAGTCTGTGTATCCAGTAAGAGGTGGGCTGCAAGTACTCATTTAAGTTGCTTGCCAAAGTGAATGGCAACTCCCCCTTCCTTGTTATCCTTGTCTCACCTGACCAGAACCAGATCACTGATACTGATTTCATTTTTCGCAATAGTAGGGGTTAGTCAGGTTTCAGTCAGAATAATTGTTTGAAGGTGTACGTGTGACTGCAGTTTTCTGAGCTCGCCTACACTTCCTCTCAGTCATCACACATTCCTACACAGGCAGCCGGCAATGAGTTTCACCACCTGAGCGGGCCCTGAAGTAGTTGACTCTATGTAGGCTGCTGGTATAGGATTTGACATTGGAACCAGTTGGTCGATTCCTCAGGGTCCACCTAAGAGACTTGAGTGATGTTGGTTGTCATTCTCAGTGCTGAACAGCTGCAGTGTCACTGAGGCGTGGGGACATATTTTCACCTCGGACTGCTGCTTCCTTAGGCTTCGACGTGGGCTTTCGCATTATCGGATATATCTTTTGATTCTAGCCTTGGCCTACTACCACTGTTAAAGCACTATGGCCTACCACTCAAGGGAGCTGGATCTGACATCTAGTAGCCTTAGGGAACTGATCGGTGCGAGATTAGCGGGAAGAGGTAGTCCACAAGCCTAGATTACCTCCGAAATCACCATGGGTCATCTGAGATGATAGATATAATAATAATAATGTATTTCATATAAATTTACAAATTTACATGAAAATGCATGCCATTATTACAGGCACGATCAAGTATGATATAATATCAAATCGTAGATTGTCTACAAGTTAATCGTATTTCAACTGTTAAATATTCGATACATATAATACACTCATTTTCTGAATTAGGCCGTATAGTTATTGAATTGTACAGTTGTCCTCCAGGTTGAGCGGGAAAATCGACTTCGTTCCGTTTTCATCCCGTGGTTGTAGGCATACGATAACCAACCAATATTGAGGTAAGTACACCTTTTACAAGGGATTGGAATCTGTTTTAGAAAAATTAAAGTGCTGAGGTGAATCATTAAATTGTAATGAAATAGGTAAGTGCAAGTATCATTAATAAATGCATTAATAAAGGAAACACCCTAGGGTAACAACATTCATTTGCAATGTATAATGCTACAGATATATCACAAACTATCATGATATCCACTTTTGGTTTTAATACAATTATCCTCATGCCAGTTGTTTTTATTTTATACCTTTTTGTGCATTTAGTGCACAACCGTACCCTTCAGAGAGTAGGAGTATAATAAGTAATGAAGAGCTATAAGATGTTAAGTTTAATGGAGTAAAATGAGGATCAAGTAAAGACGTTGTCAGAAAATAAATGAGATAAGACATTGTGGAGTGGTATGAAAAGATCTGACGATAGACAGCAATTTAATTTATAAGATGCCCCATAAATCTGAGCAGATCCCACATGGTCGCATCTCAACAATAGGCTGGGTGAATGGTATATATTTAAAGGTAGAAGCATGATCTGTCAAGGCGTTCATTGTTATCTTTTTCAAGATAAAGATTTAAGCCCTCATAAAAACCAGAAATATCTCGAGCCTTCAAATTTTTTAATGCTGTTCCTGCAGAATGGGGCGATTCACCTTAGTGACCCCCACCATATCTACTGATCAGCTAACTCCACCCTCCCACCTTTTTTGATGTTAGGCTCTGAGACTATGATTATTATGGTTACCGCAAATATATTGCTTGGTACCAGACATGTTCGTACCCCATATTCCATCTCCCTAGCTTTCTTAATGAGTGCTTCCAATAGGTCCCCGCGTACATCTTTATGAACATATTATATATGTATGCATGCGTCCTAATGAACAGATTACTTTATAAGAAGTCGAAACCTTGAAGAATAACAAGAATAGGTTTTGTGAATAGTGGAGAAAGATTCAGCAGAACAATATAGTTAGGGTTCAATATAGGTAGTATGAACTGAAGGTAAGGTTGGTTGGCAGGACCAAGTGTACTAAATTATCATGGCAGTTTTATATATAGTAAACATTTGACATTGCAAAGTAACCTGTCTACATATATTATAAAAAGATATTAGCAGAACCAACAAAATTTCAGCATTTGGTTAACAATACTACATAAAGTTAGTGAGTCTTACAGGTAGCCGTAAAGTAAATCAATCTGTGTATAATAAGAGTGTAATCAGTGTTATAATTCGTATTATCAAAGAATACATTAGGCTCAAAAACTGAATGTTATAAGGGAAATAAGAGTGATAAACTAAGAGAACATTTGCTGCGTAAGTAATCATTTTAAGTATTTTAATGATAATCTAATTTCAAGTATTGAACATGCATAATTACTAAGTATTATTAGGTTAGTCTAGGAACTAGTGTACTGTCTGTAGTTAAATATTGAAATGTCATGGTTTCACCACTCTACCAGCAGTTGAGATCATTTAGAAGGGCTAGGGTGGACATGTTAATATGTTTTTCTAGGCTCCTTTTGAAACTGTCAGGCCTTTCACAGGATCTAATCTCAGAGGGTAGTTGGTTCCAAAGTTTGCAATATTTAATGGTGAAGAAGTTAGCTCTAGTGGTGAGCTTATGGGTGTTAACCTTGAGAAGGCAGTTATGGTTGCGTAGTCCATACGATTTAGGATTAGCCCAGGTTATAGACGAGTTACTGTTACAGTGCTTTCTTATAACTTTGAATAAGAGAAATAAATTGCACTTCACTCTCCTTAACCATAAGGGTTCTAAGTCCAGTCGAATACATCTGTCAAGGTATTCTATTTGCTGATCATAACCTAATATGCGTTTCGTGAGGAATCTTTGGACACTTTCAACTTTTTTTCTGTCTGCTGATTTAAAGCTACTGTATAAGTGGGCACAGTATTCAAGTTTGGGGCTATACATCATCCAGGTGTTTTGTACAAGTAGTGCCAGTCTCCAGCTCTGGAACACAGCGTATAACCATGAAGGTGGGGAGCATTAGTTCCGGTGGCTGCCCCGCCATTCGCCTCTCTACCCATGGCTTATCAGATCTTACTCTTATGTTACAGCTCCTGCTGATAGCTAGTATTTGTAACAGTTGTAATATCTTTTCAGCGTCGATGGCAGTGCTCTGTCACCCCTAATGCAGGTGGCTTACGGTCAGGTACCCAAAACCTCTGAACAATTTACGCAGCTTTACTGACTTTATACCAAACCCTAATTAACTGCACAAAGCTACAGCGGTGTTTCCGATCAAACAGTGACCTTTGTTCGAGCAGACTATTATTGCACCCTAGCAAGTCAAGTAGGATAAGGCAGTTTGATCGACTGACTTTGGATTTATATTTTGTCTCCGACCGCTTGTCATTCTTTCGAAGGTTGTTAGCCTTGGGCTGCATCAGGGTTTGATTAATTTGTGTCACGCTGGCATGTTTGCTAGTGGATACAGGTGATCCTTTGGCGATTGTGGAGTCCGCTGCTGCTCTTACCAGAGTGTTTCCAGGGTTTTTCTAGTCGAACGCCTACAGGATGTGACCTTAGGTGTATTCGAATTATGTATATTGATAATCCTAGCCCGTTGGATCGTAGTATCATTTTTGTGGCTTTTGGCTAGTTTCGGTGATGTGATGTTTCCGTTTATGGGTGGAGCGCTGCATGAGGCTGCATAAGGGCAGCGAAGTGAGAACATTTACTAGAACCATGGAATGAGTTGTCTCGTATAAAATTATGCCACTGTTTCGGCGTGCCTTTGTCACGGTGGCGGTGCTCTAATTTCATTCCGATACTGAGTCGCTCTTGGAAACAACAGCCTGGAAGCTATAACCTTCTCCAGAAATCGTCTTCTATGTCTCATGGAGTCCTCAGCATTTAATTTTAGTTTTGCTGTGATACATTGCCTCCCTATGGGTACGGGTATAGTAAGGTGTCCACTTGGTGCTGCCTGTGTAGTTACAGTGCTGGACTATGGAAACATAAGCATTCTATCAGAGCAGGGGATATGTATGCGGGTCTTGGGACCTAATATGCCAGATGGAGTTAATATCACCACATGGTAATCAGTTAGTCTGCGAGAATGATTTTGAACTCGTCCCTAGTCGCTGCCAGAGTTGAGCTGTAGACACAACACTCGCTAACCCTTCAGCCTGACACACCCAACCTGGTAGCCGAGCTCTTGTCCCATGAAGATTGCATTTGTCACCTTGTCTCTCAAACCACACGGAAAAACAAATTGGTCATTGACTATCAAGCGGCTGGGGTTCAGTTGAGTTAACGAACTTCTTTGGTTACCTACCCCATCGAGGTTTTCCTCCCTCTGTCTGTAAGCGTAGTAAAAATATCACCGGTGGCCTGCTTAAATCTTTAGCTGCCAAAATTTCCATCCTATACATTGCATCTATTTCCTCGGATTTATTTTATTTTAATCATTCAATTGTGTCCTAATCGTATTGTTTACTCTCGCGGTTATTTAAAACGTTTCCAACCGGCTGATTTACTAGTTTCTAACAAACTTAAGAAAAAGCTTCACGGTGGATGGCAACGAGCTTTTAAGCGTACTTCAATGCATTTGATGACTGTTCCTGTGATTATGAACACAAATTGCAGATCTCTACCAAACAAGATTAATTACTTGCATTCTCTATTATACTCAAATGTATATTGTAATACTGCTGTAGTTACTCTTCAAGAAACTTGGCCGCACGATTCGTATGACGATAATTTAGTCACTTTACCTGATTTCACAGCCTATTGCTGAGATGCGACCACGTGGGCTCTGCACAGGTTTATGGGGCATCTTATAAAATGACATGCTTTCCTTTGTCGTATCTTCGAATATCACTTAACAATGTCTCATCTCATACATTTTCTAATAACGTCGTCACTTGCTCATTATATTCCACTAAACCTAACATTTTATAGCTCTTTATGAATTTGATTCGACTTATTTTATTCCTATTCTCTATAGGGTACGGTTGTGCACCAAACACAAAAAGGTATGAAATTAAAACAACCGGCTTGTGGATAATTGTATTAAACCAAAAGTGGACGACATGATAGTTAAACCTATAGGGTAGCATTATACATTGCAAAGAAACTTTGTCAGCCTAAGGGATTATAGTCTCCCATTGTATTTCTTTTATGAATGCGTATATTAATGATACATTGCATTTACCTATTTCATTACACTTTAATGATTCACCTTTGCACCTTTACTTTTCTAAAACAGCTTACTATCTCTTGTAAACGTTGTACTTACCTCAATATTGGTTGGTTATCGTATGCCTACAACTACGGGTTAAAAAAGAAATGAAGTCGATTTTCCTGCGCAACCTGGAGGACTACTGTTCAATTCAATAATGATACGATATGGGTCAGACAATGAGTGTATTTATACATATATCAAATAATTAGTTGTTCAAACATTACTAACTTGTAGACAATCTACTATTTGACATTGTATCATACTTGATCGTGCCTGTAAAAATGGCATGCATTTTCATGTAAATTTATGTTTACATGAAAATATAAAATTATTATTATTACAGACAAGACCGATGCAGCTCAAAGAAGAAGAGAGGTGGAGGTGTTGCCACTTTTATTGATTCTCAGTGGTCTACTGCCAACAACGCCTGCTTCAAATTCTCAAATGACAACATTGATTGTATAACTGTTAAATGCCGACCTAAACACTTATCTAAGTATAGATGCATTTTTGTCACAAATATCTATGTCACACCTTGTTGAACCCCTGAGAACTATCGATCTTTGCTGACAAATTCACTATTTTCGCTGCCGCTTCGTTTAGTAACCCCTTGTCTGTAGTGACTGGTGACTTCAACGCCAGTGACTACAGTTTTATTACATTACTGGGTCACGAAAATGTGGTTAACTTCCCAACTCGACAAGATACTTCACTTGATTTAGTAATCATAAATGATTCTGGAATATACGAAGGTCGTAAAAGAGCTCCGCTCTTAAATTCTGATCACTGTATTGTACGAGTTCTACCCAAAATTTGCAGAAAAATACACAAAAAAGCCTTTTCTAACTTGTCCAAGAAAGTTGTTCACAGATGTTACTCAAATGAGAACGTAAAACATCTTAGAAACATGCTGCGTGACACAAGATGGGATCTGTTTAATGATGATTCAATTGATGACACTATCTCTAATATTACATCTTATCTGAAATCTGCTGTGCAAAAGAAACACTATTCGTGAAATTTGACTGTTTCTCCTCACCTCAAATTAAACAGCTTCGTAGACGGAAGGAAAAGCCATATAAAATGAAAGATAAAAGTGGTGTAAAAAGAACTAACTTCCTTATCAAGTCTGAAATGCAGAGGCTGAATGTTATATATAACCAGAAATTCATATCCTGCAAAAATGTTTCAAATATGTGGAAACTATTTAAGGAAATCACTGGTGGTAAGCAGATAAACAATATTCCGTATTCTTCTGATAAATATACTCTTGATAAATCTTTTATTTATTCTCCCTCAAATGCCATGCTTCCCAGTATCACTAGTGTTAATAATAGCCCCTTTCCAGGTTTTAACACAAATGATGTTCAAAAGTGCCTCAAGTCTCTGAACCCTTCCCAGAGCTTAGGTCCAGATCATGTACCTAGTATTATTTTCAAAAAATGTTCTGATATTCCATGTTACCCTCTCACTGATCTGTTTAACAAATCTTTTTCCAGTTATATTGTGCCTGCCGTTTGAAAAGACATTAAAGTTGTACCCATACCTAAATCGTCTACTGGAGCATGTGTCAAATTTAGACCCATTGCTATTACCTCTCCTTTTTTGAAAACTATGGAGAAACTACTTTTACTAAGTCTTGTACCCTCGGTTAAATCCTTTAATGACCCAAAACAATTTGCCTATAAGCACAGTAGAAGCACTTTAGGTGCAGCTGCCGTCTTATATCATAACATGACTTCCAGTCTAGAGGAGGAGGCTAAATTTTTTCGTTGTGCCTTCCTAGACTATACATCTGCTTTTGACTCGCTCCCTAGGGACATCTTATTAAATAAACTTGCTGCAAGTCAAACAGAATGTTGGGCTGTTAACTGGTTACACTCTTATTTCTCAGAAAGAAAGCAGTACACCGTGTATAAAGGGAAGTCTTCCCCTTCGTTGCCTACTGAAGCTGGTGTCCCTCAAGGCGCTGTCCTTTCTCCTTTTCTTTTTTCTTTCTTCTTACATGACTTGCCTCAGTCTGATGAAATAAACTTTGTAAAGTACGCTGATGACTTAACTGTTTCAATGGCTGTTAACTCCCAGCTAGATTGTACCAAAATAAATAGCTTTCTGTCGGGAGTCAGTAAATGGTCTGAGTCTAATGGTCTTAAACTGAATCCTTCTAAATGTCAAACTGTTAATTTCAGCCTAAGATGTAAACGACAGTTAAAAGAAGCCGTCGATTCTCATGACAGTTGTAAGATTGATGACAGTGATATAGTAATTAAATCAAAAATTAAGTATCTTGAACTTATTCTCTCTTCTGATCTCTCGTATATATATATTTTATTCCTGTTTATGCAGGAACATACCAACACAATAAGTGGAATAAAATGGACATAAACCGACAACATGAAAAAGGTATAACTCACCACAACATCACAAGGACAGATGAACGCTCGTTGGGCACCATATATCCCTCACCAACTGCAACCCACCTTTCCTTAGATAATGTGATGAACTTATATCCATAATGTTGCTGAGCAGTTAATATTCTCAACTCCTGTCGGAACAGCTGAAACTCATAAACCTTCCTAACGCTAAGAAAATACCCACAAGCAGTAGAAATCCATTAATTAATGCGTCCGAAGCTTATGTACTTACTCCCAACAATGACATTGAAGATCAAATGAGATAAACACATCACTGATTCCAAAATAACACATGAATGAACTATAATTCAAGGATTCTGCACAGAACAAAGTTATGTATGAATGTTTACTTCAAGCTTTATTTTTTTTCCCAGGCACTTATAATCCATCCACCAAAGACCTGGTTTTTTTGTTAATGCGAAGACAATACTCCTGTATTTCCTGTTGTGTTGCACTCACTGACAATCTAGCAGATTTTTCCAACTTTGCACAGAAATAACAGTATATTCTCATTTGAAAAGGCTGTTTTATACTACTGGGATTAACATTTATCAAGTGTATGTATAATCTCCAGCGAACATGTAAAGCATATCTTGCTACTGCCTGTAAATTGTGATTGAATTATATGGTTCTATTTCTGTAACAATTTGATGATGCCTGTAAACTGGCGTCCCTCATGTACTGTACTATGAGAATAAATTTATTTATTTATTTTAATTGTACAGGCATGGATAAGTCATTATATAAATTACACGTTTTGATGTATGTTGAATTCACAGTTTGTTTGTTCTTTCTGACATTAGAGTCAGTCGGAACAGTCTGGACTCTCCTGGTCTTCTTATGTCTCAGCGATCTCCAGTAAAATATTCCGCCTGACATTTTACATTAAGAAGTTAAGGCACTTGGGTATAACTCAACCCCTCCTCTTACAGTTCATAAACTCTTGCATCCTACCTATTCTTTATTGTTCACCCTTATTCTTTCCTGGTTTGCCTAAAAAGGACTATGCCACAATTCGTAGAATGCTGAAGACTGTCAGTAGGATGAGTGGTGTCCCAGTGGACCACATAGTTAACGTCGTTGTCGATAGGCACTTGAATTTGTGCAACGAATTTTCTGAAGGGATTTTGTCTGACTTGGAGCATCCACTTTACGCTCAGCTTTCACCTTGCATCTCCTCAGGTAGAACAAGAAGTAACTTCAGAAAACTGTATGCTCGCACGTCTAAGTATAAAAATTCTATAATACCATACTTGGCACGTGTTTTATGTGATGAAAATTGTTATGTATGTGAATATTAGGACCTGGTAGACTACGAGCGAATCTAACTAATGCGCTGCCTAATCTGTCCTAATCGCACGTCAACAACAACAACAATACCGCCGGGCACGCAAGACAAAGAAAGAAGACTGGACGTTGATACGAGAGCTTTTACTGTCTCTAACAACAGTCGAAAATGTTAAACAAAACTCCGTATTTATACAATTAGGAAAATCAATGTCACATTTTAAAAATATTAACAAACCCTGGGAATTCAGTAATTTAAATCAATAATCACGCAGATGCGTGAAATCAATGATTATGCTAGTGTGGGAAATAAATACTGAATATTAATGATTCACCTGTGTATATATTACCTCCCCCTTTTAAAAAGAATCTTGCAAACAGTTTAGTATCTTTTTTCCTTGGGGTCGATTTGGAAATGAACTGTTTGTGTTCGTTTGCGCTGGGATCGTCGGCTGGGTAGCATCTCTTGTTTTGCTCCTGGTTTGACTGGTGGTATTTTGAAAGTTTCCAGTAGTAAATCCAGTGGCAATTTAGGTTCTTGGGATGTAGTATATCGACGTCGTATCTGATTTTTATGTCTTATCCACCATTCATCCCCAACTTTAACCTTGTACATTGGAGTTCCATGTCGACATTCTATCAAGCCTTCGGCCCATTTACTGTTCCTCGGTCGATAATCGCGCACATAGACGGCATCACCCTTGCGGTAATACGTCAGACTATTTCTTCGTTGATGTGACGAAGATGGTAACATGGAGTGGTGATGAGTTCGTAGCATTCGACCCATTAGAAGTTCTGCAGGGCTTTCCTTCTGTCCTGCCAGTGGTGTAGTTCGGTATACAAAAAGAAAGTTTTGTATTGCTTCCGGTTTCGCCCCTCCCCCTGCTTTCAACAACGCTCGTTTGAAGTTGTCGACAAATCTTTCTGCCTGACCGTTGGATTGAGGGTGATAAGGTGGCGTCCGTACGTGTTGTATACCGTTTCTCTTGCAAAATTCCTGGAACACTTGTGAGGTGAACTGACTGCCATTGTCAGATACGATGATTTCTGGTATACCGTGCCATGCGAAGATCTTTTCCAGGACTGATACTGTTCTGCTGCTAGAAGGTGGTGTCACTTGTACTACCTCCGGCCATTCTGAGTAAGAGTCCACGAGAACCAAGTAGTATATACCTTCTATCGGCCCAGCGAAATCCACATGTAGGCGGAACCATGGTTTTGACGTGGGCCATGCTCTCGGTGGCTCCCGCGGCGGATCTTTGGCTGCCATGACAGACATCACTTTCAGTTTTTGAGCAGATCCTCTCTTACTGGAGCTAACAGTTGCTGCTTTGTTGCTACCAGACATCGAAGCACTTTTGGCGCAGCCATACTCACTATGACGATTCGAAGTTGGTTTTTCATTCTTTCTAATGGGCTTAGGTCTAATATATCTGTCTCTGATTTCTGGCTTTCTTGTTGAGGGTTCAATACTTTCGATCTTTTGGCATACACTGCTTAACGGAATCTCTGACAGGTGCAGCTTCTCGAACCAGTCTAAACCCAAGAGGTCAAGGTTTGAATTATTGATGTAACATGTGCCGATGAAATGACTATCGCAAAAACCAACACTGCATTTTATTTCTCCATTCAATGGAAGTCTTCCACCACATGCACTAATTGCTACCTGATTTGTCTTCTCTATGGCAGGGCATCCCAACTTCTGCCATAATTTCTTTGATATTATTGTAATGTCAGATGCTGTGTCGATTTGTAGGCGTGCCGGCCGTGTATTAATCGTCAGATCGACATGTTTGCGAGGTGCTGGAGTACTAATATGATATGTGGCAGTAACACCCAAAGACTTGAGCTTGTTGCGCCGTCTGGGTCGACTACGAGATCTGGGTCGGTTGTTGCGTTTGCAGTAGCCATCTTTGTGACCAACAGTATGGCATCGACGGCATTTATGCTGTTTGAATGGGCACAATTTTGCAAAATGCCAGGAGCCACAGTGCCAGCAGGCTGATGGTGGTTTATGCTGAGGATGAAGCGGTGCGGTTGATGTCGACGGTACTGGATGCACCGCATGCACTTCTGCTGAATTTTGGCTGCCAGACTGCACCAAGACGGTATCGTTGTGAATGTTGATTAAACGCTGATATTCTTCACCGACGTCTTTCAAAGTCATTCGTGGATCTTGTTCCAGACGATTTAATAGGCGTGTGAGTATATCAGCAAATTTGGGAGACTGCAAACCACAGATGAAAATCAATACCTTGAACTGGTCTTCTGAAAGCGATTTCAATTTGAAACGTTCACACGTGCGATTGACTATACCCAACTGAGTATGGATATCATCATTTTCGTTCAAAACTAGTTTCATGCAATGATATCGAATGTTGAATAAAGATCTCTGATCACCAAACTGATGACGAAGGGTATGGACAGTTTCATCGAATGATCTTTCACTGGGCTTCTGTGGCAGAATTAAGTTGCAGTATTTATCTAGCTCATCTGCTCCCAATTTACGAAGTAGAAGCCGTACTTTCCAGGCATCATCTTTATCGGCAAAGTCTACTCGAAATAGGTCTTCAAATCTGCGAAACCAGGTATCAAAAGTCACGTTCGCATCTGGATCATAAACGAATTCTGAGATGCTACTACCAATGCTGTCGTTGGCTGTAGATGAGTTGACAGGGCGTGATATCTGTAGACCAGCAAGCATTTCCATCAATTTTAGCTGCTGTTCCATTGGTTTCTCTAAACGCCGTGAGTCCATCTTGAACAAACCCGTCGCCAAATTTGTTATGTATGTGAATATTAGGACCTGGTAGACTACGAGCGAATCTAACTAATGCGCTGCCTAATCTGTCCTAATCGCACGTCAACAACAACAACAATACCGCCGGGCACGCAAGACAAAGAAAGAAGACTGGACGTTGATACGAGAGCTTTTACTGTCTCTAACAACAGTCGAAAATGTTAAACAAAACTCCGTATTTATACAATTAGGAAAATCAATGTCACATTTTAAAAATATTAACAAACCCTGGGAATTCAGTAATTTAAATCAATAATCACGCAGATGCGTGAAATCAATGATTATGCTAGTGTGGGAAATAAATACTGAATATTAATGATTCACCTGTGTATATATTAAAAATAGAGTCAGGCAAGAATTGACTAACCTTTTTTCATCTAGTAAATAAACAATCTCCTCCATCCATCCTTATATACCTCCAAGTTTTACTTTTATTATTTCTATTATATTTATGGTCCTGTTGCTTCTTCGTTTTTACTTTCATAACTGCAAACACCAACTTATCTCTATGACTGCTTTAATCTTTCTTTTTCCCCTCACCATATCATGTAAAGAGAACATTATATTCAATATTTTTAATCATGCAAGGATTTGTATACCGCATCGACAATACTGTGTGAAACAAGCCGACGGCAATTTCTACTTGTATTATTATTATTATCATTACCTTAGCTGCTATCATTATTATTATTTCCATTTTATATGCTGCATGCTTTTTGACGTTACCCCTATTGTAAATGTGGAAAATTTTTCTGTGTGATTAATTTTATTTATAATTTGAGGAAATTAGATGCAATGTTGTGATTAATGTTGAAAATTCGATTTTGTATCACAAGTACTGTTTTTGGAATAAAGTAAATCATTATTATTATTAGATAATATCGTGTCTTACTGCTCTTCTAAAGACTAGTTTCAGTGCGACCGCATGCGAATAAGTAAAAAAGGTAAGTTTGGGTATGTGCTCATTAATAGAGTAGGGTGTGTGTATTAGATGGAGATAGTTTATTTTGATACCGTTCTTCTTTTGTTGCGTAACTATCCAACCTCTGTTTAAAGCTCTCAACGGAAGTAGCCACAGTTGCTGCCAAAGAGTTCCAGGGACAGTGGACTCGAAGAGAAAAGAAATGGAAACGCACCTTAGTCTCGGCCTTCCGACTCTCACTAGTGATAAATTAATTACCCATAAAGATATAAGACTGCAACCTGCCACCTCATGACAATGTGCTGTAGCTCCTAGGTCATGACTTACTATGGAGCCTAGGTTCTTATGTGTCTGAACCGACTGGATTGGGAAACCCACCAGGTAATGCGACCTGGCACTTGCATGCCTAAAGATCGTGGTTCTGCACTCTGCTACTTTAACCGGGAGCACTTATCCACTAAAGTTATCTAACAACCTGTTGAGATTTCCCCGAAACTAAAGCATTTCACTGCAATTATTGACACCCTCCAAATGTTTAAGCCCTTTCCTTAGAGAACATGTGGTGATTGACAATTTGTATCGCTGTATTGTTTAAATACTTACTGTTGTTTGCTAATATATTTATCAAATGAATTGAAGACTAATTCCACCAAATTCATATTCCTAAATTCATCCCTCTATGTTGTTGGTTGGTTTCCTGTAATTTGGTTATTGCGAAATACAACTACTACAAATAATTATAACATTTTGGCGTCGCTATGGAATTAAATAATCATGGAAAGTTTTCAATGAGTGGTTCACCGCCGGAAATCGCTGATTATCTTATAATAATAATTTATATTTCGTATAAACGGGTAAGTTTACAAGAAATGATTGCCATTTTTACAGGTACGATCAGTTATGTTATAAATTACAATTACGAAGTATCATAAATTAATACTTTTCCGAAGGTTTAAATTGTTCATTTATTGTACAAGCAATCAGAACAGGTTCTTATAAATGTTAAATTGTAAACTGTTTACTAGGGTCACGATCAAAGTTGAGCGACAACCCAAACTTCGTTCGGTTTACATCTGATAGTTATGGTCAACAATTGAACAGCGTATACCTGGGTGAGTTCCATCATGGGTAAATTTTATTTTGATAGAGTCTCACAGTGTTATACAGTAATATTTACTGATGACGTTTCGAGCACAATTTATTGCTCATAATCATATCAAGTTAATCACACGACTTCCTAAATTCATTTATATAGTTCCATTGTTTTTCACTTGATTTTCACTTGATTTGATTGGTAGTATTATTTTCCATATTTCAGGTATGAGTGATGATTCGTTCCTATTGCATGTGTTGGGTGTAGATTCGATGAACAAAGATTCCGTAACCAACCTCTCTCTCCACCTACCCAGATTACTTTTTAGAATTTTAACCCTCTCCCACCCTATTGTGTGGGAAGTCGTGTGATTACCTTAATATGATTATGAGCAATAAATTGTGCTCGAAACGTCATCAGTAAATATTACTGTATAACACTGTGAGACTCTATCAAAATAAAATCTACCCATAATGGAATTATCTAATCCTCCTATACTATCAGCCACCAACAGAATCAGTCAACGAGAATTACAATTAAATGTGCTTTATTCTATAGCAACGTTACCATACTGTCCTGAGCAAAAAGAGTAGTCACAAACCCGAGATCCAATTCACCTTATACCTATGTTTCAGACAGACAAACACATATACAAAAAGCTTTGTGTAGGATACGAACACGGAAGGGAAGAAGAATGCACAAGCAGCACGTTGCATGGACACAGTGATATTTTTTTGCCTTGCAGACTTAAATTTGCGGTATCCTTTCTATTAGTTTTACTTTTCTTTCAGTTCCTAGAGGAACATAGGGCTTCAGCCACACGTCTCAATTGAGCTTGGTTCTCTGCCAACATTTTCATCATCTGGCTCCACGTCTCCCCACTTTCTATCATCTCCGATTCACATGACCTCCTCCATGTCACCCTACCCTCACACTGATGACCTACTCGTACCATCCTCTTCCCCGACTGCTGGTCGGGCGTGTAATATCACTTGATGATTTGTTTTCTCAGAATATTGCCAATCCACCTCCATTTCTTCCTGCATATTTCTCGCACAACTGGTTCCTGCTGGGTTGGTCTGATCCCAGAGATCCCTCCCTGTTGCTGATCTTTTCTGGCTGGCCATCTGATCTTGAGTGGCGTTGAGCGAAGACATCTGTTAATGTACGTCTGTAGTTTGTTTGAAGTGCCCTTCGTGACGTGATGCCAAGTCTCTGATTCATCGGTGTTTTAACACTGACTTCACAATAAAGTTGAAAATCCGGATTTTATTTTTCATGCTTAGTGCTGTTGATTTCCTCACAGACTTGAGAGCACTGAAAGTTCGCCTTGCTTTTCCGGTCCTCGCTTTGATATCCTCATCAGTTCTGGCTAAAGTTTCATATTTCTCCCATTTATGCTGATTGTTGTCTGTTGTTGTGGCTGTTGCTGTTGGCCAGGAATCTTCATCATCCCTGTTATCTCTATGTTCACCTGAAGTCCTATCTTTGACGCTTCTTCTGCCAACTTGTTGCTTTTCGCTTGCATATCATTCAGTTTATGGGAAATCAGACATATGTCGTCGGCGAAGTCCAGATCCCGCACGTTTTTTGTGGTTCTATTTCATGCCTGTCTCCTTCGCGCCAGCTGTCCATCGCATTATCCAGTCTACGGCAATCAGTAAGATTACTGGAGATAGCAGGCAACGAGACTTGTCTTACTGCCACCTTCACTTCGAAGGATTCCATGAGTTTTCCGTTGTGGATTACTCAGCATGAGGTATCGTCGTACAACTGTTGGAGGAGATACAAATTCACAGGCGGTACCCTGTGGTAGCGAAGTAGTTGTCAAACCACCTCTCGATTGACGCTGTTTGCTGAAGAACTTTTCAAAGTCGATGAAGTTGAGTGAGTTAGAGATCTGACTGCCATTTCAAGTCCTATTCAGTGATGATTCGTAGTGTTGCGATTTGATCAATACATGAGTTGTTTCTCCTGAATCCAGCCTTTTCCGAACGAAGTTTGATTGGGATAGTTAGCAACGTAATGCTGCATAATTTCCTTCTTACGTCTTCCTTTTATATCACACTTTTTTAGGCTTTTTATTTTCATGTTGAACTTTCGACAGAGGAAGAGAGGGAATCACGCACTTCACATACATCAATACTTCTAATAGTTGTTTCGCAATTTTATGACAAAAATTCAAGTCTAAAGATGCCGATAAACATCAGACAACAATTTAAAAATATTGTTGTTGATATTCTTGAGGTAAAATATACCGAAACGAAAGCATAGATAATCACAGATATTTGCGTATGACAATCATCCATCTAGTTCACTTTGTTTCCTTACTTTTTTATTCCCTTTACATTAAAGACTATTACAGTCGGATTTTAAATACCACCAGTAAAAATATCTAAGCATGCATTATACATTAACAAGTACACAAAGGTAGTGTGTTGTGATAAAACTTTCACATTGTCTATAAGAATATTTTCAAAGAAGCTGTAGTGCTTTCTTTGTCTTATTTTTTTCCATGGAACAATAGAACAAGTTTAGCATAATTTCAAATTTATGCTTCATAAAGCTGAAAGCTTTAAAAATCACATAAGGGGAAAGCGAATGTGGAAGGAGCTAAATGGGTTTTTGCAGTAGTTGTGTGTGTGTGCAGGTATGAGTGTTGTATTTGTGAGTTTAAGAAGCCATTGGATATCCATTTGCCTTCATCTAAATCCTCCCCCCACACACAGGAGATAAGTGGGTGTCCTTTTATTGAAGTACATAAGGTGGAGATAAGATTATATATCAATTAAGAGTACAAAACACTTACAGCATGATTATGGAATTATGCCTGTACCCAGACTACATGGCTGAACAGCTGTTGACATTATTCTTAATTTCAAATCTTTTAATTAAAAGCAATTACAAAAAACAAAGCTACTGATAGTAAAAAGGACAAGGAATAAAATTAGAATCAGGAAGGCTGCTATTAAAAATTTGCAGTTAATTTAATTTTTCAACCAAGTTGACATCTGAATTAATGAAACTTCACTAATAGACTGTAGGTGATATTATAGTGCAAATTGAACCTCTGAACTTTTGTTTGAACTCACTCACTCACTTTTGGCACTACTTCATCTTTTGATTTGTGACTCTCCTGTACATTTTCGCTTCGCTCTCTCGTTAAGCTTTCATTCAGCGCACTCTCTGAGCCTACCACAGTCAAGGAAGCAGATAAGTTGTATAACCTCTTATTTTATCAAATTTCATATCTCATTTGTGTGAAATATGACTCTGTTCCAGACACACTTGTCATCTCAAGTCTTTTTACCTTGATTCCGTTCGTCAGTACTTGCACGTTAGGCAGAGTGCGGGTAAGGTCATTAGGCGGTGAAGAAGTTTTGTAGGAGTGGTTATTTTGAGGTCTACATTAACCCAAGCCTAACTCTTACAATATCATGAAATTTCTCAACTTATTATTATTATTGTATCCTTTAATTCCTACAGAAACATAAGGCTTCAGCCGTGCGTCTCCATTGCGTTCGGTTCTCTGCTAGGGTATTCACCTGGCTCCAGGTCTGCCCACACGATTTCATCTCCTCTTCACATGACCTCCTCCAAGTCACACTTGAACAACCAACTCGCCACTTCCCTTTCGGGTTCCACTCGAACAGTGGCTTGTCTAATGATGTCACTTGATGGTTTCCTCAGAGTATGGCCAATCCATCTCCATTTCTTCCTGCCTATTTGTTTCACAATCGGTTCCTGGTTGGTTCGCTCCCAAAGATCCCTGTTGCTGATCTTTTCTGGCCGGCCATCTGATCTTGAGTAGTATTGAGCGAAGACAACTGTTAAAGAAGGTCTGTAGTTTATTTGAGATGCTCTTTATGACGCGCCAAGTCTCTGATCCGTATAGTAGCACAGACTGACTTCACATTGGAGTTGAAAATCCGGACCTAATTTGTGACGCCGATTGCTGTTTACCTCCACACAGACTTGAGAGTAGTGAAAGCTTGTCTTGCTTTTCCGATTCTTGCTTTGATATCCTCGTCAGTTCCATCCGCCTGTAGTTTAAACGATGCTTCCGATGTAGGTAAAAGAGGTTGTTTCTTTCAGGTTCCTCCCATTTATGCTGATTGTTGTCAGTTGTTGTTGCTGTTGGTGGTGTTGCCCAGGAATTTTCATCACCTCTGTTTTATCTATGTTCACCTGAAGTCCTATCTTTGATGCTTCTTCTGCTAACTTGTTGCTTTTCGCTTGCATATCTTCCAGTTTATGGGAAATCAGACATATATCATCGGCGAAGGTCAGATCCTCCAAGTTTTTGTGTGTGTCCATTTTATGCCTGTTTCCTCATTGCCCCCAGCTTGTCGCATTATCTAGTCTACTGCAATCAAGAAAATCATTGGTGATAGTATATATATATATTTATTCCTGTTTATGCAGGAACATACCAATTGTACAGGCATGGATAAGTTATTACATAAATTACAGTTTGTTTGTTCAATCGAACATTAGAGTCAGTCAGAACATTCTGCAAAATAGTCTGTCTGTGTAACACATAAAGGGATATAGAAATATTGTCTTCGCATTAACAAAAAACCCAGACTTCAGATGAATGTGATACAAATATCTGGGAAAAATAAAGCTTGAAGTCAATTCTCCTATAAAACTTTGTTGTGAACAGCTTCCGTGAGATAAAGTTGATTGATGTATTATTTTGATTCTATAATATGTTTATTCCATTTTTGTCAGCAGTCTTATCGTAGTTTTATAATAGGAAAGAAATTTGATCTTTGATACGAAAATTAGATAAGGTAATGTTAGATTGTTTTACTGCATCAAATGGGGTCAATTCTAGAACTATCCATTTGCGCCATTTGCGTCAGCATGGCAGACTGTACATGTAAGTTGAGTAATACATTGAAAACTGCTTGAAAACCATTTGTTTCTTTATATCAGATCAAGAATACTCCTTGTACAGAATGTTAGCCAGCGTTTTCAAGTGGTTGCATCGGATCGTTCATGGAATTTGAGTTTGAATTTACATAAATGGTCATTTCAGTTTGGATGTTGGGTTGTTCGACCTCAACCAGGAGGTATATAGAAGTTTACGCTCAGCAGGGAGATAAAGTATGTAAATATTGAAAGAACATTATTATTTTATGTACATATAAATGTTTATAAATGTATATCATTGTATAGTAAACACTACCCATAATCTAGTTGTTTTTCATGTAATTTTGCGAAATCTTAGAGTTTATTTAGTGTCGTAATATTTAATGAAGAGTCCAGGCGTTATAGTGTTCTAATACCTCATGCGTTTTGGAAATAAGTGGTGCGGTGTGATTGGCATAGTCATTGGGATGAAGCAGTTTATATAGCAAGCGTTTGAAGGTTATAATAGAGTGACAGGTCCTTATTTCTAGGGGTAAACTGTTCCACATCTTAGAGTACATGACTATGAAGAAGTTTACACGGAGTGCTGTCTTACAGTTTTTCCTAGAAACTGTGCACGTTTGGTTACGAAGGTTGTAAGAGCCTTTCGGTGAGAACTGTATCTCGTTGCTGCCTGAGAATGATATTTTATGCAAGACCTTAAAGAAGAATGTTAGGTTAATGCTCAGTCGTCTCATTCAGAGTGGGTCGATACCTAGAGTTATACACCTTGATGTGTAGTCCTTTTCGCAGTCAAATCCTAGTAGTTTAGACGTGAAGTATCGTTGGACACTTTCTATTTTAAGTTTGTCACTTACGCGAGTGCTGCTGAGAATAAATGGACAATATTCAAGTAGTGGTCTGACACAAGTTTTATATAATAATAGCTTCGCCTCGTAGTTGTGGAAATTCCTGAGTATGCATCCTAAGAGCATCCTCGATTTACGCGTCTGTGTCGCCACTTGCTCAGAAAATGTCAAGTCACTAGAGTACCTGAGTCCTAGGTCAACAACACTTTGGAGTTTAGGCAAGTCAAGAGATTCAAGTACCAGTTTAATGTTTATTGAGGGTGCACCGAAACAGATCCAACCACATTTTTTAAGGTTGAATTTTAGGTTCCATGTGGAGGACCATGCAGTTACTCGATCTAGTTCATCCTGAACAGCTTTCTGAAAGTACCCTAAGTCATCACAGTGGAATGTGTAAGCTACTTTAAGATCATCTGCAAAGATGAATGGTTTGCCAAGTGAGAAACAGCTGCATATGTCGTTGACATATAGGGTGAATAGGAGGGGGCCTAAGACGCTACCTTGAACTACTCCAGAAGTGACTGGGCTAGGTTTAGAATTTACAGACCCCAGTTTAACTACTTGGGACCTATTGTTAAGGAATGATTCAATCCATCCTAATAATGGGTTACTTATTCCTAAAGAGTTCAGCTTATTTATTAGAAGCAAATGGTCAACGCGGTCAAAGGCTTTGGATATGTCGAAGTAGATGACTAGTACTAGTTGTTGTTTGTCTCGGCTGCTAGTTATATAGTTAAAGAAGTCAAGGTGACATGTCATGCATGATCTGGATTTTAGGAATCCATGTTGGTTTGGACTTAGAATATTGCAGCTGAGCATATGTTTGAGGATATCATCTTTAACTATTCGTTCAATGATTCTCGATACTATGGGTGTAATATTGATTGGCCTATAGTTGTTGACTTCAGTTTTTGATCCGGATTTGTGTTTAGGTACTATAAATGTCGTTTTCCATTTATCTGGATAAGTTTGGCTTTCTAGGGACATTGTAAAAATCTTAAGTAATAAAACGGAAATGTCAGAACCACCGTGTTTATAAAGATACGATGGTATACCGTCAAAACCGGCACTACTAGAGCTTTTAAGAGTATTAACGGCTTGGTTAATATTAGAGTAAGTGAAATGAACTGTAGTGATTTGTTTCAGCGTTGAAGATGAAGGGAGCTCTATTTTAGATTGTAAACCGAGAAGTGGACTTGTAGGCTTAAGGTAGTTAGCTGCAAACGTCTCATTAAACAGTTCACACATGTCTGCATGGTTGCTGTATAGTTTGCCCTTGTTTATAAGGAGAGAAATTTTATGGCTTTGGCGATTCATTCGTTTCTTTAGTATTTCTGTGAGAGCACCTACTCTGGTGGTGCTGGCTAGTGCCGTGCATTCTTCATTTCTCATACGCAAGTTATGAGCTTGCGAGATGGAGCTAAGAGTACTAAGTATTGACCCTAGTGTACTAAAGTCGTGTCGCCTGAAGTAACTTGTTGACAGTCTTTTCAGTTTCCTACGATCCTTTGGCTTTATGAATGTCTTTCTATGTGGGGAAAACTTTAGTGTTTGAAATGGGATGACAGCATCTAAGCATGTGTTGGAGTTATAGTAAAAGATGTCTAGAGCTTTCGAGAGGCTATCAGTATAGAAGTACTCACTCCATTCTGAGGATCTTAGCATTGATTTTACTAGAGTCCAGTCTGCCTTACTGTAGTTCCTGTAAGTTATTTGTTGTGAAGTAGGGGTATGGGTTGCATTGCTACTTGACGGAAGCGGCAGTGCACACAGCACTGTTTTGTGGTCACTCCCTGAAAACTCAGAACCTACTAGGGTAGAAAGGGGACTTATATTGTGGCAGAAGATTAAGTCTAGTACGTTATTACCTCTTGTAGGGGTTGTGACAGTCTGCTTCCAGCCAAGTATATCCAGTGTGCCTAAGAACTTATCAAGTTTAGTTGGACCTGTGGGTATTTCCCAGTTGATTTCTGGTAAGTTAAAGTCTCCACATAGTATCTTATGATCGTAGTGTAGGGTGGATAATTGTTCTAGAGTATTAATAAGTTGGGTCTCGTAATTACTAAAGGTTCCAGGTGCTCTGTAGGTGCATCCAATTAATAATAATAATAATGTATTTCATATAAATTTACAAATTTACATGAAAATGCATGCCATTTTTACAGGCACGATCAAGTATGATATAATATCAAATCGTAGATTGTCTACAAGTTAATCGTATTTCAACTGTTAAATATTCGATACATATAATACACTCATTTTCTGAATCAGGCCGTATAGTTATTGAATTGTACAGTTGTCCTCCTGGTTGAGCGGGAAAATCGACTTCGTTCCGTTTTCATCCCGTGGTTGTAGGCATACGATAACCAACCGATATTGAGGTAAGTACACCTTTTACAAGGGATTGGAATCTGTTTTAGAAAAATTAAAGTGCTGAGGTGAATCATTAAATTGTAATGAAATAGGTAAGTGCAAGTATCATTAATAAATGCATTAATAAAGGAAACACCCTAGGGTAACAACATTCATTTGCAATGTATAATGCTACAGATATATCACAAACTATCATGATATCCACTTTTGGTTTTAATACAATTATCCTCATGCCAGTTGTTTTTATTTTATACCTTTTTGTGCATTTAGTGCACAACCGTACCCTTCAGAGAGTAGGAGTATAATAAGTAATGAAGAGCTATAAGATGTTAAGTTTAATGGAGTAAAATGAGGATCAAGTAAAGACGTTGTCAGAAAATAAATGAGATAAGACATTGTGGAGTGGTATGAAAAGATCTGACGATAGACAGCAATTTAATTTATAAGATGCCCCATAAATCTGAGCAGATCCCACATGGTCGCATCTCAACAATAGGCTGGGTGAATGGTATATATTTAAAGGTAGAAGCATGATCTGTCAAGGCGTTCATTGTTATCTTTTTCAAGATAAAGATTTAAGCCCTCATAAAAACCAGAAATATCTCGAGCCTTCAAATTGTTTTTAATGCTGTTGCGTTATTTAAGTGTAAGTTAACCCATAAAGTCTCAGGCATGTTAAGTGTACTACTTTCTAGCTGTGATACAGTAAGTGCATTCAGA
>OX235274.1:5793754-6207120 GCA_944472155.2 Trichobilharzia szidati | reverse complement strand
CAATTCTACAAGTAAGTACCACGATTCGTTTCTTTTTCACTGAATAATTTTCAAAAATTGACAAGAAACGTAGCAAATTTTGGCAACATACAGAACGGTTTACCGCTTATATTGCCTCTTTCCTACTCCTAATTCAGCAAAAAAGTGGTTTCTAAGAGATTATTTAGTGTCGGTTGCATATTTGATATTAGCTTTAGTATCACGTAGGTCCAGTTATTATTATTAAATATTATTGTTTCCTTTAGTTCCTAGAGGAACATAAGGCTTCAGAAGCACGTCTCCATTGCGTTCGGTTCTCTGCCAACGTTTTCACTGGCTCCACGTCTGCCCACATGCTTTCATCTCCACTTCACATGACCTCCTCCATGTCACCCCACTCTCGAACTCACGACAAACTCGCCACTTCCCATTAGGGTTCCACTTGAGCGATGGCCTGGCGTGTGCTGTCACTCACTTGATGGTTTGTTTTCTCAGAGTATGGCCAATCCAAACCACCTCCATTTCTTCCTGCATATTTGTGGCACAATCAGTTCCTGCTGGGTTGCTTCGCTCCCAGAGATCTTTGTTACTGATTTTTTCTGGCCATCTGATCTTGAGTACTGAACGAATACAGGTGTTGATGAAAGTCTGTAGTTTGTTCGAAGTGGCACTCGTGACGCGGCGCCAAGTCTCTGTTCCGTATAGTAGCACTGGCTTCACATTGGAGTTGAAAATCAGGAGGTCCAATAGGCGATTTAACTTGCATCGGCCTAATTTACATTATTTTGGAATAAGAAAAGATATACTCAACATAATAGGAGAATAAATCATCAGGAGTAATCTAGTACACTGGACTTAAATACTGACGCTTCAACAGGTTGCTTAGATTACCACTAAAATCAATCCCAAATCGTGTCGCCATTAGTTTTCGTTGCTGAACTGTTTCCACAGACTCTGGTAAGTAAAATTACATATATTTATTACTCGATAAAATTTTGCAATCACATTTGTGCTCTAGCTTTTAATCTGTAAATGTGAGATTTACTGTTTAATAATTGTAATCATAGAAAGCTCAAATATAACTTAAGATGCCATGCTTAGCTGTTACAAGTTTCATTCAGTGTTTGTATTATTTGAATAATAACCCTAAGATACCAATAAGTAAACCAAATACCTGTTAGTTCCCCCTACCAGTTTTCTTCAAAAACTATTTTACGAAATTATCACGAAGTGCAGATCACTGGAGAACACCAAGTGACATCACACGCCCAGTTCCTCAGATAAAATTCTAATAAGAGGCAACGAGTTGGCCAGCCGACGATGACATGGAGAAGCTTTTGTGGACAGAAAATGAAGGCTTGCGGCAAGTCCTGGAGTCAGTTGGGATTGATGGTAAAGGATTGATTGCAATAGGGATATGTCACTGAGACCGCATGTTCTTGAAACACAAGAAATGAATAATAGTACAGATTACCGATGTTCTACGCAAAGTATTCGCCTAAAATGCCCCACTGTGGATATAATTTGAATTTGTAATTGCCTAGTGAAATTTAGCCATTAATAATATCTGAATGAGTCCCAAACCACCTATCAGGTGTAGTTTTTTATTTGGTGGATGTGAGGTATATATGCCATGCAGAAGAAGCCGCTTTACTAGATTTCGTTGGAGAGTTTCCGTTTACAGACATGCTCCAAGTGCATTTCAGTCTACTATTCATATCATTAAGACATTCCTACTTCACTAGTATCTTCTAAGTTATAAAAGAACACTTACTAGGTGTAAGGGGATAATTTCGGAAGTGAAAAATATTAATATCAGCATAACTGTAATTAAAAATCATTGTTATACTTAAGTGGGATCCCATAAATAACCTGATACGGCCGGTTTTCCCCTTCAGAAACGGTCACATGTGGCTTTGTCCTATTTAATAACTTCACGCGATTCGGGATGTCGTCACAGATTTGAAAGCCGAGTATTTATCATTTACCATCGACATGACATTCCACTTAAGGAAGCTGTAAAACCGTGATTCCAAACTCATGGTAGAGAATCCGAAAGGAATATGTGGTGCGTTAACCTGTTTTCGTCAGCCCCAAATATCAGAATATATCTCCCAGCTCGAGGAGTGTTCTTTTAAGAAAACCAACTGCTTCTGTTTGTGTGCCCTTACACCCATAGGTAAATATGTAACAGCTTCATCTTATCCTTTCTTTCTGAAAGTAATATGAACTGATTAGCTCTCCTTAAGTGATATCGATAAGCGTGTCGGCCTTTTTTATAATTCTGTTCCTCAGTGAGTAAACTTCTTTCCAATATATTGTTTTGTTGCTTTTGTGTGGCGCATCTTTTTTGGTGCCTGTATTATACTAAGTTGGCATTTAAATAAACCAAAAATAATAAATAATAGGTAGGTAGGTGAACATTTCATTTAAGGTAACAGACAAGTTAATATGCAACTAATGAATATCAAACATTTACGTAATTGGTCTTGAAGTATCAAGAAAATTGATTTACACATAGACATTATCGTTTACATTGAAGTCCTTTCGACTCTCAGTTATGGTAGGGAAAAAAAATCACAAATATAGTAGCCTGGTTTACTTCTTACGTCGTAATCTGACATCTGTTAGTACAGCATTGAAAATCATGGACTGTTGACACACGGGCGTACAATACCAAGGTGTTCTGAATGAATTAGGGTGAAATAACCATCCAGTTGGCCCTGGTTTTCAATTATTCTTGATTTTATATCAACTTAATAATCATAATAACTTTTCAGCATGTCTGCAGTCCATCTCTGTTTACTTCGTCATATTTGTTCGACTATGGGGTTCTTGGTTAGTTCGTCGCCAGCATTGCTTGTTACTTACTTTTTGTGGTCAGCCATCTAATCTTTAGCGTAGCGAGAAGACAGCTGTTGACAAAAGTCTCCAGTGACCTGATGGAAATCCTTTTGGTGACACGCCAAGTTTCTAACCCACATAGAACAACTGACTTGACATTTTGTTTTGAAAATGCGATTCTTCTTCCTTTTGCTGAGTGCGATGTATTCTTAAACTGATTCCTGATATTGGCTGGCTTTGACGCATTCATCCACATTGCGTGTAGTTGAAACGATGTGGCTTGGGTAAAAGAAACAAGTGACTTCCTTTTTTATTATTATTTTGTTGATAGTGATTGGCGCTTGTTGTTGTTGTTGTTGGTTGGTTGGCTGCTTATCTTCATCACCTCCGTGTTCACTATGTTCACTTGAAGTTCTACCTCCTCTGCGTCTTCTGCCAACTTATTGGTGTTCACTTGTTAATCTCCGAGTTTGTGTGATGGTCCATCTAGCGCCTGTCCTCTATTACAGTCACGATTATCATTGGTAACAATGGGCTGCTTGATCCTACCCCTGTCTTCACTTCGAAGGCATCTCAGAGTTTTCCGTTATGAATCACTTTACATCTTGGCTGTTGAATGAGGTTGAGACTGTTTCCAAATTAATTTGCGGTTAACATTGTCGAAGGCTTTTTCATAGTGAATACAGTTGAGGTAGAGATTTGACTGTCATTCCAAGATATGTTCGGTAATAATGGTTTTCCAATGGTCCTCTAGCCTATGTCAATTCGGCATCAAAGCTGTAACCTGCAAACCAACAATTGATGATACTTAATTATTTCATGGATAATCCCCTATCCAGGCATTAATGAAAACAAAACACGTAGTTCAACGAAGAGTCTCTTTTCGGCGGCGAATTCATTTTCATAGCTGTACAATCGCAAATGTATATGGTTGTTTTGTATGTGTGTACATTAAATTTGTCAAACAAAAATGCAATTGGTTATGGTTATTTTAACTAAAAAGGTGAAGATTGGTAATCGGAGTTACGTAATAAAAAATCAGTCAAGAAAATTAGGTGTTAATGAAATTAGGGTAGTAACAAAGGTGATGAGTTGTCACAAACAGTTGTTAAAAAAGAAGTTATTTTATAATATGAATAGTTTGATGAGTGAGTTTTAATCAATATACACATAGGAACAAAGTAAAGAATATGAAATTACGTAAGAGTTCTAAATGAATACAAGAATTATAAGCAATAGAAGAACAGGCAAACAAAAAAACATTAAGCCATCAAAATCAGCAAAGTTGTTACCATGATAGTAGAAGTGGTTGAGTAATTCTCTTTTGTATGCACACCTCCGGTTTTTCTATGTGAATGGTCAGAGCTTCAGCGATACAAAGAAGACGAAACCGTATTGCCTTTGGTAGGTTATTCTTGACTCTGTAGATTACTTTGAAGCAGGAGGCGTTTGTTGAGATGGAATGATCAGTGTTAACCAGGTGTTCAATTATCGCCCTCCTTATTGCACAACTGTTTATGACAAATCATCACCTTTGTTACTACCCTAATTTCATTAACACCTAATTTTCTAGACTGATTTTGTATTACGTAACTCCAACAACCAATCTTCACTTAATTATTTATCATATCCAGTGGTTAGGACTCTCGCCGACCATGCACTTGGTCTGGGGTTCGATCCCCTGCCGGCGCACACCCGATATCTATGGTCCGCCTGCAAAATTTGGGCTACCGATATCCATGCTGAAAATTCCATACTTGTACTGAAAATACGGTGTGGCATCAAGCTGTAAATCAAAATCGAAATAAAAAAAATAAATGTAACTAGATATCGCGAAGTCAGCTGTTCTCTATCCAAATTTATAACATAAATGTTTTTATTGATTTTGGAGTTATTTTACCGAACATAAATTAGACACTGTGAAGTCTATTTTTGATTATTAATAATAAGTCTTTCTATAATGTATAGAATGATTTCGCCACGTGTCTCTTCCTCTCTTTTGCCTACATATTCAAACCTACACTCGGAGAGAGTTCTACCAGTCAGTACTTCCGCAATAGGTATCGAATCTCATCCATCATTTCGTACCCTTTCCATAACAATCTAAGAAATACGCCTTATTTCATTGGTGTACACACATAAATATTGATAAGGTGAAAATGGAAACTTATAAATACAATTAACTGTTAGTTGTGTTCACATAGATTTAAACAAAATTCAAATTGTTAGCTTTTTTTTCAAAATTATATGAAATAATGTTGCCATTTTAATTTCAGATATATATATATTACAGATGATTAACTTAAATAATTTACTGTAGTTAAACAATTTATGTGTATCCTGTTCAATGGATGACCTTGAGGTTTTGTGATTATTACTACTACCATTTTATTGATTATTTTATTTAGATCTACTCCTGCTGTCATCTTTTGGCAATGGTTCAATCAAACATTCAACGCTATTGTAAATTACACAAATCGTAGTGGAGATGCACCGATATCAGTCACGTAAGTATTTTTACGAGGATGTTTTTTGTGTTCTTTTTTAATTTCTGCTTTTTATCTCATTATTGGATTTTATTTTTTTGTTGTTGTTGTAGTTATAAGTAAGTGTTTCGTTGTCTGTCTAGGAATCATAGTCAGTAGGAGAAATGAAAAGGTTAGCTGGTTTCAAACCACACCTCCTTCCTCGATGAGCAGTGTTAGCTGACATAAGATTAGGCTGGAAAGGAGTTCAAGGTAGTCTAACAGAAAATCGATATCAATCCATGAAGACTTTTACTGCTGGTTCGAGCCAGCCACGTAGGTAAATGTAGACTGTCTGTCTGGTTCGGTTCATTGGAATTCTAAAATGTAATTGCTGTAGACCACTGGTGATATGGTTCAAGATCGTTCTCAATAGCACAGATGTACTAATTCTTTGTTTTTTTTAATGGTTAACGGATTTGATCTGGGTCCGATCGCTGAAGTTAATGTTGCGGGTGAGTAGTAATGAACAGTCTTAAATAAGGAGGAAACAGCTCTATTATGAATAAGACTTGTTATTTTGATAAATCACACAGTGTTACACAGTAATATTAACTGATGACGACGTTTCGAGCACAAACTATTGCCACTCATAATCATATCTAGGCACTACTCACACAACTTTTTTCCTTCATTTATATACATGAGTGGAATTGATGAATAGACATTTGAATAAAATCAATATAGGATGATAAAGTACATTCAGAAATAATAATATGAGTGTTATTGATCAAATACAATCAGATGGGAAATAAGACGAGTGTTTTTATAGTCATAATAAGTAACTTGTTAGAATGTTGTGATGCGCTTGAATTGAAATAGAATTTTAAGATTATTTATTATCCTCCTCTGATTCGACTGACTGGTGGTAATAATATCTTCCATATCTCTGGTATTTGCATTGAGTCATTTCTGTTGCATATGTTGGGTGTAGACTCAATGAACCAGGATTCAGTAATCTCTCTCTCCACCTACATAGATTACTTCTTAGAATCTTAACCCTCTCCCACCCTATTGTGTGGTTGTGTGTTAATGCATGCATTGCGGTGTAGTGCTGAGCTTTTTTCTGAATTACTTATCTTTTCGGGGTCAACCATTCTTACCTTAGCCAAATTCTTATGTTCTGACAATCTGACTACCCCCGACATACTAGTTCCACCTATGTAGTTTACTTAACCCACAGTCATTGCAAGGTATTTTGTAAATTATATTATTTTGTCCAGTACTCCAATTCTGGCTTTCAGTGATTCTCTAACCGATGTCTAATCCATGATAAAACATGAAATACTCTATTGTCTAATCGTTTTGAGACAAACTTTTTAATTCTTTTCTACCCTTACAAATATACACATTCTGCTTACACATTCACAGTGATTCCCTGCCTAGATTATATAGACACCTGTGTGGATTTATCCTTGTTATTATTATTCACATTATTAGTGCGTCGGTTGCACAGCGGTTAGGACGCTAGCCGACCATGCACATGGTCCGGGGTTCGATCCCCGGCCACGGACGCACTCCTTTACCTCGCTAAGCCAGTAATAAAAGCTGGTAAGGAGGAAAGGTTGGGAATGAGGTTAGCAACATCATTCTGTAAAAATAGACACTGCTACAGAAACTTCAAGCCTCTAGCTTGAAGCCCTATGTTCCACTGGGAACGTGAAGGGTAAAAAATCGTTAGTAGTACTAGTATTATGAACTCTCTTGGTTCGATTGGTCGAGTCGTGGATAATGCCTCCTTTTTCGAAACGAAAGCCACTAGGTTCGAGTCTCAGTGGGAGGAGGAGCATCATCACTCACTCAATAGGTATTTCAGGTACATCCAGTTGATGAGTCCCAGATAGGACGAAACAAATCCTTGATTCTTTCATATATTTTTTCCTAATATTATTTAAATAAACTATGAAAATTAAAATTATTGCAAAGCGATTACTTCCTACACATCAAGAGAGGAATTTTTTCACGCATTTTCATCTCTGCACATTTAACCAGCACTAGGTGGTAGACAGATATACGACCTGAAAAAGAAATGTCTTGTCTAATTATCTCATAGTCGGAATAAACAATATCATTTAACTATTTGATGAATGCGTGAATGATTGAATATATATATATATATATATATATATATATATATATATATATATATATAAGGTCAAATAGATAAAGGTATCAGTAGCTTTTTCAAATGTGCTTTACCTTAGATTTTCATGAATTGGTTCTCTGTCTAAAATGCTTTTCTTTGTCTTAAATCAAATCATTCTAGATGCTTAGATTAGTGTGAGTTACTTAATAATAATAATAATAACAGCATGTGAATAAATCGTTTCTAACACGTAAGAAGTACACATGACCTAGGGTGGTGGATTTCAGTTCAGTTTTCATTCCTTCGTAAACCTATAAGGTTAAGTATGTAATTCAATTTGAGCCTTCCAGTTGACCAATCAACCTGAAACCAATCTGGAAATCTTCGTCACTCAGCCTGCATCAACAACAAAATTCGGATTTTCAATACAAACGTCAAGTCAGTCAGTTCTTCGATACGGATGGATCAGAAACTTGGCAGGTCACAAAGAATATTTCCAACAGCCTGTTGCAGACCTTTATCAACAACAACTGTCTTCGTTCTATACTCAAGATCAGTTGGCCGGAAAGAATCACCAACAAGAAACTATGGGAACAAACAAAACAAGAACCAATCTCCCAACAAATAATATGCAGGAGAAAGTGGAGATGGATTGGACACTCGCTGAGGAGACCGCTGGGTGACATCGCGCGTCAGGCCAGTGGTTGAGTGGAACCCAAAAGGGAATCGGCGAGTGGGACGTCCAAGGGTGACATGGAGAAGATCGTGTGAAGAGGAGTTGAAACAGTATGGACTAACATGGATGCAGGTGAAAAGTACAGCAGAAGACAGAAGCAAGTGGAGACGTGTAGTTGAAGCCCTATGTTTCACTAGGAACCCAAGGGAACAATAATAATAATATAAATTAGATGTATCACACAGTGAGTGAAACAGTATTATTTACTGGATGACAAGGTTTCGAACAAAGACAACACCAACAATAAGGAATCTAAATCATCAGTAGTAATTCCATATAAGGAAGGAACTTTGGGAACCACCTTACGCAGAGTTCTTAACAAGGCAGGCAGGAATAAAAGTGGCTGGCATTCAAACCACCCACAAACTCAATTAGAAAGAAGCTTTGTCGGTTAAAGCATCAATCCTGAGGAGCCAACTAAACAAAACAATTTAGTTTATCTAATACCCTGCCTGCTGGAATGATTGTCACGTCAAATACGTAGGTCAGAGTGGTAGAACAGGGACAGTCAGGCTAGCCGAACATAAAAACCTAGCAGCGAAATCTAGATTGGTTGACCCGAATAAGATAAGAAATCTAGAGAATAGTTCAGCTATACCACTCACTACATGCAATTACACACAACCATATAATAGGATAAGATGACAGTTTTAAAATCTAATGTAACAGCAGGGTGGAGGGAAAGATTGATAATGGAAGCTTTGTTTATCGAATCAACTACAAACACGTGTAATAGAAATGATTCAACACCTGTTCACCCAGACATCTAGAAAATTCTACTACCCCGCCTACGGCGACAAATAGGAGGGGACAAAGAAAACTATAAAAGTCGAGTTTCGAAGTCGTGTGATTAATATTGATGAGATGATTATAAACTGCAATCAATTGTGTTCGAAACCTTGTCATCCAGTAATCAATAATACTGTTTCACTCATTGCGTGATACATCTAATAAACAAACTAATACGCAATGCTCATTTCGTTCCATTTGGTATACCTGAACGACCTGGATGTACATGAATGATGGTGTTCCCACTTGCCCTCCTGACATCCTTGAATACCCTGCGCATTATGACATAATTCTGTTTGAGTAGCCTCGGAAAGACTTTAGCGGAGCAGTAAAGTAGGATGCAAGAGTTAAGAAATTGTAAAAGGTAGGGGTTGAATATCACCTGATTGTCTTAACTTGTTAATGCAGTAGGTTAGATGGAACATTTTCCTAGTAGTCGAAGAGATATGAAATGATCAAAGAAAGTCAGAGAATAAAAGTATTCCGGGGTTCTATCTTCTGAGCTTGATAAGATTTTGTAAGTCATCTATATTGTGCGTATGCAAGAATATTGAATAGTGGAGAGAGAGAGAGAGATTAGACACCAAAGAGGAGAAATGAAAGATCAGTGTGAAACAATGCAGAAAACAGACAGTTAAAGCCTAACATGAATAATATGTGGTAGTGGAGATTTGAATGCAAGATTTCCACACCTAGCGATAACTGTGTACATCAGTTTGCCATAGAAACAATTCTGCTACCAAGTATTACTGTGTTTTCTACAGTTACACCGGAACCTGTTGACTAAGAAAGAGTTGAGTATTTAAGCAGACAACCATGAATGTCCACTGCTCTCTGTCTAAGCAAATTTAGATATTGAGCAGTGGACAGATGTTTCGTCCCATTCCGAGACTTCATCAGTATGTATCTACCATCGCACCAATCATATAATCTGGGACCTTCATTTTACGCGATCAAGTTGGTTGATCATTTACTCACTTGAGCTGGCCCAGAATTTTATGATTTGTAGATACTTATTAAAGGGAGGCGCTAGTTGAACGTAACGGTGTAAAATACGAATTGACAAAATTAGAATCGTCAAGTATTGGTTTTGTAGGGATTATTGTTTAATTGGTTGGAGGATTTCATCATGAGCTGACATCATTTAGAGATCTGATGCTTACTAGCAGCTGGCCCTTTTCAGGCAGTGACCTGGGGTTCTAGTGGGAAGCCATGACCAGTAGGGTGCACCAGGTTGAAGGTGAGGCAGTAACTCATCGAAGTTAGAAGTTAGAATTCATAGAATGGCCATCGGACCGGATCCTAGTGGCTTAACGGTCTGCGATCTATCTCGCCTTGTAACTAGAAGGTCCTTGGTCCGAACCCTGTCGTTGGGTGCATACTGATGAGAAGTGCCAAACTAGAACGAAGCATCTGTGTAGTACTCCCTGCAGGTTTTCCAGTGGTTCTCTAACCAATGTCAGCTCATGATGAAATCCTCCAACCAAAATTAGAATTCACGGGTCATTACTGAATCCCGGCTCAAGTGGTTTGGTCTCACAACCGACTTTGTGCGCCTGTTGGTGTCATGGATGCGCTCTGTTGAAGAGTCCTCCCAAACTACAAGGAAACAGTCGTGCAGTGCACTTTGGTTTCCAATGTTCTCTAACTAATGTTGGCTAATGACAAAATCTATATTCACTTTTTTTGATTTTAACCTGATTTTATTTCAAATAGTGGTACTTTTTTTACCGCTCTGTTCTGTTCTCATATAATTTTGAAATGTACAACCTCTTTTATGTCTCTTAAATAAACACGCACACACACACACACACAAAAGGTCGCAGACAAAAGAATTTACAACGATTTTCGAGGGTATGAAAACGTTTTGTAAGTAAATTAACACTATACAATAATTTACACTACACATTTAGGTGAAATGACCTAGTTAAATAATACCTGACCACTTCTGTATTTATTTATATATTTATTTAAAATTTAATTTTGATTTTATGTGGCTTAGGCATTTCAACTATGATTAACTTTCATCTTAGAGTGAGTTTAGTCAGTCTATGGGTCATTTTTAACAACACCGACAAACAAAGCTAATTGCAGAGGCATAAACCGACGCTATTTTCATTTAAAATAACATTAATAGTGTTTTTGAGACATTTGACATTAAACTATGAAGTATTTGGACAAATTCAGAGATCGTGGTAGTCTGTGTAGGAGTAGGTGTTGTTGCTTAGTGCTTATATTTAGGCAAGTAGGTTTTAGAAGTTTAACATCTACATATTTATTTAATTGGTGGATGGTGATTAGCAGTGGAATCCAGGACAAGGCGCATTTCGTCCCATTTGGGACTCGTCATCCCGATGTACCTGCATTCCTCAGTGAGTGGTGATGTTCCCACCAGATGACGAGTCCGAAATAGGACGAAATGCGCATCCTGGATTCCACTGCTAGTCATCATCCACCAATTAAATGCTAATTAAATGCCCAGACATCGTCGAAGCATCTGCACAAGAAGCCGACATTTCAACCTGAGACCGAGCACTTCGGTCCAATCAATTCAATTAAATATACATATTTACTTTGAGTTGTTGATATTAGATGGTTGAAGGTGATTAGCAGGAAGCGGACTGCTGAGCAGTACACTCGCCCTTTGGTCGATAGCCAGCCAGCCATCCGGATATCACGTATACTAAGCCAAAGACGGCGTAAACTGGCATATGAGAAACTAGCCTTCTGTATCCGTGCTGAGATTTCGTCAGCGACCAACCCGTTGACGTTGGCTAATGAAACTTCCCAAATAAGTGAAGTGGTCAACAGCACGAGTGAATCACATGCCAAACATTCGCATATTAATGAAATTACATGAGCTCCAAATACTTCCATTCTTCCTTGTAATAATTATTATAGTTTAACTTGTTTTGCAATAGAAATACATGACGTTTGTGCGTACATGCATTTTATTGTACATTTACAATTGTTTTGATAATTCATACATATCGTTGACCTACACCAACAACAACATAAATTTGCTTCACATTGTAAAATTGTAAATATATATTAACCAAAAAATAGCGAAAACGTTTATCACTTTGACTAATGGTTGATCAGTAGTCGAATCAATGTCGTAATGGGCTATCGATTGATCGACCGATCGATCGGTAGACTAATTGATCGACTTTGTTATGCGCCGTATTCTTTTTCCTCTAGAATTATTGTTTATGTTTAGTTTTGGGTGATTATTCATGTGATAATACAGTTCAACATAATTTAAAAATTTTTTAAATTTATTAAGGCAATGAGTAATTCGAGCTTGCCTTGTAACTGGAAGGTTCTGGGTTCAAAAGCCAGAGCGTGGAAGTGTGTATACTGCTGATAAGTCCCAAACTAAGCTGACGAAATAATTGGTTGTTCAGTACACCCTGGTGACTTTGAATGGTTTTCTAACTGATATCAGCACGTGACCAAACGTGAAAATTGTGCTCCATTGTGGTTTTGCCTAACTTGTTAAGTAGAGGACATCAAATTAAACCGGTTCAGGCGTTGTCGATTCCAGTAAACCTATTAATAGGCGAGGCCACAGTGATGACTACTAGAAGACGCGATCTCTGCATCCAGAGCAAGTGTATGCAGTGGGTTTTTTTCACTTTGACCTACATTAATGTCAACAAATAACGAGAGTACTGGACGGCGGTTTCGTCCCCGTTCTGGACTCTTCATCAGTACGCACCCATAGGGCTTTGAACCCAGGACCTTTCGGTTACAGGTCAAACTCGCAGGCTGTTCAGCCAACTGGGACGCTACCCAACGGCCAGCCCATGAATTCTAACCTCTACTAATGGGTGATTTTAGCATGACTAGCACTATCCAATATCGTCGCTGACGAGTATTTGTCCTCACTTCCGACCGAATTGATAGAACCGACTGGTGGTCACGATTTTTCACTAAATCCCCAGGAAACCTCGTCCTCCAGCTAGTCACTAGTGAGCATCAGATTAATTGTAAAGAAAAAATAGAATACGATGTTCAGCGAAGATATCTATGGTTTCAACGATTTCATTTTTAAAAGCAACTGTACAGTCACATTTAAATACATAAATTTACATAGATACAATTACTATTTTTAACTGATTCCACATAATTACGAAGACGCATAAAGAGTGGCAGTTATTTTCAACTAAATACGGTTTACGAGGGGCTTAGAAGCAAAAATTACACAGGACTAAAATATAATTGTAAAATAGTTATTTTGAATGAATTACAAGCGTGGTCAGGAGGAGCATGGAAACAAACTTGAAATAACTGTTCTTATAACTGAAAAAAGTGGGATGAATTGAATGAAGACAGAGAGAGAGAAAAATCACACACACAGGGAAAAGATCTGGAGGCTAAGGGAACATACCGAACTAGGTCCATGGTAGTTGTAGGGGTTGGATTAGAGGTTTTGTTACCCAGCATGGCTGCAAAGACGAGGCGCCGGTCCAATCAGAAGTGCCATTATTGAACATCTGATCGACACCCTCCCACAGCATCTCAATTGATTCATTCAAAATAACTTACAAAGTCAACAGAAACCTATCAAAAGCAGTATTTTTCCGAATTCTCTGTACCTACAGAAGCCCTCTGTGGCATAGCGGTTAGGACGCTCGCCGACCATGCACATGGTCCGGGGTTTGGATCCCCGGCCGACGCACTCTTCTACCTCGCTAAGCCAGAAATAATGCTGGTAAAGAGGAAAGGTTGGGCATGAAGATAGCAACCCCATCCTGTAAAATAAACACTGCTACAGAAACTTCAAGCCACTAGCTTGAAGCCCTATGTTCCACTGGGGAACGTGAAGGAAAAAAAACAGAATCCCTCGAAATATGCATCGAAAAGCCAGAGCTGTGTGTTCAAAAGAAATAAGTCCAACCTCTACAACTACCATGGACGTAGTTCGGTATGTTCCCTTAGCCTCCGGTTTTTTTAACCTGTGCGTGTGTGATTTCTCTCTCTTTGTCTTCCTTCAATTCATCCCATTTCTGTTTTCAATTATAAGAACATTTATTCCAAGTTTGTTTCCGTGCTCTTCCTGCTCACATTTGTAATTCGTTCAAAATAACTATTTTACAGTTATATCCTAATCCTGTGGAATTTTTGTTTCCAAGCCTCTCGTAAACCATATCTAGTTGAAAATAATTGTCACTCTTTATTCGTCTTCGTAATTATGTGGAATCAAATAATAATAAATGTATCTGTGTGAATTTATGTATTTAGATGTGATTGTACAGTTGCTTTTGAAAATGAAATCGCCGAAAAGATAGATATCTTTCCTGAACATTGTGTTCTCTTCTTTCTAATGTCCCAGTGGGTATTTTCCATAAATTTAAAGAGTTTTTTATAGGTGTTCGATTTGTTCCAAGATTTTATGCACGGATAGATATCAGTTAGGGAACCTTTGGAAACCGTGATTATTGTTGTTTGTCCCGCTCAAACTTACGTGTGTGCCCCGGTGGCACAGTGGTTAGAACTCTCGCCGACCATGCACATGGTCCGGGGTTCGATCCTCTGCCGACGGACACCTGATATCTATGGTCGGCCTGCGAAATTTCGGCTACCGATATCGCATGCTGAAAATTCCATACTTGTACTGAAAATACGGTGTGGCATCAAGCTGTAATCAAAAATAAAAATAAAATAAATAGTAATGTATCTCATTTCTGGGGTTTATTTCTTTATACCGTTTATATTGTCTCTCACATCCCTGACTACAACTCACTCCTTTGGACCTTTACCTTTTGTTGAATATGTATTCACAATCACATCAGTGAATTATTTAATTTCATTTTATCTTATGTTCTCCAAGTGATAATCAGAACTTACTGACCGTTGCTCTATCTTGTTTCACAAAACACTTTCTAATATAATTCTAATTTGCCTTTATTAATAAAATTAATGGATTTATAATTGCAGAGGTTGAAGAAGAATTTTAGCTGAAACCGCAATTGTTCGCTCTAATTATCTTTATTCTTAGTAACATAATGGGGGATATTCAAATTATTATGTGTTGGTTTGCAGGGATTTTATCGATTGCAGGTTTGGTCACGAATTGACATCACTTGGAGAACCATTGGAAAACCAGTAGGAAGTACTGCACAGCTTCGCTCCTTCCTACTATAGAACTTCTTAACAGTGCACACCCACCGACAGGGTTCGAACACAGGACCTTCTGGTCACAAGGTGAGCTAGGTCGTAGACGATTAAGCCACTGGGATCCGATCCAATTGCCAGTCTATGAATTCCAACTTCTGCGTATTCTTGACATATATGTAGCGCAACCGCCAGCCAGTGTCACAACAAGACTTAAAGGGACTCCGCCGGTTACGACTTCTCACTAGAACTCCAGGTAATTTCTTGTGTGGAGCCAGCCGCTGGTGAACATCAGATCAGTTACCAAGTGTTGGTTTGCAGGTATCAGGTTGACTGAGAACTCGTAACCAGCGGGATCCACCAAGTAATATAAGAGAATAATAACTCGGCTGTAAAACTGGGTGGCAGTTGTGCTATGTATATGTCACGAATTTGCAGAAGTTAGAATTTATAGACTGGCCACTGGATGGGGTCCCAGTGGCTTCATGGTTTACGAGCTTGCTCACAATGTGACCTGGCAGGTCCTGGGTTTGAAACCTAATGGTGGGTGTGTACTGATAAGGAGTCTCAAACTAGGAGGAGGTTTTCCAATGGTTCTCTAACTGATATTCAAATTTAACAAGGGAAATCTTTGAACAGGAACAAGCGTCTTTAATAGTTTCTCCTTCAAGTTTTACACCTTTCCTGTTAATACGTCAGAATCAGTGATATGGTGGATAGAATCAAATAGGATAGAATTAAGAATTCACCGGCCACTGATTTGCAGCCCTTGTATCTGAATGTTCTAGGAAATTGATCTCGTAACCGAAAGGTTCCTGGTTCGATTCTTGGTGCAGTTATGGGCGCACTTTGCTGAAGAGTCCCCACATGGGACGATTGCATTAAACCATAGAATATTAGGCAGTTAATTCTAATATTGATTTATATGCATGACGCAGATGAGGTGAAACGTGCTTGTTGATATATTGCAATGAAAAATACATAGTATCTGCTTCATATGAGTTTAGGCAATCACAAATAGTAGAACTAATAATGCGTTAATGTTAACAAGCCTTTTCAAAAGGGATTAAGAGGCACAGAATACATTGGTGGTACAGTGGTAGAATGTTTACAAGCCAAGTGATCCGGGTTCGATTCCCGGCCTGGTGAAGAGGGAAGGTTGAGCTTGAGACTAGCAACCCCACCGCATGAAAAATGTAGGACCAACGGTACAAAACTTCCAAAGCTCTATGTTCCACTCGGCGCGCAAAGAAATGAATAAAGACGGGCAGAGGAATTATTAGTTAAAGTGTAGGGGGGATGTAATAAAACTTGAGGAAGTACTTGAATTTAAATGATCCTGTGAAGCTAGTTGAATAAATCATAGACAGAAAACTTCACCTTTTCGGTGTAGTTGTATTCTCTGAGCTGGGTGGTTTACTTGCTTTTCTAGGCAACATCCTCAGTGCATACTTCACTTTGTTGAAGTGAGCTTTTAGAATTCTCCACGAGTTTATTAGTCATCTCTCTTGGTAACCTTGAACGTGGTTGGTTGCTTTTGTGTGTTTTTACACCTTCTAAGCTACTTGTATTGGTATTGATTAATGGTTTCCTTGACCTGAAGTTTAACTTTTTGTGCATAAGATCTATGTCAGTGTATCTATTGACTGCCGATTCACTAAAATACCAAGCTTCTGAAAATTCTCTAGCATTTTTTGTGTTTCCTCGGTCTAATATTTGAACGTTGATTGTTCCAGTCGAATTGATGTCCATAGTTGTCTGTAGGCAGTAATATGAGGGAGTGAATATCATGTCTTTTGACGGTTAGTTTATGATCATGGATACGAAGATGAAGGGGCCAACCCTTATACCTCTGTCTACAGATTCCAGTTATATTGGGAAAAAGAGGAATCTATTCAATAAATAATGCTACCTCGTCTCCTTCAATGTTCATCAGAGTAAACCCTGGATGCAACCAGATACAGCATTGAAGGTAATCTACCGAGTACTGAATCGTAATCTGGCTAAAGATATGCGTGCGATTACATCTTCTAGGTACATCTGAAGCTGTACAAACCAATGAGAATAGTATTCAAGTGTTGATTTTGCAGGGATTTGATTGGTGACAGCATTTTACCATGAGCTGACATCGGTTAGAGAACTATAGGAAAACCACCAGGGAGTACTGGACAGCTGTTTCGTCCTAGTTTGATACTCCTCAAAAGTACGCACCCACCGCCAGGGTTCGATTTCAAAACCTTCCTGTTACAAGTAGCTTAGTGGTCTTCGAGCTAGCCTTGTCACCAGAAGGTGCTGGCTTCGACAACCCGGTGGAAGCGTCTTGATGAAGAGTCCCAAACTAGTCTGATGAAACAGCTGTCTAGTACGCTGTGTTGGTTTTCCAATAGTCCTCTAACCAGTGTCACCTCATGATAAAATCCTGTAACGAATAAGAATAGGCGTAACCTTTGCATACAAACAGTACACGCAGTTTATATATCTGCTTTTGTCTACTGTATGGTCAGTACAGTCTCAATCATCTCGTAACTTCATCTCTGTCTCTCTCTCCCAACTTTAATATCTCTTCTGTATCCTTCTTACTTCCTTTCACACGGCCTGGTTTCTATAGAGCAATTATTATTACGATTATTATCATTATTGCTATTTGTTATCGCCCAAGCTCAACGTATTTGTTTCCTCTATTCACATTTCCTTATATTCTGCTACAACTTATAATATCGTAATTATAGATTTACGAACATACAGTTCAGTAATTCTGTCTCACCTCCTCTCAGTAACTGTATATTGTTTTCGTCATGCATTTAAATCACTATCAAAAACAAACTGCCTATTTTACCATTTCATAGTTTAAGCCAATCCTATTTAATTCTGATTTGACTAACGTCTTGTACAACCTGAAGTAGGAAGAAGTTTTTTTTAAAACAATTGCTCGCTTAAATATGTCTTCTTTTGTGTCTATCAAATGTTTGTCATTTCTTCTGTTCCCTGTGGACTTTAAGCTCGAGACCTTGAGGTTTTACTAATTGCAGTGCTTTTTTCTGACCTGGGTAGGGTTGGTAACCTAACACCCAACCCCCTCCCCTCTTTCCCAGACTTACTCTCGACCAAACGAGGTTTTGGAATCCGTTGATGGGGAATCGGACGCTGAGCCGCATTCATGATTGACGAGAGTTCTACTCCAGTCTACTCTGTGTGCGCGTGGATTCCGCTTCCACTGATGATACCCGGTTTATGCAGACACAGTGAACATGGTGAGCCTAGTGTGTCCTATCGGGTAATGTCTTAACGTTTGGAACGATGGGCAGCTGGGTTGGAGTCTCTCAGTGGGAACTACAGCATCCATCACTGACTTTGGTGGTGGAGCTGATGAGTTCCGAATAGGATGAAATGCTCTTTCGCGGTTCCACTGATATCCATGATCACGCAAAATAACAACTTTTAGTAACATTAAGCCTAAAGGACTTTGTTCAGTACAATTCACTAAAAGAGAGTTTTGCGTAAATCGGATATCACCTTAAAAGCCTTTATTATTACTGGATCTATTAATTTAAAGCTTGTAAATGAGTTAGTCGTCAGTCTCTGTAACAGTAGAGGACGAAAGAAACTTGTTAAAGGAATGTTTGATTGCATGAAGGATTTCATCATGAGCTGACATCAGTTAAAGAACCACTGGAAAATCTGGGAGTACTGGACAGCTGTTCTGTCCTAGTCTGGGACTCTTCACAGTACGCACCCACCACCACAGTTCGAATCCAGGACCTTCTGGTTACAAGGCGAGCTCAAAGACCATTTAGCCACTGGGACCCGATCCGATGTTTCTCCGCAACGCTGAATCATTTGCTTTCTATAACGTCAAATCTACTCCCAGTTATTTGACATATTTATGCCAATCGACGTCTCTTTATATACTACTTATAAATCTTATCAGTAGAACACTCCACAAGTCTACATTATTTTGCCTAAACTATACAAAAGCTAACATCCTGTTATTCCGTGTTTTTCTGGTTACACAGAAATAGAAAAACGGAACACATCTTTTAAGTTTATAGATTGGTATTTTCTTTCCGATGTTTATGTGACAATATTATTGATTTTCTTCTAGGTTAATAGATTGTTTTTTTACACTGAGGTTCGTCGAATTGAAGTCAACCGTTTTATTGATTAGCAGTGGCTAAATAGTGTATGCGTGTGTGTGTGTGCGTGTGTTGATATCACAAGACACATTGAGTATTTTTCCCCAAATAGAGAAAGTATTCCCAAATCTCCACTATCTTTGATTGTACACTAGTTAGTAACTAGTATAGTGCGTCTGGCTGGCTGACTGGCTGGTTTCAACCTAGAACTTTCTTTGCACAGATGTATAGCAGCTCCAGTTGCGACTCTCCCTCCATGTACTACAAACAAGGCAACAGAAGAGAGTAAAGAGAGATTCAACAAAAGAGATAATAAACAGAAGTGTGAAATAGGGAAAAACAATAGTAATGTGGGAGAACAGTAGAGTTTTATTGGATACTATAAATCACAAAGAGTGGATGCATCTGCACCATCACTGAGAACGATTTTGAGTTATTATCAGGAATTTTCTCAAGCCTTCATTGGTTGGTTTTTGCCATTCCGAGGACTAGTCCAGTCATTTGTTTGGTGCACACTGATTTCTGTCAGTCAAGTTTGTAATTTGGTCACCATTCCAGCTGGCTCACCATCACAGTGCACTTGGAATTGTTGATGTTAGATATTCAGAGGCAATCAGCAGAAAGCCCCGCTTGACATAAGTTTCGTGCTAGTTGGCACTCGTCAGTCTGCAAGGTGTATCTTCAACCTTAAAGGAACTCATGTCCCTTCTGAGATTCTAACCTGTATTACCCAATGCTACAGTAAGAGACGTTACCGCCAATAAGCTATTCTGGCTGACTAGAAGAAGAGGTCAATCACAAGACCGAATAGCTCAGTAGTAACCTTTCTAACTCCAGAAATGGCTGACACGGATTCGAATATCAGAAGGGAAATGAGTTCTTTCAACAATGTAGATACGCCTTACTGACTAGTGACTGCCGACTAGAACGAAACCTAGGTCAGGCAAGGCTTCCTACCGATTGCCTCCAACCGTCTATTATCTCCACAACTGTCTCCTCTTTAAACCAATCTACCAAAACAGTGGTAATTGATTGCTTTTTTGTCATATACTAGTATTCATCGCTGAATTATCTATTGATTCTCTCTGTCGTCTTCTTATTCCCCTTTTACAGACGTCTTGGTGTATCTTATGTACTGGCTACTGGTGGAGCTTTGGGCACTGCTCTGAGCATCAATAAACAAGTTGAGGTGAGACATTTTTCTCTTTTAGCGAATTTTTGTTTGCTTTCCTCCTCTTGTTTCTGTGTGAACATCTTCTTTTTTGCATTGTGTTCCTTCATTTTTATTGGTGAAAGTTATTTTAGCACATTTTATTATAAACAAATTCCACGGTGACTAGTGGGGTCCACGTAGTCAGATGGGATGACCAATACTTTCTTATGACATTGTTTGGTGGTGACCCTAAAAATTCCCGAAATGAATTGATATGCCATTGAATTCTGTGCTAGTGAGCTCATCGTGTAGACTGAAGGTCTTGGGTTCGACCCTTTGCGGTGCGATCATGGGTGTGTACAACTGAAGCCCTCCAAACTAGAACGAAACAGCTGTCCAGTACTCCCTGGTTTTCAGAGATTCTCTAACTGTTATCAGTCTACGAATTGAGATTATTGAACGATTTCTTAGTTAGTATTCACTCGACAGGTTCGTCAATTGAGGTGTTTTGCTGTGATCATTGCCCGCCCAATTGTAAACTGTGTTGGTTGAAAATGACAGTTGGCGTTGGAGGGTACTTCCATCCGTGGTGCTGTCGAATTTATCACAGTAAATTATGTGTGATGGCTACTGTTTTGGAGACTTGGGGAGTGTATAAGAGTTATGTAATTGTTCATAAAGCCTTTGATTAAAGACATCCAATATCAAATTTTATACAAACTTTTTTCCTTGTGTCCGAAGGGTTAATTACGACCGAAGGGCGTGTGTACTGCTCAGCAATTTACTCTATCCTCCTTCGTGGCTGTGAGAAATGGCCATTGAAAGTGAAAGACATTAAAAGGCTAGCTGTCTTTGATTATAGGTGCCTGAGTTCTATCTCCCTTGTTAAGTGGTATAATAGGGTGAGCAAAATTGAGGTTAAGTTTTGGTCGAGTGCTAGGTAAATAAAGAAAATCAATCGACGAAGTTGTGAGGATGTGCGTTACACATGCTTAACCATCCATTGCTTTCCTTGACAGTCAATGCTATCTGACATAGGATGGATCAGTTTGGTAAAGTGTTAGCTAGTGATGGTCAAACCAAAACATGGCCTCACCTCACAAAGCGAGAGAAGAGAATCGAGACATTCAACAAAAGAGGGATAATAAACAGAAGTGTGAGTGAGGCAAAAAGAATGGCAGTAATATAGAAGAACAATAGAGTTTTATTGGGTATTATAAATCACAAGGAGTGGATGCATCTGTGCCATCACTGAGAACGATTTTGAGTCAAATCACTAAGTGTATTCACTCGTTGGCTCTAACCATAGATAGGACCCGAAACTGCCAGCCAGTTTGCACCTCCCTACGTGGCTGGCTGGTTTAAACTAATTGGTGGATTTCATTGACTGATGAAGCCATGTTTTGGTTTGACCGTCTCTAATTGTTTTCCATCATGACCCTATGTCAGCTAAAATTGCCTGTTGTCGAGGAAGGCGATGACCAGGCATACGTAACACATGTCCTAACATGTCGCGATCCCTCACACCGGAGTGTGTGTGTGGCTCGTATCTGGAAAACTGGTAAATCACTTCCCTTTCATGCTGATTCGGTATTACATCTCATTGATGTTAGGATTTATTATTAGTGTTCTCCTGAATTCCAAGTGGAATACAGGGCTTCAGTAGCACTTTGCAACATTCTCTGCGGTCCTCTCTAACTGCCCCCACGATTGCCCATAATCTCTCATCTCCTTCTTGTGCGATCTCCTCATTGTTACCATCTGACCAACGATCAACTCGTCGTTTCCTATTCGGGGTCCATTCGAACGATGGCCTGGCTGGCGCGCGATGACATGCGACAGCCTCCTCAGTAGCGTGTGTCCAATCCATCTCCGTTTTCTCCTACATATTTGTTGTTTGGTCTATTCCCAGAGTTTCTTGTGATAAATTCTTCCTTGCTGGCCATTTGATCCTCAGTATGGAGCCAGCGAAGGCAGCTGTTGGAAATGCTTTTGGTGACGGGAGCGCCAAGTTTCTGACCCATATAGAAGAAATGACTGACTAACTTAACGCCTGTGATGAAAACCCGAATCTTGATCTTTATGGTGGCTAGGTGTAGAAGACTTCCAAACTTATTTCAGATTGATGAATTTGTACCCTACCTTTCTCATTCTACCCTTGATTTCTTCATCTCTTCCACCTGTAGTTGAAATGATGCTTCCTAGATAAGTGAGTAAAGAAAGTGACCTCGTTCAAATTTCTCCTGTTAACACCGAATGGTGTTTGTTGTTGCTTTCGTTGTTCGGGGAGTATCGTCAACACCTCCCTCTTCTCTATGTTCACCTGAATTCATGTTCTGCCTTCTCTGCTTCTTCAGCTAGTTTGTTTTGCTTTCATCTGTGAGTCTTCGAGTTTATGTGACATTAAACATAAAAAATCATCCGCAAAATCCATATCTTCTAGAGTCTTCTTATCGATGGTCCAGTGTAGTCCTGTCTTTTCACTGCAGTGCACAGTCTGACGCATAATCCAGTCCCCTACACTCGTATTTACATCAATAATATTTATTATTTTCTCTCCTTTGCTTTCCTAGTGGTGTAACGACAGAAGGCAAGAGTCAGGCAACAGATCATTTATTAAGGAAATCAACGCATATTTATATATGTTTTCATGTACATTACTATGGATATTTAAGTAAACAAACACAGTCTTCCGATTGGTTGTTTCTCACGTAAAGTTAATCTTTCATCTCTTTGTGACTGTTTCTTGAATGTCAGATCATCTATATGTTAATTGTATCCGCCTACGCAAAGTTTGCTGTGGTCGGTTTTGAATCAGTCTTTGTTCATATTTTCTCACAACAAATCTTGAGAACGTAAACATTGACGTAAATTACTGTCTACCAATTTGGCTAGTAGAGAGCTCTCACCACACTCGTCCCCCCGTCAAAGAATTGCAACTGAAGTTGGTTCGGTCTTCTTGGTTCTTGGGGCTTTGCTGTTTTGTCTTGCTGTCTGGAATCTCGGTGCTCGCGGATGTTCACCTGTTTCTATGTGTTTACCATTGCGATTGTGTCTGCGTAACCCCATCTCAACGTGACCATATATGGTCCTTCCCAATTTGGAAACTGTTTGCCTGACTCTGTCGCACATTTGTAGGTACTTCGCCTCACACTTTCATATGCTGCCTTCTCCCGACCTCCCAGCAGTGTCCCAAGTAGCAGCCTCATCGCTGACAGCTCTCACCACAGTGGAACATGGAGTCTAAGGCTTAATCTTTGAAGTTTCGGAAGCCGTGATGTGGTCTTTTTCTACAGGGTAAGGTTGCCAGTCCCACTGCCCCCTTTCCTTCTTTCTCAGATAAGGTTCAGGAGTGCTTCAGACGGGAACCGAAGTGGGACTACGTGCCTGGTCGAAGCGTATGACATCTAATACTGAATCACCAATGCCCTGGTATTTGTGTCACAATATTTTTGTTATGAAAATCAATAATTAGACTAAACAGTATTTTTACATAAATATACAATGTTAAGCTTTATGTACGGTGATCTGTGAACTAGTAAAGTGAACAAGTAACAATTAATACTTGACATTTTTTTCATCACATTTTTCATAGAATTTGCTGCATATTTTGAAAATATATGTGAAAACTGTCTGTCACTGTGTTTTAGGAATTTTTTAGTAGGTCAAATTTTAATTTATCAATTGTGAAATATGAATGCTATTGTCCAGATGTCAAATCGAAGTTTAGAAAAATAGATTTGAAAAAAGAAACTACTTGGCTGTAGTTCGTTTTCTTGAGTTCCGAGTGGAAGGTAGGTGTCTCAGGGGGGGTATATCCAACTATCGACCAAAGGGCGTGTGTACTGTCCAGCAGTCCGCTCCGTCCTCCTTTATGGCTGTGAGACCTGGCCATTGAGTGTGGAAGACATGAAAAGACTGGCTGGCTGTGTTTGATCATAGGTGTCTGCGTTCTATCTCCCGCGTGAAGTGGTATAATAAGGTGAGCAATATTGAGGTTAGGCGTCGAGTGCTAGGTAAGGAGGGGAAATCAGTCGACGAGACTGTGAAATTACATCGACTGAGATGGTTAGGACATGTGTTACGTATGCCTAGCCTAGTCATCGCCTTCCTCGACAACAAACAATGCTAGCTGATATAGGGTCAGGCTGGAAAAGAGCTAGCGGCGGTCAAACGAAAACATGGAACCAGTCAATGAAATCTACAACAGTTAGTCTAAGCCACGTAGGAAGATGTAGACTTCCTGGTTGGGGTCCTCCTGACGATAAAAACCAATGGTTGCAAACAATTGGTGACATGGCTCAAAATCGTTCTCAATTGGAGGCGCAGATGCATCCACTCCTTGTGACTTATGATTTCCAATGAAACTGTTTTGTTCTTCGTTATTACTATTCCTTTGTCTCACACCTCTGTTTACTGTCTGTAATATGCATTTCTCCTACTTTCTTCTCTTCCTTTGTGGGCTACAAGGAGGGAGTGTGGCGACTTGAACTGGCGCACATATGTGCAAAGTTCTATGTCGAAAACAGACAGACAGGCAGTCTCAGGGGGGTACATCTATATTTCATTCGGTACTCTAGTATCATATTCAGCTGGCTGTCCGACTCTGCACAAGATTACTGTTCTTCTCCGTGTTATTCTGGGACGCTAAACTATAGGGCCTGGAATGTGACTCCACTCATTTTTCCCCTCAGTGTATGTCTAATCCAACTGCCTTTCCTTCTGCATATTTGTTGGACAGTAGGCTCTTGACTGGTTCTCTGTCAGATTTCCTAGTCTGTCTGTCTGCTTTCAACAAATAACTTTGCACAGATGTGCAGCAGTTCAAGTTGCCACATTCCCTCCATGTAGCACACGAAGCAAGAGAAGAAAGTAAAAGAAATGCAAAATAGAGACATTAAACAGAGATATAAGACAAAAGAAATAGTCATATCGAAGAACAATATAGTTTCACTGGGTATTATAAGTCACAAGGAGTGGATGCATCTGCACCAGCCATTGAGAACGATTTTGAGCTATCCCGCGGACTCCAACCAGTCACGAAGTCTACAACTTCCTACGTGACTGGCTTAAACTAACTGTTGTGGATTTCATTGACTGATGAAGCCATGTTTTGGTTTGACCACCACTGGCTTTCTCTTTTACAACCTGACCCATCGTATGTCAGCTAACATTGCCTGTCGAGGAAGGCGATGTCTGGGCATGTGTAACACATGTCCTAACCATCTCAGTCGATTCAGCTTCACAGCCTTATCGATTGATTTCCCCTCTTTACCTTTCCTAGTTGCTAATCTTTTCTGTCTATGTCTGATTTTCAGCACGGAGAGAGGGTAGCTGTAAATAGAAGTTTACAGTAGCTGGCTGTTGGATATTCTTTTGTTGATGCGCATGCCAAGCAATGTCTTAACATTAGTGTTCAGTAGATTTCGCATTCCTGTTTCTTATGATAAGTACTATAGATCTACAGGCTGTGATTCCAGAGTAATGAACACACATCTTTCCTTCCCGATCCTGCCTGGCTGCACAGCTAAGTAAAACATGTGACTTCCTGTCTGTTTTTCCCATTTTTAGTGATTGGTTACAGAATTTCATCATGAGCTGACATCCGATTAGAGAATCGCTGGAAAACTAACAGGAAGCCCTGGACAACTGTTTCATCAGCCTAGTTTGGAACTCTTCATCAGTACGGACCCAACACTGAGTTTCAAACACCAGACCTTCCGGTTACGAGGTGACAGAGTAGACCATTAAGCCACTGAGACCCAATCAAATGACCAGTCTATGAATTCCAGATTCTGCGAATTCGTGACAACTTCCAGCCGATGTCACGGGCGAGTAACCATTCTCTTAACAGACTTGGGCCATTGGACTGAGTCCCAGTAGCTGAATGGTCTACGAGTTGGTCTTGTAACTAGAAGACCCGTCGTTTGAACCCTGGCGGTGAGTGCGTACTTCTGGGGGGCCCGAAACTAGTCTGATGAAACAGCTGTACAGTGCTGTCTAGTGGTTTTCTAATGGTTCTCTAATCGATGTCAGCTCATGATGAAATCCTATAACCGATCAAATCTCTGCAGTCTAACATTTGAATAGTGATCAGTATTTCTTTGTCTTCAGTCGGATATTTTCACCACTTATATCTTCACTTCCTCTTCTCTGTCGAGGATATTCATTATCCTAAGGGTGTCTTGTAAAATATAAATGCTAAAATATTGATTTCTTTAAAGTACCAAAGCTCTTTGAGGACAGCAAACAACTATCACCTTCAGGTTCAGCTATAAATCTTCTCCACACCCCTGTTGCACTCCCCTTATACATTTTAACATCATTAAGATTGAAAGTTGTATGTGTGTTCTCTAAGACCTGGTGAATTCATTATCTTACTTACAGAATTCCAATTCGTTATCACTGAAAAAGGTGTCTGTTGTAGGGATCACTTATCAACTGTGGAAGAGCTTAAAAAAATTCTGCTTCTTTTGACTTTAGGTAATTTAGTGATTGGTGACTAGCAGTAGAATCCAGAACAATGCGTATTTCGCTTTATTTGGGACTCGTCGACCGGCTGGATGTGCTTGCATTCCCCAGTTAGTCAGTGATAGTATTCCCACTGAGGCTCGAAACATGTCAACAGAGGCCGCTGGCTTCCAGTGGCCCGTTGCATGGTCAAGTCCACTGCAGTCATGGATATCATCGTTGGTGGTAAACAGCCTTGCCTTACTTCTGTCTTCACCCTAAAGGCTTCATTGACCTTTGTGTTGTAAATTACTAGGTGTGTAACATTATTACATAACTGTTGAATGAGATTTGTATGGGTTTGAAGCATCCAGTAGTGTTAAAGCAGAAGACAAATTACTTCTCGATCGCTGCTGTTGAACATAAATTTTAAAATTGACTAAGTCGAAGTGGAGATTTTACTACCAAGCTGCGTTTAGTTCTCTGATGACGAGTAGCTATGGAGTTTGATCAGAAAATAATTTGCTTTTCCTGAATCCAGCTTTTCCGTCACGCAGTTCTGCATCCAGAGCTTCTTTTAGTCTCAACAAGATGATACGGTCTAACATTTTGTTCGGGGTAGCAAGAGCACGGTTTTGTGTCGAAGAAACTGCGTCTCTAGTTTCTTAGGGTTGAGATGCAGTCTATCTGATTTTCGGTGTATTAGCCCGGTGAAACCCATGTCGGCTAGTGTATATCTTTGTTCTTGTACCCGCTGCCTGCAGTCAGCAAATCATTGAAGGCGTAGAAGTCTTCGATAAGTTCTCTGAGAGCTCCCTGACCCCTGATGAATTCTCCTCGTACGTTGCTTGCTCCTAGTTTGACATTCGTATCACTCATTAGGATTTTGTTATCACCACATGGGATCCTGTCCATTATTGTTCCCAGTTATATGTGGAAATCCTCCTTCTTCTCTTCGTCTGCTTTGTTCATAGGAGCATAGCGCTGAATAAGTGTAATTTTCCTACCTTTTGATCTGAATCTTGCTGTCATCATTCTGGAGGAGATTGGTTTATGCTGCATAAGAGCCTTCGGTGCTATTGGTGACATCATGATAGCTTCTCCGTCAATATGTTCGTGATTGTTGTCTGGGTGACCGAAGTAGACTATCTACTCTTCAGTTAACAATTTAGAAAGTCTGCTCCCATTGCGTTTGCTTTCGCACTTTCCGACCACTTCTACGCCTTCTATCTTCGCATCCCTTTGGCAATCTCAGTAGCCTTCCTAACTTTGAAAATTATGCTGTGTTTATTTTTGCTTTCATCATTTGGAGACGCATCTGTTGACTGACTTCCTGATAACTTTCACTAGCCCGCGTCATTTCATCTCTCCTATTCCAAAGAATATGAGTTTATTTTTTATATTTTTGCCTGTGCTTTAGAATCTCTGTAACGATAAGGTTGATTTTCTGAGGTAGGGTCACTACCTCCACGACCGACATTTCCTCTTTTGTCGGGCTTCGGACTTGCTAGTGAACTAGTGGACTAGTAAATTAATTCGATAGATGTCTTATTACCCTTAGGAACTTAGTAAGTTTTGTCGACAGATTTTAGTAACAGTTTTCTTTTGCAGTTTCATATATATATGTGAACTTATTTTGATTGGACACTAGTCAGTAACTAGTGTGATGTGTCTAGTCCTTTCTTTGGTGCAGACTGAATTTTATCAGTCAGTCTGGTTTGTAATGTGACCACCATTCTAGGTAGCTCGTCATCACGGTACACACATTGATTTGATGATATTAGATGATGGTTGGAGGCAATCGGCAGGAAGCCTTGGATCTAGGTTTCGTGCTAGTTGGCACTCTTCAGCAAGGCGTATCTGCAACCTTGAAGGAACTCATGTCCCTTCTGAGATTCGAACCAGCATCATCCAGTGCTGCAGTCAGAGACGTTACCACTGAGCTATTTGGGCTCCCGATTAACCTCCTGTAGGACTGTATTGGATGCTTTGACCGGACACTAGTAACTAGTGTGACATGTCTAGTCCTTTCTTTGGTGCAGACTGAATTCTATCAGTCAGTCTGGTTTGCAATGTGGCCACCATTCTAAGTATCTCGCCATCACGGTGCACATTGATTTGATGATATGAGATAGTTGGAGGTAATCGGCAGGTTCGAATCTCTGAAGGGACATGAGTTCCTTCAAGGTAGTTGCAGATACGCCTTGCTGAATGATGAGTGCCAACTAGCACGAAACCTAGGTCAAGCAAGGCTTCCTTCCGATTGCCTCCAGCTATCTAATATCATCAAATGTGTAAATTCAATTTTTCCGCATTTTAATTTTCTTATTGACACCTTTTATTTCATGCATGTTGAATAAGCCTTATATACATATATATTTTCTGTGCTTTTTATAAATTTTGTAGAAATTTCCCCCAATCGTTGGTCGATTTGTTCCATTCGTTGCTGTTTGTGCAGCTAATTGTATCAATATACCATGTATGCGAAGTTCAGAGCTCACTGAAGGTACTCCGGTATTGGATGAAAATGGTGAGAAATTAGGCAGATCGACAGTTGTAGGACGTAGAGCTATCAGTCAAGTGGTATTTTCACGTATATTAATGGCTGCTCCTGGAATGGGTAAGATATTTAATGATTGGAGTACCCCTTGTTTTTTATTATTATTGATATTAGCGTTTTGCAAATCTGTCTATGGGTAACAGTTAAATGACCTTGAATTGACCAATCAAATCGCTCAGCACTACAAATGAATACTTTCTCATGATCTTCGTTGCAAGTTTCACCCTAGCATCAATCGCGACCCTAACTTAATCCTACCCTAACCTTTACCCTGAATCAGGGTGAAACTTGCAACGCAAATTATGAAAAGCTTCATTTGTAGTACTCAATGATCTGATTGGTTGGTTGGCTCAAGGTCATTTGACTGTGGTGTCCATTCTTTTACCGTTGCCTTGTTTAAACATACTAGTGTTTGGAAAAGACTGAGGTTTCCCCCACTACTCACTCATATTTATGAAGTGTTGCATGATGGGACAGTTACGACTACTTTAGACGAAAGTTGATTGTTTGAACTAAAGGTGGGGAGATATAATAATAATAATAATAATAATAATAATAATAATATTGTGGTGAGAGCTGTCTGAAAGCCAAAATTGTAAACAACAATTTACGTCAATGTTTACATCCCGAATTGGAGTCATGAGAAAAAAACAAATAACAAAGCCTAACCTTGAGGAACTCAACAACCATTCACAGCAGACTTAACGTGGGCAAATACGATTCGCAGATATATGACAGAATAACTTTCAGCAAGAAAACAACCAATCAGAAGACGTTGCTTCTCTGCTAACAATAACGCCAATAATGATGTCCATAAAAATCTATAAATATCTGTTGATTTTCTGAATAAACAATCTATTGCTTGACCCTTGTCTTCTGTTGATACATTTTGGTATCTCTGCCTGCCGAAAAATGGAAAGCTTGTGCCCTGCAGTTTTTGATGGGGAAATATGGATCTTCGGGCAGGACTTTGAGGCTGTTGTGCATTTGAGTGGCGCTCAAGATCCGTCAGCCATGAGGCTGTACCTTGGATCGCTGCTGCGAAGTTGGGAGAAAGCAGCATGTGAAAGTGTGAGGCGAAACATCGACGAATGCTCCCCAGGGTCAGGCGAACAGCTTCCAAAGTGGGAAGGACCACACACTGTCACTGTGAGACAAGGTCACGTAGATACGATCACAAATGTAAACAAACGGGTGAACGTCAGCGAGCGCCGGAGTTCCAAACCACAAGACCAACGAACAAAGCCACCAGCACCAAGAAGACTGAACCAACTTCAGTCGAAAGTCTTTCACGGGTTGGGGGGGCGAATGTGGTGAGGGCTGTCAAATAGAATAGTAATTGACAGTAGATCCTTTGACATAGTTCTTTCTATGTGATCTGGAGTATAAAGCAGTCCACTATGTGATATCTCTTCTTTGCCTTCTTTGAGAAATACACGACGACATTCTGTTTGAATGCTAATTATAAAAAGTTCACGATTGCACCTTATAAACTCAGGAACGGTTTTCTCACGGATTGGGATAAGCTGCCATCCACTGAAGATAATCCTTTTTCTCATGTTTAGTAGACACTTACGAATCAACCGTTTTTAAATGTTTTAAATACTCGCCACAGTAAACAATACTACCAGAGGTCACACCTTAATAGATTTAAACAAAGCGAATCAGAGAAATGATATGCAATATATATCGATGGAGGTTTCTTTTGGTAGTTCAAGTTTCAAGCAGACCCCTCATGGTGTGTGTGTGTGTGTGATAGAGTTGGCATATATTACATCATCGCCAAATGTTGGTTTGTAAGCATGTGGTCGATTTCAATTTACTCATGAATTGACTTGAATTAAAAAACCATTGAGTACCCAAGGAACACTTAAGAATTTAATCTGGCGCTCACTAGTCACTGACTACAGGATGAAATTCCTCGAAGTTCTAGTGGGAAGTCATCATCAGTGGGGTCCTTGCGAAGACAGATATTCACCGATGACATTGTTTAATGGTCACGCTATATCGCGAATCGTCAGAAGTTAAAATTTATGGACCATTCATTGGATTCCATCGCAGTATTCGATTGGCATACTAGTCCTGCTTGTAACATAAAGGCCTCAGAGTCGAGCCCTGGTGGATTAATGGGTGTGTTTATTCATTTATTTATTTAAACGCAGAAAAACTTGGTACAATATGGCACAAAGAAGATGCGATACACAATAATAATAAAACAACATAGGTTAAAAGCAAAAATATAGGTGCAGAGAACGGATAAGTAACTTCATCTGGAAGGAAAACAGGCGTACTTAACAACTTCAAACAGTATTCGTCAACTATCACCAAGAAGGGAAGAAAGAAGTAAATGGCAGCACGTTCGCCATTGATTACTATTCTTGGCCATATCCGATAACGTTTCGAGCCATCGATTCGAGCTATCTCTCGGACTCCAACCAAGGAAACGTGACGCATCAACCAATGCTAACCTAGCACGAATATCCTTCATCCCACGACGCCACGTCATGGACTGACCACTCCTCCGCCTTTTCCATCCCGTCCAGAAGCCTCTGGGATAACATTCTCAGCAAATTTCCAAGCCATCAAAGCCGATATTTCCAGATGACGACACTCAATGAATGGTGACCTCTACTGTGTTCAAAGACACGTCGCCGAACCTCAGAATTACTCACGCGATGATGCCATCGAACGCGAGCAATCCTGTGGAGACAGCGATGGTCGAATACGCAGAGCCACCGCACAGAGAGGCCAGGTTTCATAGGGGGAGAGCAAGACAGCCCGCACCGAGGCATTGTATACCTGACCTTTGACAGCCAGGCTAACGTCGCGACGGCGCTAGAGGTGGCACAAGTTGATGTATGCCACCCTAGCCTTCATTATACGGTTGGAAATCTCATCCGTCACCCCTCCGCCAGCACTCATACAACTACCCAGGTACACAAACTTATCAACAAATTCAAGCGGTTCACCCGCAAGAGTGAGTGCAGATCAGGCTCCTGCCAATCTTGTAACAGTACTTTGCACTTAGACGGTGCAAAGCACATACCATACTTACAGACACTGATCGCCAACTGATTAAGTGCGATTTGGGCAGCCTGCATGCTATCGCACAGTAAGACGATATCGTCTGCATACTCGAGGTCGAAAAGTCTATCTCCAGGTAGCAGATCTACACCACCTTCACGCACATCCTTCAGAGCTGACTCCAGAATGTCATCGATGGCAAAGTTAAAGAGAAATGGAGAGATTGGGCAACCCTGTCTAACCCCACTGTTGGTTGGGAACAGTGGTGATAGTTGGTTGTATGCCCTCACTCTACCTGAGATGTTTCTGTATAGGGCTTTCAAGATGTTAACAAATTTCTCAGGTACACCTCTCTCTAACAGACAGTTCCAGAGCACAGTTCTGTCCAACGAATCGAAGGCAGCCCTAATGTCAAGAAACACAACGATCGTTGGCCTGCAATACGTGTGGCGGTGTTCCAACAACTGACAACACGCTGGTGTCGCTCGCTGGACACGTCGAGATGATATTTTCAGTAAAGATTTTATCATCATTCCAATTAATGAGAATGTTCACTGGATTGTTGCTACTGCTTGCTATCCTTGGATGGTGGGAATGCCGAAGGATGTGCATGCCGATGAAGTTGTTGGCCGGTGCAAATTGAAGGAAGAATTTTCTGATGTCGAGCATATTGAATTTCCCCAGAGTTTAGATTTATCAAATATTTATGCAGAATGTGTGCACAGAATTCCTATAGATGTTCAAAGTGAAGCATTTAATCGGTGGAGACGAAGACGTCTAGCCTGACTCCGGAAGAATGGTTACAATCCGAAAGTAATTCGTGCTCGACACGCTCGACGAAGGATGAACACATGATCAATGCATCCACGACCTGAACGCAACGCAGCCTGCTCTTCGCGAATCAATCCTTCACGTATTTTGCACAGCCTGCGAAGCAAGACAGCAGCCAATAATTTAGACGTGACTGGTAGCAGACTGATACCCCTATGGTTGTCACATGAATTACGTCGACAGAGTAAACAATACTATTAGCGGTCACACTTTAATAGATTTAAACAAAGCGAATCAGAGAAATTATATACAATTTACATTGATGGAGGTTTCTTTTTGTAGTTTCAAGCAGACCGCTTACTGGATGTGTGTGTGACAGAGTTGGCAGATATTATATCATCTCCAGATGTTAGTTTGTAAACATGTGATCGATTTCAACTTACTCATGAATTGACTTCAATTAGAAAACCATTGAGTACCCAAGGAACACTTAAGAATTTAATCTACCGGATGAAATTGCTCAGAGTTCTAGTGTAAAGTTATAATCAATGGGGTCCACCAGAGGTAGATACTCACCGATGACATTGTTTGGTGGTCAAGCTATATCGCGAAACGTCAGAAGTTAAAATTGATGTAGCATTGTTGTCCGTCCCAGTAGTTGATTGGCCTACTAGTCCTTCTTGTAACATGAAGGTCCTAGATTCGACCCCTGGTGGGATCATGGGTACGCGCGGGTGAAGAGTCCCAAACAGGGACGAAACTGGTGTCGACATTTTACCTAGGCTCATTAGTTGAAGATAGAAAAGGAGAGAAGTTGGGAATGTCGGAAAAGTGTCAATGGTTGTAAAATATGATGAGAGAAGCCATAGAAGCTTAGAACTACAAGAGAAAGTGTAGTATAAACAGTATGGAAATAGGAAATTAATTTATCTTTTCCTTTTCGACAGATTTTGAGTCATTTCATCTCACTGTCTTGTCGCCATTTACTTCTTCAGCTGACTGTTCCAATCTGGCTAAACAGATTTCTGTCCGATATTAACTGGTGGTCTAAACTTAATGGTCGTACGTTAAATCCCTGCAAATGTCAGACGGTTAATTTCATCTTCAGGAATAAACGTCATCTTAACGAACTCATTAGTTCGCATGATGCTTGTGGCTTAAAGGGCACTGATATAGAGAATAAGTCAAGCATAAAATACTTTGGTGTAGTTCCATCCTCTGACCTCTCTTTGTCTCTCCATATCCTATCGACTTCTAAGAAAATGTTCTGTCTAACTTACTGTATCAAGTAGTGAAGACAATCAAGAATCAATCAAATTCTACTTTCACAGTTTGTTTACACTTGCATCTTATCTATTGTTCTACATTGCTCCGACTTAGTCTTTCTTGGACTACTCAAAGATCACTATGTCATATTGAGAAGGAGGATATTGAAGGTTGTTAGTAGGGTAAGCTCGTCACTACTCTAGTCGACAGGCATCTACCTGAACTCTTGCGAGAAATGGTCTAAATCGATACTGTCTGACACTCAACACCCTCTCTATGATCAACCCTCACCTTCCATCTCATCATCAGGTGGAAATAGAAGTCATTATAAAAGATTATATGCTCAATTGTATAATCAATAACATAAAGATGATAGAGGGGATGAAGGAACCTAACCAATAGAGAAAATTTGTAGCTCAGTTAGATAATTTTGATGTAGTTGTGTGTTCTGTGAGCTGGATGATTTATTTGCGAAGATTTCATTGTCCTACTAGGCAACATCCACACCTCAGCGCATACTTCAATTTGTTGAAGTGACCTGTTAGATTTCTGCAACCTACCAAATTAAAGGCCCCCAACCAAAGAAAGCGTAAAAAAAAAATCGCCCTTCCATATGTCAAAGACATCTCAGAAACCACTGTAAGACTCTTCAAACTTTTAGGAATTGATGTCGTACACAAACCAACAAAATCATTTTACTCAGCTGGCTCTATGTCAACCCAAAGACTCAAAAGAGAAAGAGGATGACACTAATATCATTTACAAAATAAGTTCCAATGACTATGAAGAACACTACATTCAAAAACCTAACCAAAAGCAATAAGCACCAGTAACTAACTGTCAGTGGTAGAAGTTTAAATGAGGTCACTTCTTTCACTTATCTACACATAAGTGAGGATTTCAAAGTCAACGGGGATCGGAAAATCGAAACAGATGCTCATTCATCTGAAATCAGTGTGGTAACCTGCTGCACTCGACACAAAAAGAAAAACAAAATTCTGATTTTCAGTAGTAGTCTGGAGTCATATTAATATATATGTAAAACTTGGGCACTGTGGTAGTAAGTAATTCCATATTAGTTTGTTTATTAGATACATCACACAGTGAGTGAAACAGTATTAGAACACAAAAACTAGGTAGTACCAAGGAAAATCGAAGACAGGAAATGAAGCATATAAGAGAAGCTTTGAAACTTATTAATTACTCTGATAAATTAGTTAAGAAATATGTAGGGAAATGTAAAAATAAAATAAGTAATGATAGTAGTGATAGTGATAATAATAATAATGGTAATGACGACATGCATGTCGAACGTGCACAGGATAATGACACCACCAAAACAGAGAATATAAGTCATCAGTAATACTTCCATATAAGGGAGGAACTTCAGAAACCTTACGGCGGAGAATTCTTAACAAGGCAGGAATAAAAGTGACTGGTATTCAAACCCACAAACTCAATTAGAAACAAGCTTTGTCGGTTAAAGGATCAATCCTGTGGAGCCTTTAAAAACAACACAATTTAGTTTATCTAAAACCCTGCCTGCTATCATTGTCAGGTCAATGCATATATCAAAGTAGTAGAACAGGTACAGTCAGACTGGCGGAGTATAAAAAGCGTAGCAGCGAAATCTAGATTAGTTGACCCAAATAAGATAAGAAATCAGGAGAATAGTTCAGTTGTAGTATCACTACATGCAATTACACACACACACAACCTACAATGGGATGGGATAAGATGACAGTTTTAAAATCTAACGTAACATGGTGGAGGGAGAGATTGATGACAGCGGAAGCTTCGTTTATCGAATCAACTGAGAGAGAATACGTGTAATAGAAATGTTTCAACACCTGTTCGCCCAGGTATGTGGAAAATTCTACTACCCTTACGACGACAAATAGGTGGCATAGTGGTTAGGACTCTCACCGACCATGCACATGGTTTGGGGTTCGATCCCCTGCCGACGCATACCTGATATCCAAAATTTGGGCTACTGATATCACATGCTGAAAATTCCATACCTGTACCAAAAAGCGGTGTGGAATCAAGCTGTAATAAAAAAAAGAACAAAGAAAACTACAAAACTCAAGTTTTGAAGTCGTGTGATTATAATTGACGATATGATATGAACCACAATAAATTGTGTTCGAAACCTTGTCATCCAGTTAATAATGCTGTTTCACCCACTGTATGATACATGTAATGAACAAACTAAAATGGTGTCTGGAATCAGTTCTTCTATAGGGTACAGGAATCTGGCACGTCACGAGATGCATTTTCAGTAGACTACTGAAAACTCTTATCAATAGTTAACTCTAAGATAACCTGTCCAGAAAAGATGAACAAAAAAGGGGCTCAGGTAACGAATCATCCAAGGCCCTATCTCTTGACAAATGTGGGGAAGGAAATAGAGTTGGACTGAACACATCTCGAGGAGATTGTTAGGTAACATCACGTGACATGCCTTCGAGTGTAACCTGAATGATAATATGTGCATGGGTCCGAGGGTGATGTTGGAGGAGATCATTTGAGGAGGAATTGATCTCCATCGGAGTTTATATCAACTCTGTTTTGTAATTAAATCACTTGTCTGGAACTTGGTTCTATGAGCTAAGCTCATCATACTACCCCGTGGAGCATACTGAATTAGACAGAGTGAGATTCGAATCCAGAGTTAAGATTAATTTAGCTCTTATTATCTGTTGTTGTTTATTTTTTATTATTCAGCTGTTCTACCTTTTGTGATGGAATCATTAGAGAAGAAAGCATTTCTTAAACGGAATCCTTGGTTAGGCGCTCCTATACAAATTGGTCTAGTCGGTGTAATGTAAGTTTTGCTTCTTGTCAATTTTGTCCTTTTTTAGTAATGTCGTGTAATGGCGGTTTATTCCCTGTATTAAGTCATACTGTTGTCTTTTAGTGTGCTTGACCAGCAGCAACAACAACAGACAACAATCAGCCAGCATAAATGGAAGGAAATCCGTTACCTACTCACCTACCTGGGAAGCATCGTTTCAACTAGAGGCGGACGGAACTGATGAGGATATCAAAGCGAGGATCATCGGGAAGGCAAGACAAGCTTTTATTACCCTCAAGTTTGTGTGGAGATCAACAGCACTCAGGATAAAAAATAAGAATCGGATTTTCAACTCCAATATGAGGTCAGTGCTACTTGCGATAGGGATCAGAGGCTTGGCGCCGCGTCACATAGGGCACTTCGAACAAACTGCAGTCTTCCATTAATAGCTGTCTTCGTTCAATACTCAAGATCGGATGGGCAGAAAAGATCAGTAACAGGGATCTCTGGGAGCGAACCAACAAGGCTGAAATGGAAGTGGATTGGCCATACTCTGAGAAAACCATCAGGTGATTGACATCACACGCCAGGCCATCACTAGAATGGAACCCGAATGGGATGCGGCGATTTGGTCGTCAGTGTGAGAGTGACATGGAGGAAGTGATGCGAAAAGGATATGAGAGAATGTGGACAGACGTGGAGGCAGGTGAAAACGTTGGTGGAGAACAGAACGCAATGCAGACGTGCGGCTGAAGCCCTATGTTCCACTAGGAACCCAATGGAACAGTGATAATAATCAAATGAGACTATGCAGTGACGTCAGTTGGAGTATCACTGAAAACCAGGGAGTACTGGACAGCTGTTTCATCCTAGTCTGAGATTCTTTACCAATATTCCTCTAACTGATGGTACTGTACTTCGTGATCTAACTTAAAGTCGATCAAATCCTCGCAAACCAACACCTGGAAATGAAAAATTCTCTCGTTCATTAACTCAGATAATCATCTTGGATTTAGTTTTCAGTTTTGAAATGTGTAAATATCATATGAAATGCATTACTGTCTTCGCACATTTCTGAACGGTATGTGAATAAATAATTCCCTATGACTGAGGCAGTGTTTCAATATGTAGAATGCCCATTACCCATACACGCAGTCCAGGGTTCGATTCCGTGTTTGACGCCATGCTAGACCTTGTCTAGTTTACTAGCCAATAGTAGTAAGTTCGGGGAAGAGGGAACTGTGGGGACATGAGTCTAGCAACCCTCTCCCATAAAAAGTAACCGCATCACATGGCTACTGAAACTTCAAGTCTGCAATCCTATGCCCCACTTCGAAACACAAAGCAATGAAAAAATAATAACTGCGATACATCGAATAAACAGGCTTACTTGATATTAAACTCCTGTTTGTTCGTCTAGTACAGCTAAACTAAGGTGGCAAAATTACTTATCTAATATTGTTGGAAAAAACTGAAAGCTCAGTTTCCGACTTATCGCTCAACAGTACAACATTTCGACGATTATTCACACAAAGCAACATCCCTCGGAGAATCACTGATTAAGACGAAAGAGCATTGGGTAGCTGTTTTCTCCATTTTAGGACTGTTCATCACAGTATGCAGTCATAACCCTGCTACTCTGGTCAAACGTATGACCCTCGAATTACGAATCGATTCCTTCGACCATTCAACCATTGCGTGAGTTAGAACCCGTTCACCAATGGATTCTAACTTCTTTCAATTCACAACACAGTACCGAGGGCAGAAAATGTCATCATCGGTGATGAGACCTTGTTGGCCACAACTATTTACTAAAACTTCAGAGTTTGTGTATCCTACAGTTGGTCATGAATACTTCTTGGTATCCAATAATTCTTATATCAAACTAGTAATGTGCAATTCACACAATTCTGGGTGAAATTTTCGCACAACTTGGTGTGATCTAAATATCTGACACTTCCATTGGGCACTATTGTTTGATATGAGCGGTGTTCATCCACTCATATCAACCAATCAGGAGCATATTGAGTTATGCATCTGTAGTCCCCTTCCTGATTGCTAATCATTACATCTAATAGATGAGGTATTATGAGCTGAATAATTTTGGTTTCCATAGGAGACTGCTGTGAAATTTCACTTTGAAATGCGTAAATTACAGATTACTAATTAAATTGAGAATATGATTTAGCATGTTGTCAGTTCACCCAAGTTACTGCCTAGAATTCGGATGCTTGACATATTCATCCGGCTCTTTGACATGAGTCAAACTGATTGCAAAATGGGTGGAATACATGTCCAGTGTGTAGATCACTTTTGTCTGGCTAACAAGCACTTCTGGTTGATTTGAATGATATACAACTACTCATTTCAATCTTTAAGTAGTATTTAACCCAATGTATCTACTGAATTGAATTTTAGATTTTCCCGTCGATTGATTGGACCGAAGTGCTCAGTCTCAGGTTGACTTGTCTGTCAACTTCTTGGGCAGATGCTTCGACGATGTCTGGGCATGTAATTAGAAGTTAATTAGTGGATGGTGACTGGCAGTGGAATCCAAGATGTGCACTTCGTCCCATTCGAGACTCGTCCGCCAGCTGGATATGCCTGCACTCCCCAGTGAGTGATGATGTTCCCACCGAGGCTCAAACCCAGTACCCATAGTTTCAAACACCAAAAGCGTTGTCCACTTGGGCAACGAGAGCTGGCCACCTCTTGTGCAACGAGTCAAATTAATTATTTAATTGAATTTTAGATTTTCCCGTCAATTAACTGGACTGAAGTGCTCGGTCTCAGGTTGACATGTCTGTCGGCTTCTTGTGCAGATGGGAAAATCTAAAATTCAATTAAATAATTAATATGACCCGTAGCACAAGAGGTGGCCAGCTGTCGTTGCCCAAGTGGTCCAGTGGATAACGCTTTGGTGTTTGAAACTATGGGCTCTGGGTTCGTTTCTTGGTGGGAACATCATAACTGACTCACTGGGGAATGCAGGTACATCCAACTGGCAGATGAGTCCCAAATAGGACGAAATGCGCGTTGTCCTGGATTCCACTGCTAGTCACCATCCACCAATTAAATTCTTATGTACTCATGTTTGATTTTCTTATATTTTTTTAAAAATCACTCTCTACTATTGTTACAATCTGTTTTATATACTTGTCTGTATATAATTTTTAAAAAAAACTTTTATTCTGATATTCTAGGTTATCTCTTGTCACGCCATTGTGTTGTGCTTTATTCCCTCAAATGAGTTCAATTGCATTCCATAAACTTGAACCAGAGTTGCAAACACGTATTAAAGAAGCTCGTCACGGGAAACCACCTGCTATTGTCTATTACAATAAAGGTTTATAAAGGAAGACAATAAGAATGCCGTGTGTGTTTGTGACTGTGTGTTCATTTGTATGTAAACCAACAAATTCCAAAGTAGATCTGATATTCCTGGTCAAATCTTGTTGACATTTTTATTTTTTTTTTATTTGTTAACTTATTTGATTTGATGTGTTTGAGTGTTACTTTTTATGTAGAATGATTCAATGATTTATTTATATTTATATTTATTAACATTAGTGATCTTTTTTGTTGTCGTTGTTGAACATTTAACTTTTGTTTTAATACATTCACTTTGAAAGGAGGTCTATTTAAAAATGAAAGCTACGTTATAGAAGTTTAAATGTATCTCAACCAATAAAATGTTGTTTCAAATGTGCTATTGTCGCATTTTTTAGATGAATTTATTGAATGTAATATATACACAGGGATACTGTAGACTTCGATACCTCTAAACTGTAGTGACGCAAAACGGAACCACCAAGTGATGAAAGGATGTAATGACTTTGATCAACCAATCAGATGAGCGCGTAGTAAATGCGCGTAATTTAAAAAAGTCTTTTATAGACGTCAAAGCGTTAAAAATAGACATACAGGTTAAGTTTTTCGTGTATGTCCCAAGAAAACCTCCTAACTCCTTGTCGAAATGTTTAGTGATAGTTCAATACTATTTCTGTACATAAATTCACCCAGATAACTGTATATCTTGCTGTTTCATGAACCATTCCCTGTTTTATACAGCACCAATGAAACTGAAAAAGGAACGACATGCTGAAGCGCCGTGAGGCAGTTGGTTAGCTATACAGGCACTGTACGTTTCTAAATATCAAACAAGTACTGTAAGATAAAATTAGTTAACTAAAGTTCAACTGTAAACAAATACATCGGGAATGAGGAAAATATTTCCAACACCGTGGGATCATAAGCTCTCTTGTCCAAGTCGTATAAATATTATAAACAGATCAACCAGAAGCGATTTTCGGAACAATTTGTCCATTATAGTTACCAATGTTTATCCCCATCCCGTTAAGCTGGATTTCAATGCTATCAGCTGGTTCCATCCTGTTGCGTAGTTGTGCATCCACTGTTACCTTTTCGTAGCCAAGCGGGATAATGTTCCTTGACAGGGTATCAATAAGGAGTGCTATATAACTGAACATATATTAAACACTGGTCACTCAATATGCAAGCAGAATTCATTCAAAGTCAAAAGAAGCCCCCTGAAAACGGGAAGCTTCCGTATACTTTGCATTGCCGAGGCGTTAGTGATTCGGATAGAAAACCCTGATTGATGCACACAGAAGAAGCTTCTGCACACCCTCCTACCTTGGGTATAATTCCAAGTTCTACTACTTTGTTAATAATGCTTTTTGAACAAAGCAAGAACTACAATTTTAGCAGAATAAAATGGTATCATCTTTTATTTCGATGCCTTCTCGTCAGCTACTTACAGGGCAAAGACCTTATTAAACCTATCTACTAAAACAATTTTAACATACTTGCACAGACAGTTCATTTTAAACAAAAATCAGTCGATCACTATACGCATACACTAATAATATATATATGCAATATTAAACACTATTTCGAACAATAATAATCATACACAATGAGAAGTTTTCAGCATATCGCATTCGGATGAAAAGTATCCAGTTACCAGGCCAAAGAAAGACTGATAACCCCTTCTTTCTGAACGCATAAATCAGGTTTCAGACGCTTGATGGAAATGGCATCAGCAAACTTGATGAGAATTGAGCTCCTTTGTCTATTGATAATTTCAAAGGATTTCTCGATTTCCACCTCATGACCCGTGTCGAGGAGATGGCTGGCGATAGCACTGTTAATAGCATTTGTTCCCTTTAGACATAGGCTTTTTGGTACATGTTCAGAAAATCGTAGATATGCCCTTCTTTCTATCCTTCCAATGTAATTGCTCCCACAGATACATGTAAATTTGTATATACAGTTAGAGTTAACATGAGAAGGATATCTATCGATTTTTAACTGCACCAAAGAGCAAGCTGTTCGATGGGCGGGAACCAGTTAAGCTACTGGATAGGCTATGGCTAGTGACGTACTCAGTCTTATGTTGATCATTGCTGCAATATTTTCACCTTTATAATCAAGTTGAATGTAGATTGGCTTTTTCTCCACTGTGACTTGTTTTACATTTGAGACTTCAGATCTTCCATACTAGTTAGTGAACCTTTAAGTGTAACCATCCATTCATTAACATCGTTTTTTCTGGGTGTTTTCCATATTTCGCAACCCTCGTCAATAGTTACCAACCTTCACACACACCCCAGTCTAGTTAGGATTTGATTATTCATCACATTTTTTAAACATTGTGATGACGTGAACGTTAACCCTAACTAATTTTTATTTTTGTCTGGCAATCCTAATTTACAAACACATACACAAACTAATAATACATGTTAATACGATTGTACAGCTAAGTGTATGGATTTGCCGCCGAAAAAAGACTCTTCGCTGAACTTTTTATTCTCATATTCATGTCTGGATGTGTATTTTCTGTGAATTAACAATCAGCAAGGACCCTTTGACAGTTGGTCTGTTTCAACCAAAATCTCTTGCGACCGTTAAGTCGACAAAAAATGTGGGAAGAATGGTATAATAATACATAAAACTGGCGGCATTTTTGAAAAATTATCAATAAAGGCGGTATAATAGGTTAATAATGATAAATGGGTGATTATCCGAAAATTCCAACAGATATTTTATACTACTGATTTAAAATCAGTAGCTCAAGATTTATCAAAAATTAAATTTATCACGTCATACAAACTCAACTACAGCATGTCATTTAAACAGCATCAGATTTGATCATTTTTCGCATTTCCAGATAGTTTGAAAACAGTCAAAGGTATTCTAACAATAAAGAAAATTACAAATTTCAATTCCGTTCGAATTATTGTATGGCATCAATTTGCACTTGCTCCTTAAGGCGCATCTATAAAAATCGCTTCACTGTGCAGGTAAAACATTCGTGTACGTTACTCTATTACCTAAATTTATGTAAAACTAGAACTCTGTGGTCTGGTAACTTACATCTGAATTGTAGTCTCCCCACCTGCTATCAAATGTTTAGATGTAACCGAGATGAGGTAGCTCGTTTTACCTCCTCCTAAAGGAACAGCTGTAGGCCTCAGGCTCCGGAAAAAAGTGACGGCATTGTTTCGGACATTGCTGCGAAAAAAGGTTGCTCCCGTGACACTGCAGCTGTAACTGTCAACTTCGCATGAGAAAATTCCATTAGGACATTGTGAAATGATGGTTATAGCGAGTTTTTCTCTCAGACGGATGCAAAATGGCCTCAAGTGCGACAGAAAATTCGAAGCGTCTTGAGGACGTGTCTGGCTGTCATATCGGAGGTGTAGTTCCCTGTCACACTGCATTAAGGAAGTGGTTATAGGGCCGCTTAGAGCAGTGGATGTCTAGCTACGCCTTTCAGCAGCTGGATGCGGAAGGTCTGTATTTTACACGACCTACGAGTCAGCAGCTGTGGGCTATCTCGAGTACAATTTGGGCACCAAAATTCAGTAAGGCCTTCCTCGAAGAAATTTAAGCCGGTGAAAGTAAACCATTTACCTTCAATAATGTATCTAGGGATTAATTTCTATAGGTGCACGAATAACTAAGCAACGATCTTGTCCTCCCAAGTGTAAACAAATGCATTCCTGTTCACTTAGCCACCGTAGTTTGTGGTACACCAGCGAGAGCCAACGCTAAGACAATTGAGTGACACAGTAGGGTTATTGGCAGCAGGAAATAAATGGAAGTCTTCAAGAAGATGGAAGGTCGGGTGGTATTCAAAAATGTGGATTTTTCTCTTAGTGCTAATAATAACTACAACCAATACATCAACGAAAGCTCGCCAAGTTAACTAGCTTGCTAGTTTTCTAGACGGTCCCCAAACCGGAAAAAGAGGGAGAGTTGGGCGTGGAGCTAGCAATCCCACACCAATTAACCTATCTAACAGCTAGAGAAACTTCAAAGCACAGAACATATATTAAAAATATGAAAACTTCAAGTTACTACAATCTCATTCTTCTCCCAAATCGGAGTGGCGAAATGACGCAGGCTTGTGTAGACCCTAGGAAGCCAGTCGACCGATGTCTCTTCTCTTCTGTAATATTATGAGTTGTTGGTCAGTAATTTCACTAGTCATTTTCATGGAAGAGTCGGCTCCTATACATACACTCTAATGGGGGTGCCTACGCGTCGTCTTCCTAATTCCTCATGGGGAAATCATGTTCCTGTGATGCAGAACCTAAAATGGTGAATACTGAATTTATTACATCAACATCACTTTTTCTGAATTATCTTGTCAACAGTTGTCTCAATTTCGCACGATTACTTGGGTTTTCGACGGTAATTATACGGGGAAAAGTTCGGTTTTTTGTAATGGAACCTCTGAATCTAAGTAGGTATTTTAGTTCTGACAGAAGACACTTAGGGCTATCAAGGAGTTACCCACAGTGAAGAATTCTTCCCATTTAGAGAATCTTAACCTGGGTTTCACGAAATTCCGCTCCACCTTATTTGTTATTTGTTGTACAGCATAGGTATTAATGTCACCGCAGTAGTGCATAATCCAGTTTTCTACGGTTTCTCCCTGAAAAACTAGAAGATATGGGGGTTGGTAGTAGTTTTACTTCGTGCCAGCATATTAAGTCTTTTTCTTTACAATTTTTTCCATCCACAGGTGTTCAAGTGCTTAAGAACTTATCATGTTTACCTGGCTCAGTAAGTAGCCTCTGATTTCTTGCAGGCTGAAGTTTCCACAAAGTCACTTGCGTTCGTAGGACAGGAGATTTACTTACTCTACTGTATCCATGAGTTTGGTCTTGTAGTCACTAAAAGAGTTATGTGGCCTGTGAATGAAACTAGTCAGTAATGTAGCACTTTTAAAAAGCGTGCCGTGTATATGTTTGAATTCCCTTTTTCCTGGTCGCAGTACAGCGTGTCTACGAAAGATACGACAACCCACTCCTCTACCAGCGTTGCTGTCACACTGAAATAGTCCGTAATCATCCATGCTTACCTCCTCATTTGGCATATAAGAGTATGTAGAGGACCTAAGAAGTTTATCCATGTGGTCAACTCCCAGCCATCTCGCTTTCAGTAGCCAATTTTCTTATCCGGACTGATTGTATCAGGTAGTGGACAGTTCGTGTCTTCGAGGGACAAGTGCACAACTGGGCATTTTGGTATGATTGCTTATTTCCGTACTCACCTCATACCATCATTTATAAATGCATCCTTGAACAGTCGCGAGGGTTATTTTTTACCTTAGCTAGTTGGAGCGGCATAAGGAACAGTGAATTAGGTGAGAAAGTCAGAAGGCAGTGTGGCCAAAGCTGAAGTCTAAGAGGATATGTGGCCACAGAACTATTGCAAGCCGTATTTCTGGTCGAAGCCAATCAGAAACAAGCTCGAAGTCGTCTAATCTACGTGACCAACTGGTCTGCGAGAAGTAAGTTCAATACCTGGTTATAATAATTCCGGTGGGGAGGTGGTTGTACACGAATGTGAGTGATCCGAGTTTGTTCAGGTTCAATCTAGTGCTAATAAGTACAGATATAGTTGGAGGCTGCGAAAGTGTTTAAAGCATTTTGATTCGTCAATATGGCTAAATTGTGATCCAACATCTGACGTTTGCGTGTGGAATGATGACTCTGTACTACAAAGACTGTCTGTGATCTTCTCACCGATAGCTATCTAGTGACTTTTTCATCGTTTAATCTCAGTCAGGTAGGCATCTTATTCGGCCTGCTTCCCTGCAAGCACTGGACGCATTTGGTAAATATGTGCATATTAGGATATACATTTCGTCTGCATGGAGGAGGAACACTAGCGATCCCTAACGACAGGTGAATCAGAGAAGAGAGTCCTTTAGAAACCAACTCTTCCACGAAAATGACTAGTGAAATTACTGACCAACAATTCATAATATTACAGAAGACTAGTGGTGTTCATGAAACTTTGTTTTCGAAAGCACGAGAGTAAGCAAGTGAAGCAGTCTGAAACCAGTCAAACAAACGGAGGAGCATCCATCTTACAGTAGATAAAGGAAGCCTTACAAACCCAAAACAGGAGATAGTTCTTACTTGTTTACTCGTCCTATCCTTCTAAATTCGTCAACTGATCACTACATTTGAGTGATCACAGCATACCATGTCTCTGAGGACCTGCAGTCAAACAGGGTTTGAGGTTAAGGCAAGACAAAGACAGAGTTGCCTACAATCATATGAGTTCTTCCTAGTTATTTTGAGCTCATTCATGCGGTAGACTCTTGGGTATTAATATAGAGGCATATACTGAACTAGCGAACAGTAATCCGAGGTCGTGATCCACCAAATAAAACACGCGTTCATCACTTTGAAATCACAATGGATATCTACTGCATTCGGCTCAAGGAAAAAGACACGAGTCCCCATTATACTAATGTCACGCCAGCGCTTCCTTAGTGTTTGCAATCTTTAGAGCCTATCATAACTCTCTTTTCCAGCAGCCAGTCACAGACTCTAACCAGGATCTTATTGGCCACAAAATATGCTGAAAAATGCCAAGAATTTAGTATTTGCTGAAGATTCCGACGGGTGTCATTAAGCGCCAGCTTGTGGTGAGAGCTGTTCGCAAGACAAAGTTGTAAACAACAATTTATGTCAGTGTTTACGTCTCGAATGAAGGTCATAAGTAAAGATAAGAACAAAGCCTATCTTCGAGGAACTCACCAACCAATCACAGCAGACTTAACGTGCGTAAATAGGATTCGCAGATATATGGCTTTACATTCTAAGAAATGGCCGCATAGTGATGACAGGATAACCTTCAGCAAGGAAACAACCAATCCTTCTCTAACAACAGTAACGCTAATAATAATATACATATCAGCCTATAAATATCTGTTGATTTTCTCAATGAACGATCTGTTGCCCGGGTTTGTCTTCTGTCGTCACAAGGTGTATGTGAGTCTATGCGTGAGAATGAGAAGACCAGGCGGAGAGGAATGAGGACTTGTCGGCATTCGCGGAGCCAGAAGGAGTGCTTACAAAAACACCTAGGATTCCACCGAGTGTAAGGTAGAATGTTTGGGACACTGATATGTACATTCATCGGCTAGAAATTAACCAGTGGGAGTAGCCCATACCTATGTCTTCTCCCAATGACAACTGACTTTGCTCAATTGCGTTACAAAGAATCTGAGGTACTAAGTAGTAATACATAAAGTGAAAGAATGTTCTTTTGTTGTAATATTGAATGAAATGTACTCCGTATCAACTGAAGACATCCTAATAAACATTTTAGAAAAAAGTCTATCACTAAATCGGGATTCATGTAGAAGAAAACGGTTGAATACTCCGTTTGCATTTCCACTGCGGAAAGTCACCGGTGTGTCTGCCAAACCTCCCTGTTCAAGCATTTTTAAGCTTCCTTTTGTGTTTTTATTGAAAAACATTACAGTGGTGTATATTGAAAGGATCATACCAAGCTTAATTGTAAAGTAGACTCAAGGAATCCATTCGTTGACACTTGCCTCTTTTTGTTTTCAGCTGACATGAGTTTTAACGATTCTTCATTAAGCCAGACTAAGCCACTGAACCACAGCAGACCACCACCTTACGTCATACCGTATCATCTGAAGATTTTGAGGTTACGTAGGTTTCTTTAACAATTGTCTGTTATGACTGAGCGAAAATTGACAAGTCAGCATTCTATCGACGGCTTAAAAGTACAATCTAGAGTGGAAGGAGCGGTTAGCAGGTAAGCTTACTGTTTGATGTTAATGTACTCAGAACCACTTATGAATTCTTGTCAAATAGAACCAGAACAAAAAATAACGTCAGCAAAATTGTGTATTCCCCAAAGCCTTATTGTTCATGTGGATGCATCTTACAATAGCATAGTATCTCCGCCAGTGAAAGAACATTCTTTGATCGAAATACCGTCTGCAGTTCAGAAATCTAGTGGGAGCGAGTATACTACACCCCTGACAACTTAGCTCACATAATTTGACCCCTTTTGAATTCCAACGTAAGTGTCGCACTCTAAGCGAGGTTGACTACTGGAAAGCAACTGAGTGCCGACTATTTCTTTTATATTTAGGATTCTTTTACTTAAAAGGTAAATTACCTTCTTGCTTTAATGACATTTTTTCGATTTCTTCCTAGCCTGTTACATTTTAATTCATCCAAATCATTCTTTGTGTTACCCAGATGATATAAAAAAGGCTCTGTGAATTTCGTAGGGAAATGTAGATCTATCTTTGGGGATGGTAACTTGGTTTACAACGTTCGTGGCTTACTCCACTCATGTGAGAAGGTATGATACCGCGGACCACTAAAGTTTCTTTTGCTTCCCGTTTGAGTCTGACATACTTTTTCTGCAGTCTTCTCACAGGTCCCAGTAACACTGCAGTCCAAATAGGTAAACGTTTAGGAGAAAGGTTCCTAGTAGAAGCCGACCCGTCTAAAGTGTAGATTATTACTAAATTATCTGTAAGCGTGGCTAAGCAAGCTGTCACTTTTTCCGGTCTCAAAACAAGGTCATTTCCCCCCGACAATTGCTTTCTGTTGGGCAATACACCAGTAGTTATTTGTGAAATCTTAGTGTGAGGATAAACGTTACCGCGTTTTAAATTTACCACGCTTCAGGTTTTCTCGTCTTTCATTGGCTAGAACAGTGGCGGTCAGTTGGACTTTTTGTTTGGCCTAGGTAGGTGCTATCGCGTGCGATTTCTGTGTGGTTGTGTTATGCGTGGTTTGCAAGAAACTTTGAAGAATACAGATGTAAAAATGGCTATTATAACATTGTTTCACAGTATTTTATGCATATACAATGCTCTTTTCGTTATAAACTCCCTTGAAACTGGTTAGTCATTATGGTGGTTATCAGTGACCACGTTCCCATGGGTCCCAAATCATTTCTTGAGTTGTGGTTATACCTACAGTATTTTCTACTTCGATATTTCTCACATACATAGTCTGGTATCCTGTGTTTCTTGCGAATTAACCGTGACAAGCTGTGGCAATAACGTGCTCCTTTAACGATACTTTTTTCTGGAATTTTATCACAGGTAATCAGTTCGAGCAGAAACAGGACATATGTAAGAAGCTGCGAACGCATCAGAATACTTTCAGAAGGCGAGAACCTTATATATTGCCAACAGTGACAACATTTTTCACATACCAGTATGTGGCTACGTTCATATGCAGAGGAAAAATTGACGAATGAGACATTGTATAGTAGTAAGACAACTTTGTGGAACTTTCATCTAGCCTGTATGTTTCGCTCTAAAATTTTTGTCCCTCAGATCACTAACAAAATATTGTTAAATGTACCCTCGTAGTATGATTCCATGGCACAATTGCTGGCGGTTAATAATGTGATGTATGCGTAGTATTCATGATGTTTTCTGCACCATTAATGCGCTCCACATTTCAAAAGAAGTGCAAACTATGATGACTGAATTTGTTGAATACTTAAGTCGTGCATGTTAATTACAAAAAAGCTTAATTTATGTAAGTGAATTTAATCTGTATCACTTTTAGGAATGTCGAGTCATAATGAGGCCTGTCAGTTAATTAAATTCAGTAGAAGTAGAAGTAGTCGCATTCGGACAAGGACATCCGGAAAACACTGACGAGTGTTTTACGACTTGTGACCAGATACACCTGCAAAACCAATTGTAGGAATTGATTCTACATACAATAGCAAGTGAAGGTAAGTTCGCTCATTCATTTATAACCTTGCAAATATTCTTTTTACAGTTCGTGATACCGGATAACTTCGGATGTGGGCATACAGTTCTGTTAACTTGAATTGCGGAAGAATTTAAAGGTGACGCAATTTGGACTCCGGGAAGTTTCCGTCGAATAATGGGAGATACTTCCCGAACGAAGACCTTCATCTTTGACTATGCATAGCCCATACATGTTAATAAACTTGTTTGCTTTGCAGTGAAATAGAATTTTCCATCTAATATTCTTGTGTTCTATTTGTTCTGCATGCGGTGGGAGTGCGGCATCCTAGACCGGGACTCCCTAGGATATGAACTCGTTACTATAAGTAAGTGTAATTCTGTAGGAACACTATCGATCGACGTAAGTGGTGAATTATAAGTAAATTAGTCAAGCCTAAACATCCGCCTAGAGTTACGCCAGCACGTCTCCTAGTCATAGGTAAATCTGTAGAAACCAATGACCTAACTTCAATATTTGAAAAATAACAATAGAACTTAGGCACTGTGGTTGAGTTTGATTTCGTATGAGATTAAGTGTATTCAAAAGTAGTGCATTACTACTATTTCTCTTAAAGCTTGATGTCAATCCATATGATTACGGGTGTTAACGTATAGTGTAAAATGAAGCCTACGCGAGACGAATAATTGAATAGGTTGAGTTGTAGCAATCGTAGTAAGATTTCGCTAACACTGAATTATGCCACCAATTACTTTGTCAGGTCTCACTGATAAGTCAGGCTTTCATCTCGTCATGATGTCAAATTTAGTTTCACTCAGATAGAATAAGAAAAGTATGGTAAGCAGGGTGTTAAATATATTTAATGAAAAATAATTACAAGTAAATGTCTTTACACAATTGTTTTTCGTAATTATTTCGCCGATGTCGAATTGCTGTGACCAGGTTGACTGACGTTACCGGACATCTGCAAGTAAGCGAATAAAGTGTATTTTTTAAATCGCTGAAGCTAGGAAAAAGTAATGTAAAAGTTAAACGCCTTATATTTACCTACTTTTGCTGAAAAAAGGTTCATTCTCCTTTCTCATTCTTTGGTCATGACAGCATTCTTCTGTGGTTTTCACTGTCAGACATATTGTTAATCTAAAGTATAGCACCAAACAAATAATAATTTAATATGTCGTATCAACGGGTGTTAACAAGGAATGCATGCCATTTCCACAGGCGCAATAAGTTATCTTATAAATTGAAATCGTGAAGTATCATAAATGTAAAAGGTAATAATCATCGAAACTGCAATAATATTTTCTAGCTGTTCGGAATTTTTTCCTTTGCTGCAGTTTCTTATCAACAGTTTACAGTATTCGTAGTGAGTTTATAGGAAACTTTATTCTGCCTTCATTTTTACTAACTGTCCCTTCACGCACAGTGGCATGCAGTAACTACACCCCTCGAGCATTGTAACCTGAACATCACAAAATCCTTACAGATATCTTGTTTGATAATGAATGCTTTAAAGATATGAGCCATAAGTGCACTTTCCATATCCTTCATAGCCAAAGTAATTCATCAAGGATCTCAGAATATCTTATTGATCTGAAAATGAATAATTATTAAGACTGGTATAACTTAAGTAACAGGTGTAGTATTTGTAGGATACAACCGCTAGCTACTGTTCGGCAGAAAGCTGATACTAATTTAAGCAGTCTTACATTTTGGAAGGACCATCTATACTATTCTTCTTGCCACAATGCACACTGTTATCAATAAAATCCGATGCCATTTTATGCACTCAGCAATTACAGTCTTCCGAAATTCCATGTGACAATGTGAATTAAACTAGTATCACATCTCCGCCTGAGTAATTTCAACTAGGAACTTCATCGAAATGGATATAATTACCAGGAAACTCAGTAGCTTGTCTCATTCATCGCATGATCTCTTCGATGTGTTATGGAATATTTCAATCATCATGGATGATAACAAAAGTGTTTAACATCCTCAAATCGTACTTCTAACTTATGTCTGTGAGCTGCTTCTCTTTCAAATGCCTGATTCTCAAAAAATAACTGCCATGAGAACAACCATTGCCTGTAGTCAATTCACAACGTTAAGATCTGAAATAACTCGCAAATAACAAAGCTTTAAGGCTCTCAAACGCAAATAATGGTCTTTCAATGAGAAATTTCTTAAACAGGATGACTTTTTTAGCTATAAATCTTCTAGGATATCAAAAGAATTTTACCCATTAATACGAACACAATACAGCAAACTATTTCTCTTTTCGGTTACAGAATCCATATTACGATAACGTTTATCCCCACCCATATCTGAAACGAAAACCAATTTAGATTTCGTGCCATTAAGTAGCCCAAGGCTTTTTTAAATAACAGTTTGATTCTAGGGATATTGGAATATTTCAGATAGACAACTTAGAGGGTAAGACACGTATTCACATATTCAGGGAAGTTCGAGCGAAGTACATTAGTTTAAGTCCTGTAAATTATTATTTCATTATTACCACCATTTTACACACTGCAAAACTGTCGTAACTTCATACCTACCAAAGAGCTTACATGCCGCCACAGTTGACCGATACCAAGGATATGACCAAATGGTGAGATTCATTTCGTTTTATTAATTATAAAACGCACATGCATTTGTATATATACACATCTTGTAAGACTTCCCTTCTTCCTATGTCCATATTTTTGTATCTGATAGTTGTATATTATTTGCAGATGACTGAGCAGTCCATGGTTATTAAGGTCCCTGCCCTGGATAAGATTTTGATAGTTACTGAGGTTTGGGTGATTGTTAGATCAGTGATCACCTCACTGGCGTATTCATGTGATGAAGTTATGGAAAATGCAGAGACTGCACCGGGTTCCATCACTTACGAGTTCCTTCCATTGGGACGCTACAGTAACGTCACATTTCGTAGTAATGTTCCTTTTCAGATAATTGTGAGGGAGCCGTTACAGTGCAATGTGCATCTGAACTGTTTCAGCCATCATTAAAGGTGTCGTCATCTAAGGATACAGAGCCTGCAAGCTTGTGCAGGGTCAATTGGTAAGTTTTAACTCTTCGCTAATCTTCCCAGTGTTACAAAGCCGGCAAGAAAGGTTTCACTTGATGCTGCACCTTTAAACCATCCATCTCAGTTGTTAGCCGACAAAGAATTTCAGTTCGACACACCCAATTTCCAAAAGCCATCTTAAATAAACACGAATGAAAAGTTTATTACAGTTAGCTAAAGAAATTCCATTTCGGATTGCCTTCTGTCACTTCAGCGTCGAAAACCTACACTCCTTCGCCCGTTGACATGTAAGTTCAGTTTCACTTCAGACATTACTTGAAGGTGTCCGAGGACTGAGCAGATAGGCGCCTGCACATCTGGTTGTTCGGAAGTGTTAACTGCTGGACAAGAAGCCAGTCACAATTGGAAACACGTGTTGCTGACATTAAGTCTAATCTGTCGCGGCTCAAAGTGGCTGAGAGCCTTGTAATCCGTAAGTGAATTTTGTTTTCATTGTAGTTTTCACGAACTATTAACAGTTTCTACCACCAATGCTGATAGACGTAGCACAGTGGAAGCCATCATGCCTTCCATCCAACGGCGGTTTCACAACAGTCGTGAAGGCAAGAATAGGAAAACGATGACGTTCCTCTTTGGTATTTCCCACTTTTTATGTCACTTTTTTCAAATCATTGTCGACCAGAACAAGGAGAACAGACCAGATGCAGAAAGTACACTACTGAATGCCTCTGGTGATTTATGTGGTGTTTGAATAGTATGATATGTACAAACGCTGTGAAAATATTTTGCATGAACTGTAAATATATGTTTCATAAAGTTCAACTGCCTTCTAATATCATAAGTCTTTGAGCTGACGTGAGTACGTTGTTTGTTGTGAGAAGCTGTGTATATAACGGGTATGTATTTGTGGTGGCTGTCGACTTATGGTTCAGTGCCTAACTGTGGGAGTTTAGTCGAAGCTTAGAGTCAGTTACAGAAACTTGAGGGCAGGCTTCGTATGCACTGCGGAATCTTTGAGGCACACTCGAACCCACAGTCCCACCTTCTACAATGAGCTCGAGGATGCTGACTTGGCAGGGAGGAGTCCAAATGAAATTTATCACCGATGACATGTATTTCAGTGGGAATAGAAAGAGTGATCGGCAGTGTTCAGAACTTCGTCACATGTATGCAGTCGTGGTCGCGGTGGTCTCAAGTGCTTTGCGTCAGTGGCGCTGAGGTATAATGCTCTCCAGCCACTCACGTGGTCCGGCGTTCGATCCACGGCCATCGTCGCACTCGCTCAGGGCGAAGGTTGGCGTGAAATTATCAGCCCAAAAATATAAAAATCTACTGGTATCGAAACTTCAAAGATCTAGCATGTTCCACTGGGAACTCTTAAGCGGCTGAAATTATCCCGCATGCTCAAGGTCATTGATGGAGTGAAACGCTCAAAGGGCATTTTCGTCCATGTTAGTCGGTAATGTTGGATTGCAATTCCGTAGCCGTTCGTTTACACATTGGTTTTACGTTCTGTTGGCATTTATAGGTGATTCCCATGTACTGATAGCATTCTTTTGTAAAATAGTACTGTTCTTCACACGAAAATAGCCACATTTTGACGTAGTCTTCATTGAATGACATTATGTCGAAAGCTGCAGCTTCTACAAGAAATAAACTATTTGTGTGGATGATATTACCCCCCAACTACCCCATCTTCTTCATTGTAGAGATGTTTTGACGCATTCAGCATGAAATACTAATCATTACAACCAATATGCTAAGTGTGTCTCAGTCAGATTACATGACGCGGACACCAACATAACTAGCCAGGAAATGAGAATTCCTATCAATCCAGAAAACATATAACAAAATTTTATTAAAAATTATTGGCAAAAAAATTTGCCGAGCGAAATTTCAACCAACATGCCGGATAAGTCCAGCCAAGTAAACGGCACAATATCCAATGTGCTTTTTACGAGCTAATATAAGCCGAATTGTTTTCTGTGCGATTCCTTCTTTGTTTTAAGGCCTGGATCCCTATTTTTGATAATCTTCTGCTTATATTATTTTTTATTTGGTGCTTAAGAGGGCTGGACTTATCCGGCATGTTGGTTGAAATTTCGCTCGGCAAATTTTTCGCCAAATATTTTTTAATAAAATTTTGTTATATGTTTTCTGGATTGATAGGAATTCTCATTTCCTGGCTAGTTATGTTGGTGTCCGCGTCATGTAATCTGACTGAGACACACTTAGCATATTGGTTGTAATGATTAGTATTTCATGCTGAATGCGTCAAAACATCTCTACAATGAAGAAGATGGGGTAGTTGGGGGGTAATATCATCCACACAAATAGTTTATTTCTTGTAGAAGCTGCAGCTTTCGACATAATGTCATTCAATGAAGACTACGTCAAAATGTGGCTATTTTCGTGTGAAGAACAGTACTATTTTACAAAAGAATGCTATCAGTACATGGGAATCACCTATAAATGCCAACAGAACGTAAAACCAATGTGTAAACGAACGGCTACGGAATTGCAATCCAACATTACCGACTAACATGGACGAAAATGACCTTTGAGCGTTTCACTCCATCAATGACCTTGAGCATGCGGGATAATTTCAGCCGATAATTTCAGCCGTTTACTTTGCAATATTGCTCAAGGCAGAAAGGGCGCGCTATGGTTAAAATTTTCGCATGTAACGTTAGTTAGTTGGCATTTGCATTAATTGAGATCGTTTACTTGTTATTTTTCACATACATATATGAAGTATGCTTCTATTAATCTTGCTGTACACAAGGTGTGGCACGGAGGAACCGTATAACAGTCGGTTGTTTATTGATATACCTGACATATGCCAGGTATTTACAGATCGAGTAATGCTGTCACGCTGTATTAGGTGTTCACTTAAGTCGTCACTGAATGTAAATGTGACTTTCAGAGGAAAGCTGGATATATGTGGGCTTCTCTGGGGCTTACATTTACATCAAATGAAGTCAGATGTAACATAGAACCACTATTATGCGGAGAAAATTAGTTGTTACCGGTTTGATTGCATTTTAAATTCATGGGAGGTTTGCGCGGAACTTTCCTTATAAGTTAGACTTCTTTGCTGATGCAACGTGTCCTGTTATTTTCAAGTTAGTGGTCTTATTGGCTGCACAATCCACTATTGAATGACCTGTATTTATGGTATTCTTTCTTTCTTTTCTTTACTTCGGCTATCTCCTACGGGAGGATGAGCCGGCTTCATGAACATCTCGAATCATCGCTGCCCAGGAGCGGCGATCTGACGCAAGGTTTTGCAACAGGGTTATCCAATTAAGAGAGTTCATGGAGTTTCATGGGAATTTGGTACGAGTGATGTCCCCAGAATCGCTCGGCCTTTTGTTTGAGAGTGCAGCTCTAGCCTTTACACAACCAAGTGTGACCTACAAGGCAGTAGGAGTGGAGTAGGGAGTCCACTATCCATTGGCAGCCGGTGACCGGAGTTCGGTTCATACGCCTTTTTGAATGAGGCCAGACATCCAGGACATCCAACAAGCCCTTTGTCCATACGTCTGTCGGTGAGCTTCAGTGAGCTTCATACGCCAGTCGTTGGAGGTTTGGAATCAGGGTTTAGCCATCTCCCCTAGACTGTCATCCAATGGACAGTCAACCCGGTGAAGAGCGCCGGGCATCCGCTTTCGCCCTCTCACTTTGGTGAAAAACACCTCCGCCACGTGAAGGCAGTAAGTAGGACTTCCTCAGGAGAGGCTATGTAAGACGCCTGGTCATATGGGAGCATTTCGAGAGGTATGCGGAAGGGTGGCCAACCCGCAGCGCAAGGCACCCACCCCCGACCATCCTGAGGCTTTGGAGGCAATTTATGGTATACAGTTGGATGTTGTTTCTTCCTAGTTTACATACTCATTCGATTCATGCTTTTATGCTGAAAAATCGGAAAATTTTAGTTTTCTAGATCTTGACAACTTCCTTCTGCTGTTTCTAGACTGTCATACTGTTTTCAAAATCTTTTACTCCCTCCCCTCAAAATAAGCAATAATTTTTGGTCATTAGGCGTAAACAGATCGTAAAATAAGTTTACCCCACACGCTACTTCACAACTTTAATGAAAATTAATCAAATTATTTGCGTGTATTTACTGCAAGTAAAATGTAGATGGTATAGAGTTACAAAGTACAAATCTTAACACACATCAGGCTAGAGGTACTGATTTTTATACTTCTTTGAGGACGATTGTTCTTATTTCCAAGTAAAATACCAACTTAACCTTTTACTTCTGAGTGATGAGTTCATGTTTCTCACCGAATATTTATGAGGAAATTTAGGGGGCATTAGAGTGGACAGGTTTTCTTTTCCTTAACTGAATCTGATTAAAAGCAAAATGCCTCAGCGTCCTTGCATTCGGCCTTATTCTTGATCTTCGTAGAGGTTTCCAATAGAATTTTGGATAACAATCTTATTCCATCAGTGATCTAATAAATTCAGTGGGTATATTTGCTTCGTATTTCTAGGTTATACGTCACTTGACTATAGAGTTAAAAGTTCGATACAGTTGAGTCTTATATCCCATAATCATAAGACTTTAAACTTGTTTTTATAATAGCTAATACAATGAATTAATTTCATTAAATTTTCGAAGAAATGGTGAAGTGTTCTGAATGCGTCAAAAACCCCATAAAATCTAACACTTCAACCGTATTGGGATAGACAAAAGCGTCATAAGTAAGCAGTAAGTATTGAAACCCTTAAGCTGTAGGAAGAAACTCTTGTTATTGTGAGTATATTTCATGTATGTTACCTAATATCCTTCAAACAGTGACTTAACACATTTGACTAGTTGACAAATGGATGGAAAATTCCGCAGTTCCTTTTGACACAGTGGAAGGGCACAAGAAAAGGAAAGTGGATATCTAATGATACCGTGATGAACAAGAACAGATGGTGGAAAATAATTTAATGGAAAGTAGTAGAAACAAGTAGAAATACTTGGTATTTCAAAGATGATGATAAATACAATTGAATGACTTTGCTATTGCTTTTTAAATTACTTAACATCCCGAACAAGCAACCTAAGTGTTTCTAACTAACTAAGGTCAATAGTCAGAGATTTTGTCATTTACTGTCGCGTTTTGGTCTGATTACAATTGCCCTTCTCTCCCGCCTCTCTCTCTGACAGCATTACTTCAAGTAGCTTGAAATGCTGCCTTAGTAGACTGCAATAGTCACCGATACCTGCACAATTAGGATTTAAGACTGAAGTAAAATGACCCATGTTTATTGGTAAACATATGATTGATCCTTATTCGAGTACCTGAAACAGAAAGAGGGTTAGTGTTGCCTGACCGCAGAGCCCACAGGACAACTTCTTGAGGCCGGTCACACACGGCCTGTATGAACTCGTTTCTTGGAATGGTTCCGTGTTAGTGAATTTACTGCCGGTTGCGGACCACCGTAGGGTAAGTCGGGATGTACAATTGTTGGGGTTGACCTTTTCTAACCCCCTCTCTCCAGAGTGGAGAGACAGCATAGCTGGCTGGCATGTTGGTCATTTGAGGGAAACACCTCACTGCTGTTACGTCCCTGTTCCCCAGCAGAACAACTTCACCCACAGATCCCGCAGCATAGTGTGAGGACAAAATTCTTACACTTCCAGTAACTGCTTTTAGTCTAATCGCTATCCTAACAACCTTCTTGGCATGGTAGTGCCTGCAGGAACAATAGTTCCAGCCAGTGTAGTTTGTTGGGTCATTGCGATATGCAAGCCCGGCGACCACCACGTCAAGGTAGCAGCTACCGGTCGGCATTGATAAACATGAGCGAAAAGGGGGATGTTTGCTGAAGGTAAATATTCCATCTGACAAACCTCTAATCAAGTTACTCTTCTAGCTTATGCATTGATCACAAAAATTTCAGCGGATTCATCTGTATGCTTGGATGCAAGACAATCAAGTAGGTCGCAAATGTCTCAGTTTATTGTTTTGCTCATCGTATACATTGTGATGGCCAATTATACGTCGTCTTGCTTAAACTTTGTCAATAAAGTGGAGTTCTAACCTTTTGCACTACTGACTACAAGTAGAATACGTAATCCTCTGACTCACAAACTTTCAGAATATTTGAATTAGGTACACATTATTATCTGCTATGATATTTAAAAATAGTTTTATTTACTTTGATAACCGTAGGTAATGTAAACCACCTTTCTTCTTCTCTTTTTTATCCCACTCACAGACTAATTATAGTTGATTAATTCTGTTAAGAAAATCAAAATGTCACCAATTCTTTTACTTACCCATCCTAGTCATGTTATCCTTCCATCAGATGAAGCAGCAACTCGATCAGTTATTTGTTATCTAGCCAGAAGTGGATTATCCTATCGTGTTGATCATATAATGAATGCAGATTCCTGTTCACCTGATCATCTCCTACCTGTTACAATAGTCAATGGTTTTATTGAAACTGGTTATACCTCATTATGTTTACGATTGAATACTTTAAAAGCTAATAAAAGTATGGATTTTGATATGATTAAATTATCATCAAGAAATTTAAAACATACTTATATATTTTGGATATCTGATTTACTACGTAATATTATGCTTTATTTCACATGGTTGCATGAAACAACCTATAACAATTTCACTTATAAACGTTTAGAAGCAAGTACACGGTGTATCATTATTACTCGATTTATTGCTAGACGTAAACGAAAACAGCACACGGACTTTCTGAAATCTATCAATTGGGATAAACGAAGTATAAGCGATATTCTAAAAGATATGGAAGCACTTTGTGTCGGTGTAGTGGAACTACTCGGTAACGGTCCATTCTTGTTTGAAAAGAATTCACCTGGAAAAGTTGATGCTCTCCTCTATGGCTACTGGACTGTTTTCTATGAATTTTCAGAATACTTCAGTGCTTTAAAACCTATTCTGGAGAAATATTCTGCTATTAGTGATCTTGTTCAACGGATTGCTGAACAGTGTAATCAACCTGTAATTGTATTTAAATAGTGGCATTTTTAAATTTAGACGTGTGTTAGATTTATGGAACTTTTTTAGTTAGATATCATATCAATTCATTCAACGAATATGCATTCATATATACAAATATGTACACAGAAAAAAGGCTTCGAAATATACTTTACATTCCGAGTATTACTTCTTTTGCTTTAATTTTTATTTTTTTTCAATTTGTAATGAGAACTACTTTTATCATTATTTATATTAAACACAAACATGGCAATATTATAGCTGTCAAGAGATGTGCGACGGCTGGGAGTCTGTTTGATCACCTTGACCGCAGCAGGTGGTTGTTTCAAGGGGGGGCATCTCCGATGCCTCTGACTTAAAGTTTGACCCGCAAGGCAATCGAGCAGCGTCAAGTCTCTATCTGTCTGTCTGTTTTCAACATAAAACTTTGCACTGATGTGCAGCAGTTCAAGTCGTTACACTCCATGTAGCACACAAAGTAAGAGAAGAAATGCAAAATAGACAGTAAACAGGGATATGAGACAAAAGGAATAGTAGTATCGAAGAAAAATGTAGTTTCATTGGAAAATATAAGTCACAAGGAGTGGATGCATCTGCGCCGTTGACAATGATTTTGAGTCATATCACCAGTTGTCTCCAGCATTCATAGGTTTTTACCGTCCCGAAGACCCCAACCAGTCAGTAAGTCTACACATCCCTACGTCACTGGCTTAAACTAACTGTTGTGGATTTCATTGACTGATGAAGCCATGTTTTGGTTTGACCACCATTGGCTAACTCTTTTCCAACCTGATCAATCTTATGTCAGCTAACATTGCCTGTTGTCGAGAAAGACGATGGCTAGGCATGCATGCATAACACATGTCCTAACCATCTCAGTCTATGTAGCTTCACAACATCGTCGATTGATTTCCCCTCCTTACCTACCACTCGACGCCTAACCTCAGTATTGCTCACCTTATTATACCACTTCACACGGGAGATAGAATGCACGCACCTATAATCAAAGACAGATAGCCAGGCTTTTCACGTCTTTTGCTCTCCATCGCCATCTCTCAATCACCGCCATAAAGGACGACGGAGCGGACTGATGAGCAGTACACACGCCCTTTGGCCGGATATCACGTCTACTAAGCCAGAGACAGCGTCAACTGGCATATGCGGAACTAGCCTTCTGTATCCGTGCTGAGATTTCGTCAGCTATCAACCTGTTGGCGTTGCCTGATGCAACTTCCCAAATAAGTGAAGTGGTCGACACGCTCCACCAACCACTTCACTCCTTATTTCTAAGCTAGGAGTCAGTGTAGTTCAATCCTGTAAAATCATCTTACATTTGGCGGGGGCGAATCGCATGTGTCAAGAGCTACGTTTGCGTGGTTTACAGTGACCAAAATAGGATTCATATGTCATTCGATCCATGCAAATTCTGGAGTTCATGTATAGCATAGGTTTGGGATCAGGGTTTCCTAACTCCCCTAAGTAGATCAGATCACCATGTTCATCAGTCCGTTCCGTTGGTAAGTGCTTAACATTCACATTCACTTGTTTATTTTTGTGCAGAATACGCCCCCACTGAATGACCGTAGTGAATTGGATTGTTGTTACTGTTTTAAGTTTTGATTTTCATCTACAAGAGGAGATGTGACCCAATTTCAGTCATTTAATTTCGGGGATCGAACCCATGCCTTACTTATTTTGCTCTAGGCTACTGAATAGTGTCATCAAATCTCATATATTACATGTACTATATAATCTGGTATAATTGAAATTTAGATTTTCCCGTCGATTGATTGCACCAAAGTGCTCGGTCTCAGGTTGACATGTCTGTCGACTTCTTGTGCAGATGCTTTGGACGATGTCTGGGCATGCAATTAGAGTTTTAATTGGTGGATGGTGACTGCCTAGCAGTGGAATCCAGGACAACGCGCATTTCGTCCTATTTGGGACTCGTTAGCTAACGGAGTGTACCTGCATTCCCCAGTGAGTCAGTGATGATGTTCCCAATTAAGTAATTAATATGACCCGTTGCACAAGAGGTGGCCAGCTCTCGTGGCCCAAGTGGTCTAGTAGATAGCGTTTTGGCGTTTGAAACTATGGGCACTGGGTTCGAGCCTCGGTGGGGAAATCATCACTCATTAGGGAATGCAAGTACATCCAGCTGGCGGACGAGTTCCAAATAGGACAAAATGCGCATCCTGGATTCTACTGCTAGTCACCATTCACCAATTAAAATGTATAATCTGGTGTTTGAAAAATATGTTCCATCTGCGTAGTGGATTTCTAACTAGACTAAAGACGCTCTATTTGAACTCACACTGCCGTATAAAAGCTTTTGGTGAGTTGTCATCTGAAATGACCGCAGTCATTGATATCCTTCGGAGATGCACACTGTCACCACTTTTGTTTGATTTCATCGTAGATGCACTAATAATCCTAATTGACTTTAATAGTTGAGAGATTGACCTGTTACCAAGGTAATACAATATGCAGATGACATCGTTCTCCTAGGTTAAGTCACTGAAAAAATAGTCTTTTAAACAACTTGAGCGGAAATCTTTGCATGTTTGGCGCTCGATTCACTCCTGTCGAATGTAACATGATACCGTAGGGCTGGACTGCACTGACTCCCAGCGTAGCTTAAGTCTAGGCAGTGAAGTGGCAGAGTCCGTTTTTACAACTTCACTTATTTGAGAAGTTGCCGACGAAATCGCGGCATGGATACAAAAGGCTCATGTGGCTCATGTTACACCAACTCAAGTCACTTTTGGCGTAGATTTTATATCCGGCCATTGATCAGACAATGTGTGTACTGCGCCCCAGCTCACTCTGTCTTCCTTTTATGAATGTAAGAAATGGCTATTGGAAGTGGAAAGTATGAAGAGGTTAGTTGGTTCTGATCACAGATGTTTGCGCTATCCCCCCTCATGTTAAGTGGTATAATATGGTGAGTTAAATGGAGGTAGGTGTATAATGTTAGATGAAGAGGTTAAATAGATCGACGAGGTTGTGATGGTGAATCTATTGAGATTATTTGGAGATATGTCGAGGCATTGCTTTCCTTCGTGGGCAGTGTGTTAACCGATATTGAATTAAGAAGGTTGGAAGAAAGTTAGGAGTGGTCGAACAAAAAAAACCTGGCATCAATCCATGAAATGGCCTTAAACTAAATCCTTCCAAATGTGAGACTGTCCATTTCACTTTCCGGTGTAATAAAAAGTTAAATGAAGCTTTTGGTTCCTATGACCGTTGCAAAATTGATGATACTGATGTAGAAACCATGTCTGAATTGTTGGATTATTTCTTTCTTCTGATCTATCCTCGTCTTCACATGTCTTAGCGATTTCTAAAAGAATATTTCGTCTGACTTTTCACATTAAGAAGTTAAGGCACTCAGGCATAACTCAACGACTCCTCTGCTAACGGTTTGTCCACTCGTGCATCTTACCCATACTTTTTTACCGTTCACCCTTATACTTTCCTGGATTGCTTAAAAAAGACTATGTCATACTTCGTAGAACTCTGAAGACTGTCAGTAGGACGAGTGGTATCCAATTGGATCATATCTTTGAAATTGTCATTGATAGGCACTTGAAGCACTTCATGCAACAAATATGCTAAAGGAATTTTGTTAGACTGTGAGCATCCCCTTTAACCGCAGCTCCAACCTTGTGTCTCCTCAGGTAAAAAAAGAAGGCTTTATGCACGTACGTCTAGGTATAAAAATTCCACTATACCATATTTGGCACGGGTTCGTTTTATGTGATGAAAATAGTGTTAGGCATGTAATAACTAATCTTCTTTGCACTACTAAATAAACCATTTCCTCCACCCTTACAACATCAACCTTTATTGTTATTGTTCTTTTTACATTTACAATCTTGTCCATTTTTTGTTTTTATTTGTTTATTTTTTCATAAGTGTGAAAGTCATTTAAGCTGCGTAATAACTTAATTTTGTCTTTCCTCTCACCATACTATATCAACAGAACATTAGACTCAATAATCTATAACATGCTTAAATTTCCAAACTGAATCGACAATACTGTTTGAAACAAAACCACTGTTATTATTATTACGTGTAATATTTTAAATTCGTGCTTCGAATACTTTGACTTTATACCGTAAATGTGGACAAATTCTTGTGGTTAATTTAATTTTAATTTAATTTATGTTTTGAGTAAATCAGATGCAAGCTTTTGTGACAAATGCTGAGGATTCCATTCTGTATTATAAGTACTGTTTTTTGAATAAAGTGGATTATTATTATTATTATATTTGACAGTTGTTTTGAGTCATGTAGAGGTGGGAATATATTACCTGGTTAAAGATCTCAGGATGTGAAGGACCAATGTCTAGAGGCAAGTGGGGCGGCATGGCTCAAAATCGTACTCAATGGTGCAGATGCATTCGCTCTTTGTAATTTCTCAGATCCACTGAAGACTCATGCTTCTGAATGTCGATATTTCTGCTTATTATAGCTCTTTCGAGTCTCGTTTATCTACTTTTGTGTAGTACATGGGATGTGGTAACTTAAACTGTTGCACTTTCGTGCATAGTTCTATGTTGTAATGCAGTCAGTCAGTCAGTCAGTTTTACAGTATTCATGTGTCGGTAGTTGTAGAGGCTTCATAAAATAAAAATAATTTGTTATTCCTTATTTTTTTCAAATCATCCAATTATATTTGCTGATTTCTTTTTATAGCAATATGGGCGTTGATTTCACCTATTCTCTTGTTGAAACTCGTCAACTGGCGAAAACTAAAGTTGTCGCTTGTGTATGGTCACCAAGGACTGATTTAATTGCTTTAGGCTCATCCAATGGATGCATTTCAGTGCATAGGTAAGCAATAGTTTCCTGTTCGTTTTTCACTTTATAAACTTAACGAATATTTTTGATAGAAGTGACTATCAAATATAGTCAATATTCAATTTCATCATAGATACTGTACTAATGGAATTAACACGAACTGGTGACTTCAGCGACTCAGGGATTGACTTGTTACCCACCAGGGAATAACGTCGTTGACTTAGAATATGCAGATGATATAGTCCTTCTGGATGGTGAAGACGCTGACAAAATGCGGAGTCTTCTGAACGCCTTGAGTTGCAGTCTACGGATGTTTGGCATGTGATTCGCTCCCGCCAAATGTAAGATGATGCTATAGGACTGGACTGGACTACAGTGACCCCAACTTGGAAATAGTGAGGGAATTGGCTGGTAGAGCACGTTGACCACTTCACTTATTTGGGAATTTGCATCAGCCAACGCCAATGGGTTGATAGCTGACGTAAATTCAGCACGGATACAGAGGGCTCGTTTCACATATGCCAGTTCACGCCTTCTCTGGCTTAGTAGACGTGATATCCGGCTGGTTGGCTATCGACCAAAGTGCGTATGTACTGCTCAGCAGTCCTCTTCGTCCTCCTTCTTTATGGCTGTGAGACCTGGCCACTGAGAGTGGAAGACATGAAAAGGTTAGCTGTCTTTGATCATAGTAGCCTGTGCTCTATCTCCCCTGTGAAATGGTATAATAGGGTGAGCAATATTAAGGTTAGGCATAGGTGGAGTGGTAGGTAAGGAGGGGAAATCAATTGACAAGGTTGTGAAGCTACACTGACTGATATGGTCAGGACATTTGTTACGCATGCATACCTAGCCATCGCCTTCGTCGACAATGGGCAGTGTTAGCTGACATACGACGGATCAGGTTGGAAAAGAGTCGTCTATTGGCGATGAAACGAAAAAATGGCTTTATCACACTCAGTTAAATTCGTAAGAGTCAGTTTGAGCCAACCAGTGACGTAGGGAGGTGTAGACTGGTTGACTGGTTGGTGTCCTCAAGATGCTAAGAACCAGCCAATGAAGGTTGAGGCGAATTGGTGATATAGCGCTGAAAGTCGTTGTCAGTGGATAGCGCAAATGCGTCCGTTCACTCTTTGTGATTTGTACTATCCAATCTAACTCTATTGTTCTTCCATGTTAGCCTTCCTATTTTTCTCACTCACACTTTTGTTCATTATCTTTTTATCTTTTTAAATGCTCTTTACTCTCTTCTCTTGCTTTATGTGCTACATAAAGGGGAATGTAGCAACTGGAACTGCTGCACTTCTGTGCAAAGCTCTCTGTTGAAACTAGTCAGTTAGTGGTTCCCAGCGGTTCTCTGTCGAAGCCAAACCCGTTGACCATTCAGCTATTTAGGCTGGAATCCAATGGCCCATCAATTCTAATTTCTGTTAACCCCCAGTCGGTGCCATTAGTGAGTATCTGTTCTCACAATCGACCTGGTGAGATTCACTTGTCAGGACTTCTCATTAGAACTCTAAGCTCCTGCGTCATATAGACAGTCACTAGTGAACATCAGGATTAATTTTCAAGGTTTAGTTTGCATTGGGGTTTAATTCATACATTCTGCCATGGTAATGTAAACTAAACTATCATTCTCCCTATGTTCCGTTATTTCCATTTATTGGTCACGTCTCTTTTTTTGTTCCTTTACTTTCCCAGTGGAACATAGGGCTTCAAACTAGATTCTTAAAGTTTCTGTAGCAGTGGTGATTATTTTTTACAGGATGGGGTTGATAGCCCCATGCCCAACCAACTTTCCCTCTTTACCAGTCTTATTACTGGCTTAGCGAGCGAGATAAAGGAGTGAGTCGGTGGCCGGGGATCGAACCCAGGACCACAACCATGGTCGGCGAGCATTCTCCCACCGTGCCACCGACGCATCGAGCCCGTATAGCTCAGTGGTAACGTCTCTGACTGTGCAGCACTGGGTGACGCAGGTTCGAATCTCAGAAGGGATATGAGTTCCTCCAAGTCAGTTGCAGGTACGCCTTGCTGACGAGTGTCAACTAACATGAAACCTAGGTCAAGCAAGGCTTCCTGTGGCCGATTACCTCCAACCATTTAATATCGTCAAAACTATCTTCTGCTCACCTTGTTTGTACTTCTCCGTCTAATTTATTAATTACTTTTATTTTTTTTTGTTGTAACTCAAGGTATAAAATGACGTGTATTTGGGAATGTGATAAATCAGATTTAGGCTCTGTCAGCTGTTTAGCCTGGCGACCAGATGGGAAAATATTGACAGCAGCATTCCAATCGGGTACTGTATGCTTTTTTGTTGTTGGAGATGGCTTCCTATTTCATGAATTACACTTCACCAATCCAATAGACCATTTGTCATGGACAAATTATCAATGTTCAGGCAATAATACTGCCGGCGATGAAAATGGATGTTTGAAAAATAAGGTGGCCGCTTATTTCCCTGAAGTGAAACATTTAAGCATGTTTAAATCGTGTGAGTTAGTCAACTTTATTTTTAACGGATGAATTAATTCTTCTTAATCCCGTGTTTAGAGATGTCAATTTCTCGTCATCCGATGTCTACAAGTATGAACAATTGCTCGGAGAACTGCCAAATAACAAGTAGCTTTAAATTGTTATTGTGAAATCTTACCTCTCTCTTTCTCCCTCCCTCCCTCCCTTTCTCTACCCTCTTCTTCTCCTCCTCTCTGTGTGTGTGCGCCCGCTTAATTAGTTTCCCAATATTGACAGTGTATTCAAATCGTGTCGTTTCATTCTACGGCTATGGTGTATTTGAAATTGCCGCGTATACTTTACACTCGACAAATGCTGATACGTCTTCCAAGGTATGTGTGTGTGCGTGTGTATTTGTCTATGACTAACTGTTCACCCGTCTCTTTCAGCTTATTAGTTGTCATTTATCAGCTGAACAGAATATACTTTTGCTTACTGAAGCACTGCTAGATGCTAATGGACAATATGGTGTACTTTGTCATAAGGTAAGTTAAATGTTATTTTTAGTGTTTATTATTATACTACTCATAGTAGTATGATTATTATTGTCATCGTTTTTCATCAGATCGGTATTTTTCTTATTTCAATTTTATAATCTGTGGGAGGTAACTTGCATTTACCGTTGATTCTTTCCTGTTGGACTGGAAATCGTCAGCTCCTGTTGGCATGTTGGCTTCTAGTACAGATGCTCCAAATTTAGTAAGTATATACACACCCACAGTGAGTGATGATGTTTTCATGTGGACTGGCGTCGAAGACCCAGGGTTCCAAATGACAAAATCTTATCCACTGGGTCGCGAAAGTCACCTCTTGTGGAAGAAGGGGGGCAAAAATTGTTATCTGGGGGTGGTGAATTTGTATTTCTTGTCCATCGACTTTTGTTGGCCTAGTGGTGGTTAACGCTTGGACGTTTGAAATCATAGGTTTTCGCTTCGATTCTCAATGGGAACGCCGTCGCTTACTGACAATTCCTAAATACATCCTGATCTTTGCTGCCGGTGACCACTGATGAAGTAACATTGTGGTACTTTGGTGTCGTTACTGCATGGATTTGAGATGGATATTTTTTTCGATCTACGTCAGGGTTAAAATGCCCACCAGCCATGCATGTGGTTCGGGGCTCGATTCTCGGCTTACGTAATCCTAAATCCCTAGCAACCCCCCCCCCCCGTAAAAGAATTTAAATGCTACTGAAACAGCCTCAAAGCTTAAAGTTTACAGTCCTGTGTTCTACTTGGAACGCGATGCGAAGAAAAAAATCATGGTCCATAAGAAATGAAGAAACGGTAAGCCAGGCTTTCGATCGGGATCCTATTTGGAAGTGGCAAGTGGGTCGTCCAAAGGTGACATGAAGAGGATCGTGTGGGGAAGAGATGAGAGATTATGGGCAATCATGAGTCTAGCTGAAGAGGGCAGCACAAAATAGAACAAAGTGGAGATGTGTTGTTGAAGCCCTATGTTCCATTAAGAACCCAAGGGAATAATAATAATAAGCTAATGACAGTTCCACGTAAAAATCCGCCTTCTCAGTGCATACACCTATCTGTCAGTATCATCTGTAACGGGAGATGCTTGTAACGCACCTTTATTAATGTAAGGCACATCATACCTATATATTTTTAGCCATACTAAAGTTTGGGTATGTTAGAGGAGAATAAATTGTTCTGAGTGGTTGGCTAAACAAGTTGTCCAATGAGATTATTTCATGTCCACAACGTAAACTAAATCTGGATTTGAGGAATAGACACTTCTCCCTAAGCAGCTATTAACTTAAAATGTTGATTTCAATTATAGCCGCTTCCTATCAATCTGCTTATAAGAATAGACCTTGGGCACTGTAGTAAATTATAATTCCACTGCGAACGGAATTTAATTTTATAAAGTCTCATAGTGTTTGTTATACAGTAATATTTACTAATGACCACCTTTCGAGCGCAATTTTATTGCTGCTCATAGTCAAATTAAGGTACTTACACAACTTTCAGATTTCGTTTACATAATTCCATTATTTTTTATCTCCTAATTTGATTGGTAGTAATATTTTCTATATCTCTGGTATTAGTGATGAGTCATTCCTGCTGTATGTTTGGGTGTAGATTCTATGAACGAAAATTCAGTAATTAACCTCTGTCTCTCTCCACCTACCTATATTACTTTTTAGAATTTTAACCCTCTCCCACCCTATTGTGTGGTTGTGTGTGAATGCATGCAGTGCAACTGCTGAGCTTTTTTCTAAATTACTTATCTTCACTGGGTCGATCATCCCCACCGTAGCTAAATTCTTATGTTGTGACAATCTGAACATCCCCTGTCTACTGTTCTGACCTATGTAATTGACTTAACTCACAGTCATTGCAAAGCATTTTGTAAATTATATTGTTTTTTTAATTAGGTCAACAGGGCTCTTAAACATACGGACCTAGTCCTACCTGAGTGAGTTCATAGGTTTAAATACCACCCTAATTTCTGATTTGTGATGAATCTTACGTAGGGTTAAAGATACCCTACTCCTATCAACCCGAATTATTATTATTATTCCCTTCGGTTCTGAATGGAACATGTGGCTTCAACAACACATCTCCACTTTGATCTGTTTTCTGCCGTCCTCTTCAGCTAGGTTCACGATTGACCAAACTCTTTCATCTCTTCCTCACACAATCTCTTCCATGTCACCCTCGCACTGATGACCCACTTGTCGCTTCCCATTTGGATTTCACTCGAGCACTGGTCTGGCGTGCGATTTCATTCGACGGCCTCAATGTATGCCCGATCTGTTTCCACTTTCTCCTACCTATTTGTTGAGCGATCGGTTCTTGGTTGGTTTGTTCCCATAGTTTCTTGTTGCTAATTCTTCCACACTGGCCATTTGATCTTCAGTATGGACCGAATGCAGCTGTTGACAAAAGTCTGCAACCTGTCGGAAATCCTTTTCGTGACACACAGTGCAAGTTTCTGACCTGTATAGAAAGATCAACTTGATAGTGGTGTTGAAAATCCGAATTTTTTGTTTATGTAGTGGAGGACAGAAGATTTCTAAACTGGTTTCAGGTTGATGAAAGCGGATCTTGCCTTTCCAATTCTGCCTGGTTGGCTTTGACGTCTTCTTCCGTTCCGCCTGTTGTTGAAACTATGCTTGCTGTCTAGACAAGTGAAGGAAGTAACCTGTGTCGAATCTGTCCCGTTGATGGTGATGGGTGCTGCTTGTTGTTGTTGCTGTTGGTTGGTTGTCTTCGTCACCTCTGTCTTCTCTATGTTCATTTGGAGTCCTCTCTTCTCTGCTTCTTCAGCCAATTTGTTGGTTTTCGTTTGCAAGTTTTCGAGTTTGTGTGACATTAGACATATATCATCTGCGAAATTCAGATCTTCTAGAGTCTTATCGGTGATCCAGTGTACTCTTGTCTCCTCGCTCCCCAGAGTCTGACGCATAATCCATTCCACCACAGTTGAGAGTATCATCGGTGATAATATGCAGCCAGCCTTGCCTTACTCCTGTATTCACTTCAACAGAAGGCTTCTCTGAGTTTTCCGTTGTGGATCACTTGATACGTGGAATTGTCATATAGAGCCAAATGCTGAATGAGGTTGATAAAGATTTGGGCACTGCGTGCCGTAGTGTTCAAGTAGTTTCCAAATTACTTCTCGGTCAACACTGGCTGTCGAAGGCCTTTTCGAAGTCGATGTAGTTAAGGTAGGAAGAGGTTTGACTGCCATTCTATGCTTTGTTCTGTGATGATAATGCTCACAGTGGCAATTCGATCCGTACATAAGGCACCTTTCCTGAAACGATCTCGTTACAGGTTCGCAGAGGTTTGCATCCAGTGCTTCCTTTATTCTCTCCAGGATGCCTATCAATCTGTATTACTCTAAAATCTCTTGTTCTTAAAGTATTTTTAATATTTTTTTTCTATCGCAATTTATTGTGTAGATTCCATGCGATGGATTTCAACGATTCAATCATCAGTTAATGAAGCTATCATTACAGGCTTTTTCAATTAAAATTACAAAATCTGTAAGTTGTATCAATAATATTATGTAAATTTTTTAAAATGAAAAACAGTTTTACTTCACGTCAGTTATATTTTTATTTCAGTGGATATTGAGCACAATATTACTCACTTCGAAATGGCTTGGCTAGCTAGCTAGCTAGCTAGCCAACTCAAGTTATCTTGAGTTTAAGTAGAAAATAGAAGGAATTGTGTTTCCTTTACTGCTTCTACTTGCATACAAAGCAAACTGAAATATTTTATTAAAAAACAAAATAATTGAGCGAAGAATATCCTTTTCGATGATTTCCTCTTCTGGTTCCTGTGGAGCCAGTTACATAGGCCGTACAGTTTGGCGTGTTTCTCGTCGGATTTCAGAACACCACCTTGTTTGGTTAAGTAAAGGTCAAACAAAATCTATTCGTAGCGCTATTCTATCTCATCTTGTGGATGCAACAGAACACAAGACTGAGGCCAACGAGGCGGCTTTCACAGTCATTTACCGCATATCAATAAATCTTAACTTTGCCTTAAGAGTTCGTCTACTACATATTGCCGAGGCTGGTTGTTGGTATCCACATTAAGAAGCCTAATTTAGGTGTCCGACAGTAGCTAGTTCAGACATTGTCTTTACCTAGATTCGAATGATCCTCAATCAACAGCTTTCAGATGTTGAAGAGAAGCAATCAAGGCGTGCGTCCATGGTTCAACGGTAGAATGCTCATCAAACATTAGCCGACCAGATCCGATTTCCAGCCGATGGATACACTCTTAAGCCTTCTCACTTAGCCTGTATGTAGGAAGTCTGGAAGACAGAGCAGTTTGAAATAATCCCAGCATGTTTGTGAAAAAAAGTCAAAAGATTTTTCTGAACGTTTTTCTGTGTAAGCCACCACAGCTTCTTCAGTAGAATAATATTATTGATAAAAAGCACCAGAAGGGACAACAAAAAATTGAAAAATCTAGGGGTATCGACGATAGCCATTCCATATTAAAAGGATATGGGTGAACAACTTCACAGAGTACTTGCTTCTTACAATATTAAAGTTTATTTGAAGTCCTCTACTTTTTTAGAGAATATTTTGGTGAATGTCAAAGATATGTTTCCTAAAATGACACAAAACAACCGTGTCTATAACATAAAGTGTTCAGATTGTGAAGCTTGCTATATGTAGGGTAGGGGAGAGCAGTAGACAGGTGAAGGTTAAAGTGAATGAACACAAGCTATGCACGAAATGTCCGCCTAAGAATAAAGTAGAATTAAAGAGTCTAGAAAAAAAGATCAGCTATAGTAATGCATGCGACATTTTTCTATTGGTACAAATGTCTACCGACAAGGGACCTTAAAAGGAGCTCAGTTCAATTTCTGTAATTTTTTAACTATACATTTATTGATCGTAAATAAAATCTGAATAATTCTGCTATTGAAGAAGCTGTGCTAGCTTACACAGTGAAACGTCCGGAAAAATCTTGTTTTGATTATTTTTTTCTTAAACACGCTGGGGAATATTTAAAACAATTTACAATGATTCAATCGGACTTGGCGCCCAAATTATCCCAGGAAATTCGTAACATCTGCTGTCTGGATAATCTTAAATAAGAATACAAGTAAAATTTTAAATCAGTCCATCTCTTATGAACTGGCAACCTTTTAAATATATATATTTTGTTGATAAAAAGCTAAGGACCCCAATTAATACACTTGGTTAGACACTCATACTTATTCTTTTCTATTTTTTGTCTGTTAGCTGTTAGATTGGAGTTTTAATCAAGTCTGTATTTGTTGGGAAGATATGATCTTGGAAATGAATACTAAATTTACTAATTATGCACGTGAACGATTAAAGCATAACAAAGTAAGTGGTGATTATAATGCTATATATATATGTTTCAAGTATCGGTTTTTGTAGGGATTTAGTTTTGTTGGTTGAAGGATTTCATCATGAGCTGACATCCGATTAGAGAACCATTGGAAAACCTGCAGGGAGTACTGGACACCCGTTTCGTCCGCTTAGTTTGTGACTCTTCATCAGTACGCACCCACCCACCGGGGTTCGAACCCAGGACCTTCTGGTTACAAGGTGAGCTAGCTCGTAGACCATTAAGCCACTTGGACTCAATCCAATGGTCAGCGCATAAATTCTAACTTTTCCAATGGTTCTCTAACTGATATCAGCTCATGATGAAATCCTCCAACCAATCAAACAAATTTCCCCACAAAACCAATACTTGAAAATTAATCTGATGCTTACTAGCGACTGGCCTTATTCAAGCAGTTAACCTGGGGTTTTAACGGGAAGCTGTAGCCAGTAGGGTACAGCAGGTCGATAGTGAGGCAGTAACTCATCGATAAAGAAGACATTGCGAAATGGTCGCACTTTGTCGTGAATTGGCGGAAGTTGGATTTAATGGGCCATTGGATCGGATCCCAGTGGCTGAATGGTCTACAAGCTCGCCTTGTAACCAGAAGGTCAGGGTTCGAACCCTGTCGGTGGATGCACACTTCTGAAAAGACCCAAACTATGCTGACGAAACGGCTGTCCAGTACTCCCAGGTTTTCCAATGGTTTTCTAGCTGATGTCAGTTACAAAACCAATACTTGAGAATGTATATTCATTTACTGGACTGGTTTAAATTGGGCTACATAGATCAATTTCTGTGTTTTCTTGATGCATGCGAAGTTAAAGTGTTAACAAGGGATGTATAGATCTCTGACCTGCTAATAAAATACCCAACACTCAGTGGGTAGGAGATACACTCAGACGACGATTCCCAAATAGGATGAAACACGCATCCTTAATCCTACCTGTCCGTTATCACTAACAAAAAAGTAATTTTAAAAGGACGGTTGCAGCGAAGAGGAAATTTTCTTTTTCGACTCAGTCATCAACTAGATAGCGCTGTACATTTTTGTATTTATAGTAAATTGGTGAGAAAGTTCCGTAACTATTTCCGGTCAAAGGTCAAATTAATCAAATTACAAAGTGGAATAAACAGGAAGATAGGATAAAAACGCAGTAAGTAGTGCAGATAGGAATTTTAAAAAAAGCAAAAATAACAGAAATAAACAGGAAGATTGAATAAAAAAGGTAATAGGATAATCATTATTGAGAACACTGACCTTTAATGATGGCCATGGTAGAGACAACGTTTGGACGTGTTTCTTTTGAATACATAACGTGGACCTGAACTTTTGAATCGTTAGTGCTTTAGCTGTGCCCAGCCAGATGTCTTGATTTCACTCGCTTTGCAAGAGAGGTTCGATCGGATCTTGTATATGACTTTGAAGGACTTTTGAAATGGAGCTGAATATCCTGAGTTCACCGGATGTTCTGTTACTGAACTATATACACACGCTTGCGTCCTCTCTTTGCTAGCCAGACAGACTGTATAGTGTTCGCCAGCACTTTTTACAAGCGGATGCATGTTACGATGAATGTACTGAGCTCCACGCGAACAAGTGAACTGGTAGACTGGTAGTTTCTAGTTATTATTCCTGTTAATATGTAGACATCCGTCAAAATAGTCCAAATAACACCGGTCAGTTTAGTCACACACCCCCTCCCCACACACACACATGTATATGTATCAATGAGAAATCGCGAACACGAATACATTTATAGTATCGTCAAACTCACACTACATTTTTGTGTTTTCTGTGTTTTGCCTTTTTGTAGGATTGGTCATTATGCGTAGAACTTCTGGAGTTTATTCTCTTTGGCTATTGTTGGTATGTGCTTAAAATATTATTTTGATTATTAATATGTTTGATTTCACCAAAAAAGAGTCAATTTCATTTGTATTGTGTCAGCAATATCATGAAATACAGAAGCTAATGTTATGGTTAGGTACTTGGTATATCTGAGTCAGTATAAAACGTACTTTGATGAAACTGTAATTCATGACATAAGAAAGAAAGAACTTTCTAGATATGATAGAGAAGATTTGTAGCTCAGGTGGATGATTTTGATGTGGTTGTGTTCTCTGAGCTGGATAGTTAATTTGCTAAGCTTTCATCGCCTCACTAGGCGACATCTTCAGTGCATACTTCAAATTGAAGTATGCGCTGAAGATGTCACCTAGTAGGGTAATGAAAGCTTAGCAAATTAACTATCCAGCTCAGAGAACACAACCACATCGAAAGAACTTTCTGTCAGTACGAGTTATGAGTTTGAATTTTCGTCATGTCTAAAGCTTAAGAATTCAGGTGGATTTATTAGTCTGACCCCCTCTCCTTGTAAACAGATGTCGTTGCTGAACTGTATCGTTATTGTTTCTGATAGTGATATCTCAGTGATTCCTATAGAGGCCTTATTCTTACAAATTCAGTTCCTTGGAGATGACATCAGTGAGATACTAACACAACGCCTTAGGAATGTGGTAAAAAGAGCATTCTCTGCTGCCGAATTACGCTGCTTCTTCAAAGCCACTCCTATTTTGCTTTCGGGAGTAAAAGACAAACTGCCTAATTTCGCCTCTTCCATCTATATCTACCAATTTAACTGCTCCTGTGAAGTGAGCCAGTTACATAGGCCGCACAATTAGGCGTGTTTCTCGTCGGATTTCCGAACATCATCTTGTATAGTAGTTAAGTAAAGGAGAAACAAAATCCATTCGAAGAGCTATTCTATCTCATCTTGTGGATGCAACAGAACACAAGATTGATGTCAACGAGGCAGCTTTCAGAGTCATTTACTGCATACAAACAAATCTCAATTTTGCCTTAAGAGTTCGACTACTAAATATTGCTGAGGCTGACAGCTGGGATCCATATTAAGTAGCCTAATTTGTGCTTCCAAAAGAAGTAGCTAGTTCAGACACTGTCCTTACCGTGGCCATCTAGGTTTGAATCATCCTCAATTTTTTGTAGAGATTTCCTTAATTTTAGTTGGTATTCTATTTGCTACTATATCTTTATTATTATTATTATAATTTTCGCACCTTTAATGAACTGTAATTCCATCGTGATCGTACTTAAAAACACTAATATTGTATTGACTACTATTCTAGAATATTCTGTGTATATAGACATATACGTATATAATGGTAGAGCCAAAAGTGGAAATTATCGAAAAGGATGTTCTTTACTCAATTATTTTGTTTATTATAGATGTCTGAATGAATATTTCCGCTATACTTTGGATACCTCAATCATTTTTAGATATTCTTCAGATATTTAGTTAATAGACAGTACTCCTAAGGCACATACCTTTGAATCTTAGTGTTTTATATTACTGATTGATTCATATAAGTTATATCATGAACTATTCCTGCTCACTGTTGGATTACCTTTTGTGCCTGGCCATCATTCAACAGGTGAGCAAGCTCGGGAAAGAGGGAAGATTAAGTGTAAGGATGTAACCCCATCGTGTAATAGAGTCAATACCACCGCTACTAAAATTTCAAGTTTACAAGTCTTAAGTCCCATGTTTCACTAGGAATGCAAGGTTTCAATGTAAATTTGTTTATCATACTCTTCCACCTTACAAAACTTCTCGATTTTCTCTTATTTCTACTTTATTTTCTCTACTTTATTAGTCCTGATTTGAAGAAGTTCCTTGTGGAGGATTGGACTGCAGCGAGTTTAAAGCGTACTGGTACAACTACACTGAAGGCATATGAATCGATTAAGACAATATGCTTTCAACAGATTCAATTGTAAGTATTTTCTCCTGATTTTTACTCTCTCTCCGAAGATGACTAACTATATCACATTGTAGAATGATTGAAAGCCACTGGACAGCTGTTTCGTCTGTGTTTGGGATTCTTCAACATTGTGCGCGCCTATAACTCTTCACAAGAGATCGGACCTTCCCCTCCCCCAGGACATTTGATTGACAAATTCAATGACGTTTGAATTCTAACTTGTGTGTTAATTCGTGCACTTTCTAGCACTACCTGTGAAGGGTTCCGTTCTAGGACAAAACAGTTGTCAAGTAGTACGCTCTGTGGTTTTTAAGTGATTTTGGTTCCTGATGAGACCGATTGGTTGGATTACTGATTACATACATAGAGGTCGGTGGCACAGCGGTTAGGACTCTCGCCGACCATGCACATGGTCCGAGGTTCGATCCCTCGCCGACGCACACCTGATATCTATGGTCGGCCTGCTAAATTTGGGCTACCGTTATCACATGCTGAAAATTCCATACTTGTACCAAAATACTGTGTGGAATCAAGCTATAATCAATAAAAATCAATCAATAAAAAAATAGACTATGAAGTGTGTTTGTATGCCACCAACCAGTCATGATCATGTACTCAAAGTAGAATATACGGTCGGTTATATCGACAGATTTTGTCGAACGGCATGCAGAAGAATGATTGAAGTGAGGACAAGACAAACTGATGAACTTATCGGCGGTTATTTATCAAGAACATGAATGGTTTAAATGCTATACAAGTTGTCATTGCAACTGAAACTGTGATCTAAACGCAAGAAACCGATCTCTACGTTCTACACTTTAGCCGAAAAAAAAATCGTTGAGACACGCGCTATCACGCTAAACGTTCTACAGGCAGGGAAATGACGATTGCTCTTTGATATTTTAGTGATTCTACTGAACAGCAATAATGACATAAAACCCAACATTACCTCAGCAGGCCAAGTTAAACTTTAGACACCAATAATTACCAATCAGCAAACGACGTCGAATTATCCAATGAGATTCACGAACGTTAGTTCAATATTGTATAGCGCTTGATTCATTTACAATGCGTTCCCTTACAAGGTTACGTTTGCAATTCGAGGAGGATAGTGTCTTTCAGTATTGCCTGGACTTATGCTTGCTTCGAAAGCAGAGAAGTTGTTCCTGTGGTGGTGTAATGACTCTTAAAAGCTATACGAGGTCAACTGATGGATTTGTCCATCGTTGTGGAATATGTTGGAAGCGAGTTAGTGTTAGAGAGGGTAAGCTGCCAATTTTAATATTTCGTCGGAACATTTTTTGCTAGGTCGCATCTCTCTCTAACCCAGATTTTGTATATCTGCAACTATTGGGTATTGAAGCAGCCATTGAGAGCGGCAGCTGTGGAGACGGAGAATAGCCTCGTCTCAACAGTCCAATGGTATCAACACTGTAGAGACATCGCCTCATGGAAAATGGAGAGAATTACTTCGCTGTTAGGCGGGGAGGACGTAGTAGTGCATGTGGTGAATAAGAAATATAACCGTGGTCGTCAGAGAGCAAACAACATTTGGGTAGTAGGTTTATACGACACGTCCCTCCGAAAAGGATTTGTTGAAAGAATAGCAGACAGGAAGGCGACTACTCTGATACCTATTATAACGCGACTTATCAAAAGGGGATCAATTGTATATACCGACGAGTGGAAAGGTTATGATTCATTGTCATCCCTGGGATACATTCATTACAGAGTGAACCACTCAAATGATTTCGTGGATCCAGTTACAGGGACTCTTACAAATTCCATTGAAGAATTTTGGGGTCAATTGAAAAATTGGATCCGCCCTATAAATGGATCACAAAAGGATCTGATTTATAGTCATTTAGACGAATATATGTATAGAATGTGGTGCGACCTGTCTATTGGCAGTCCCATGCTGAATTGGGAGATGTTCCTGTCCCATGTTCGGGCAGGATATCCATTGTAATCGTTTTATCCTTTTTTTATGCATTTTTTTTTTATAAATATACGCTTCCACTTATCATAAACGCCTCCTTCATGTGATTGGTCGATTCAAGGTCGCTTGCTGATTGGTTGTTATTGGTGTCGAAAGTTTAACTTTGCCCCTCAGCAGTGCCCTGAGGCAGCTGGCTAGCTTTACAGGTACTGTATTTTTCTAAGCACAAAACAACTACTGTAAAACAAAATTAATTGACCAAGGTCCAACTGTTTAAGTCCTTTTGCATCAAGGAAAATATTCCCGACGAGGTGGGATCACAAGTAGGATGTCCCCGCAAGAGTCGCACATCAACTCTTCGCACAGAGAGTCCCGGGTCGGAATCATCTCCATTCACTCAAACAAACTCTTTATCGTTATACAACACATTGTCAGTGCACACATAACCAAAAATAGTAGTATTAAAACCAAAGATTAAACAAGGTTAAAGACAAATAATGAAGGTCGTAACCAACATGTGGTGTTTTTTTATTCCTTCACGTTCTCAGGGGAACATAGGGCACCTTCAAGCTAGAGCTGTACAGTTTCATTAGCAGTGGTGTTTATTTTTACGCGATGAGGTTGCTAGCCTCATGCCCAACCAACCTTCCCTCTTTACCAGTCTTATTACTGGGTTATTGAGCGAGGTAAAGGATGTGCGAATGTCAAATTAATGATACACAGTCTAAAGGAAAACGTAGAATAATTACAAAGTTAGTTGAAACGTCTAAATAAGTTTAAATATTATAAATAGACCGTCCGGAATAGATTTCCTAAACCATTTGTTTACTACAACAATATGTGGCTGCATAGCATCAATGGTTTAAGGGTGGAGTGCACTCCAACCATCAGCACACTTCGAGGTTCGATTCCTGGCTGACACACTGCGAAACCTTGCTTAGCTGGTAGTAGATTTTTAGGCACATTTAAGGTAAGTTATGTTAGCAGATAAAAACACTGTCCTGATTGGTTGTTTGTTGATTTTCTGAAGGCTAAACCTCAAGACCAAAGGTTGTCTAATCAGATTATTTACCGACCACAACGTAAACTAAATCCAGGTATGAAGAGTAAACATATATTCTTGCTTGACCACTGGCTTAAAATGCTGTTTCCAATTATGGCTGCTTCTCATTAATCTGTGTCCATATACCACTGATGTATCTTATTAGATGGTTGGAGGCAATCGGCAGGAAGCCCAGCCAGCTGACCTAGGTTTCGTGCTAGTTGGCACTCACCATTCAGCAAGGCGTATCTGCAGTCTAGAAGGAACTCGTGTCCTTTCTGAGAGTAGAGTCCAGGTCGCCCAGTGCTGCACTGAGTCAGAGACGTTACCACCACTGAGTTATTCGGTCTCGCGATTGACCTCTTGTAGGACTGCGGATACGCCTTGCTGGCTGATGAGTGCCAGCTAGGACGAAACCTTGGTCAAGCCGGGCTTCCTGTGACCGATTGCCTCCAACCATCATCTAATATCATCAAATCAATGTGCACCGTGCTACCTAGAATGCTGGCCACATTGCAAACTATTGGACGGATAGATTTCAGTCTGCACCGAAGAAAGGACTAGACCCATCACACTAGTTACTGACTAGTGTCCAATCAAAGTAACTGATACATATATCTTGTTAGTAGCCCACGCCATAAATGTATTTTTTGTTATCAATTCAGTAATTTCATTTGTCATCTATTGATCTTTTTTTTCTTGTGTCTTCATACTTTCAGCTTTTTACAACGTCTGCTATTTCATGTCTCTGAAGTAATTGGAAGTTTACGTGACACCCAACTGTGTCATGAATTAGAAATATCTCCCAATATAGCATTACAGCTTTTTCGAACTATTGCTATGACACTACAGAAAACACAAGAATTACAGCTGTAAGTTGTTGGTGTTTTCTCTTCCTGAAATGTATGTGGTTTGAAGTATAAATAAATAAATGACTGAAATCACAGAAAATACCCATTGAGTCATGAAGAAAATAAAAGACAGATTCGGCGAAGAAAATTTTTTCTTTATCGACGAAATCATCTTCAGGGGCTGTACAGTCGTATTAATACTCACAAAAATATATTATTATTATTCCCTTGGGTTCCTAGTGGAACATAGGGCTTCAACTACACGTCTCCACTTGCTTCTGTCTTCTCCTGTACTTTTCACCTGCATCCATGTTAGTCCATACTGTTTCAACTCCTCTTCACACGATCTCCTCCATGTCACCCTTGGACGTCTCACTCGCCGCTTCCCTTTCGGGTTCCACTCGAGCACTGGCCTGACGCGCGATGTCACCCAGCGGCCTCCTCAGCGAGTGTCCAATCCATCTCCACTTTCTCCTGCATATTGTTTGTTGAGCGATTGGTTCTTGTTTCGTTTGTTTGTTCCCATAGTTTCTTGTTGGTGATTGTTTCCGGCCATCTGATCTTGAGTATAGAGCGAAGACAGTTGTTGTTAATAAAGCTCTGCGACAGGCTGTTGGAAATATTCTTTGTGACCCGCCAAGTTTCTGATCCGTATAGAAGAACTGACTGACTTGACGTTTGTATTGAAAATCCGAATTTTGTTGTTGATGCTGAGTGGCCTATTATTGAGTAGTAATTGGGGGTGACATAATTGATATAATTATTCAGAAGGAGCCTTAGAAGTGAAAATTAAAAGTTGTAAATTACGTGGAACTCAACGTCACAAAGATAGAAATTTGATAAAATTAAAATTGCTATTGAGTAGTGAGAAGAAATGTGGTGGTTGAGTATCAATTTAACAAGTGCGAAGAGGCTGTAAAAATGTACAAAAGGAACATATGAGAGTGATAATAGTGAATTAATTATTGAAGCAAAAGTAAACTAAAAGTAAAATTAAAAAAGAAGAAAAAATCAAAGTTTTTTTTACAAGGAGCGACTAGTGAAGAGGTTAGGACCAAGGTAGAATAAGAGACTGGACAAAATCTTTCTGTATACAGAGTTCAGGGTTGTATTGACGAATTGTCAGTACCTCCACCATACAAAAAAGCCGAAACCTGATGCCCTTTGTACCATTTGGCTTCACTTTGTTGATGATCTTGAAAGACGACTCTGGTGGAGCTTTGTGGCCTGAGCTCACCAAAATGCTCGAGAATTGAGCTAGTAATTGTCTTACATTGTCCCTTTGCTAACCATGCCGGATAATGATAAATGACTCAATAATGTAGGTAGTTGAGGAGATTTTTGCAGTTCAAGATAAAAAGAATGAAAATTGATTGGTGCTATATGGAGGCAAGTAGGGAGAGGGAAAAGGGAAGATTTATAGTTTAGGTGAGATGATATGAGTGTTGTCGTGAAGTTTTCTTAAATGGATGATTCATCTGAGAAGCCATTACTGTCTTTGTAGACTATATTCAAAAGTTAATTTCAATATTGAAATGCGTCTGTGCCATTTCGAAATATTTCAAGTGATGTCACCACTATTCCCCAGCGATTGGTTCTCAGTATCTTGGGGATCCTAACCAGGCAGTATATACCTCCCTACGTGAATAAATCCAACTGTCAATGACTTTTGAAATTAATGCCATGTTTTCACGACATCACTCTCTTTACTCTTTTCCAAGCTGATCTTGGGTCAGGTTAGACGGCTCGTCGAGGAAGGCGATGATTTGGCCTACACGGCACGTGCTCTAACCATCTCACTTCATGCTACTTCACACTTACATCGATCGACTTTTCCTTCTCACCTAACACTTGTTGCCTAACTTGAATACTAAACACCCTATTATGCTACCTAACACGGGAGACAGAACTCAGATACCTATGATGAAAGACAGCTAACCGGCTGTACAATCGTATATATATATATAGCCTTTTTAAGAAATTATATCTTCTGAGGGAATTCAATCCTAGGTGTGAATACATAAAATAATAATAGTATGAAATGCAATAAAATGTTTGTGATTATAATCATAGTTAAATGTCAAGTGGCAAAACAATTAATATCATATATAGAATAATTCATAGGATGTATAGGACTTGGATTAATAAGCAAATAGAATAAAATGAAATTGCCGAAAAGATATCTTTGCTGAACTTCGTGTTCTCTTCTTCCAAATAGAATAAAGTTGAAACGTTACGTAACATTGGATGAAATCTAATAACATAGAATTTAATGTTGCAAAACAGAATTGATATAGAATGACAAGTGGAATAAGTGAAATAATACCGGGGATGCCTCAAAGTGAGAATAGTAATAGTAGCAATTGACTTAATAAAGGAAGAGTATACAAATTGAATTTTTTTTCGTTTACGTTCCCAGTGGAACATAGTGCTTCAAGCTAGAGGCTTAAAATTTCGGTAGGAGTGATGTTTATTTCTACAGCCTTCCCTAGTGTTCTTTCACCCCCTTGGACAAAACTCAAGTCTAACGACCGATGTACGTAGCTCCAGACGAGCAGTTGAATTCATAAACGCGCATAGAATTGGTCAACTAGGGGATCTTGTCCTTCAGGTTATTCAACAGTAATGGTTGGCTGTAAAACGCTACTGTCAACGATGCAGCAGTGAATGTCCCTTTCAGGGACTGTGAGTTCCTTCTTTTTATGATGATATCGGAAGCTAAGTCAGCTCTAAATTCCAAGCCCATGTACAGCATTTTCTTGGTTACGTTACGTACCTTTTCATTGGCTTCGACTGTATATTGTTATCTATAAAACGTGACGGAAATCCATTTCTCTATTAGGATTATTCTCAGAAAATTTAACCCTTCACTGAATCACTTGTTTTGATTTTAAAAATTTTTGTGTGGAAATAATTGATTTCTGTTAATCTATTCTTTGCAATATGTACTTTTTGTTTGAATTAATTATAGGGTTATTGAGAAGAGTATTATAAAACTGCGCGCCTTCTTTAAATGGTTATTTGGTGGTAAGTTGTGTATATTAATTAATTCATTGTTTATCTTTCATTTAGATTCTGTGAAAATTATTTATATTTAACTTTTCTATGCAAAAATATGTAATTAGAACTTAAGTGGTGGATGGTGACTAGCAGTGGAATCCAAGACAACGCGCATTTCGTCCTATTTGGGACTCGTCATCTGGATGTACCTGCAATCCACAGTGAATCAGTGATAGTGTTCCCACCGAGCTTCGAACTCAGTGCCCATAGTTTCAAACACCAAAGCATCATCCACTTGACCACTTTGGCCATTCACTGCTGAATGCAGGTACATCCAGCCGGCGGACGAGTCTCGAATAGATCGAAATGCGCATCCTGGATTCCACTGCTAGTATTTGTCCAATCTCACACTATTGAATATAACTCAAATATCTCTGATGAAATTTATATTGCGCTGGCTGTAAATAGGGTTCGTTATCCGAATCTCTAAGGCATTGGCATTGACTTTGTAAATAACTTTGAATGAATTCTCCTTACATATTGAGTGATCAGTGTTGAATATATGTCCAGTTACATAGCGCTCCTTATTCACCCACTGTCACCTTTTCGTAGCCAAGCGACACATTGTTCTTTGACTCTTTTAGATAAAAACATGCATCGAACGACTTATATATCTCATTCCAAACGAGCTAGTAAATATGGTAGATACACATAGAAGTGCTGAAATGAGATAGTTTATCTTCAGAGTTGTTGAAGAATAGTGGGCGGTTTGAGAATACCAGTCGCAATTTAGCATCAGAGAATGTTCTATCCAATTTTTTATTCTTGTCTGACAAGCCTAATGATTGCGGTTGTAAGGCTGAGTGAATGAAGTTGCCGCGGAAAAGTGACGATTCTTCGTTGAACTGTTTTGGTTCTCATACTTAGTTTAATTTTGTCAATTGGAAATCTTTTATTTAAATCGCTGTTTTCCTGTTGAAATGTTTTGCCTTTTTTTGTCGTTGTACTTACTAATCAGTCTACACATCTGTTTTGTCCATTTTGCACTTAGCTATACTTGAACAGTCTGGACGTGTTCTACCGATTGAATATCCTAGAGTAAGCGATAATTGTTGCATTCAATCTACAGTTTTTATATGTATCCCCATTTAGACATTTGAAAAAAACAGAAAGATTGAGCGAAGAAATATTTACTTTTCAATTAGATCCTCTTCTCTGGCTCTACTCTAATATATATAGCATTTTTATTACAATACACAACAATTTACCAAACACGTGGCGATACGTTTGTTAACAATAATTAACCAGTGTCAAAATGTCAATGGGCAGATAATTAAGGAAGAAAATTAACACACACAATTAAAAGGTAGAAATGGATAGAATAAATTAATTTTACCAGAATAACACGTAATTAAAGATGAAGTGGTCAAAATAAAATTAAAATAATTTGGACAATTATAATTTAATAGGGGGAGGGGGGCGACGTAGTCCTGTCTTGTAACGATGGCCACGGTAAGCAAAGTGGCTGTACAAATTTCTTCTGTACACATAGGCTTGCTTTCTTCTGGTGGATTCCAATTGCTTCAGCTGTCTGTAAAAGACGAAATCTTAGAGCAAAGTTAAGATTAGTTGGAATACGATAAATAATTTTAAATGCAGTATTCACATCGTCGTATTTCTGAACATCATCCAGCGTGGTTAAGCAAGGGACAAATAAAATCTATTCGTAGTTCTATTTTAGCACACCTTGTTGATACTGAGCACAAGATCGATGTGAACGTCATCGAAATGTCTCTAAAATGTGATGAGTAATCAGATCTGTAACTAGGGGGGTGGATTGGAAAGTAGCGACAAGGATTGCTTGATGTTAACTAGGGTGTCAATGGAGACACGTGTCCATACTCCGTCATTATATTATGTTATTATTGTTTCCTATAATTCCTAGAGGAACATAGGGCTTCAGCCGTGCGTCTCCATTGCGTTCGGTTCTCTGGCAACATTTTCACCTGGCCCAAAGTCTGCCCACACACTTTCATCTCCTCTTCACATGACCTCCTCCAAGTCGCCCTTGGACGATCAACTCGCCGCTTCCCTTTCGGGTTCCACTCGAGCAATCGCTTGTCTAGTGATGTCACTTGATGGTTTCCTCAGAGTATGGTCAATCCACCTCCATTTCTTCCTGCATGGTTGTTGCACTATGGGTTCCTGGTTGGTTCGCTCCCAGAGATCCTACCGTGTTACTGATCTTTTCTGGCCATCTGGTATTGAGTATTGAGCGAAGACAACTGTTGATGAGATGTTCTTTATGACGTGCCAAGTCTCTGAACTTACTTTACTTCGGCTATCTCCTACGGGAGGATGAGCCGGCTTCATGAACATCACGAAAAGAGAGTTCATGAAGTTTCATGGGAATTCGGTACGAGTGATGTCCCCAGAATCGCTCGGCCTTTTGTTTGAGAGTGCAGCTCTAGCCTCTACACAACCAAGTGACCTACAAGGAGTGAAGTAGGGAGTCCACTATCCATTGGCAGCCGGTGACCGGATTTCGGTTCATACGCCTTTTTGAATGGGGCCAGACATCCAGGACATCCAACAAGCCCTTTGTCCATACGTCTGCCGGTGAGCTCCAGTGAGCTTCATATGCAAGTCGTTGGAGGTTTGGAATCAGGGTTTAGCCATCTCCCCTAGACTGTCATCCAATGGACAGTCAAGCCGGTGAAGAGCGCCGGGCATCCGCTTTCGCCCTCTCACTTTGGTGAAAAACACCTCCGCCACGTGAAGGCAGTGAGTAGGACTTCCTCAGGAGAGGCTATGTAAGACGCCCGGTCATATGGGAGCATTTCGAGAGGTGTTCGGAGGGGTGGTCAACCCGCAGCGCAAGGCACCCACCCCCAACCATCCTGAGGCTTTGGAGGCACACATGGGAGATAGAACTCAGGCATCTATGATGAAAGACAGCTAGGCGGTCTTTTCATATCTTCCACTTTCAGTGGTCTCCATCTCTCACTCACAGCCGTAAAAGAGAAAGATGGAACAAAGTGCTGAGTAGTACACATGCCCATTCATCGATAGCCAACCGATTATCACGTCCACTAAACCAGAGATGGCGTAAGTTGTCTGACAATTGCCAAACAAGCCTTGTATATCGGAGCTGAGATTTCGTTAGCTATCACCCAGTTGAGACTGTCCTATACAGCTTCCCAAATAAGTGAAGTGGTCAACACTCTCTACAGTTTTACTATTAACATCTAGAAGGTATATTTTAATGAACATAGAACTCCACAAAATGGTAGCTTGTCGTAACTTCTAATGAAATCTGTCCAATTATGTGTTAGGCGTTCATGAATATGTATACTGTTACTTGGCGACAAAGGCCAGTGGTGGTTATTATCCGTTAGTAACAAAAATGATTATCACTATGGGTGGAAAATATTGACTAAGCTTACGTGATCGGGAAAGTGTACAACTGATTAACAAGGAAGAAAGACCATAAAAAAGTATATGGGATTTACCATACCATAAATCAAGATAAATTTAAAATAGCTTTAAAACCCCCATTGAGTCATATGAAAAAGAGAAGGCGTTCAACGAAGAGACTCTTTTCGATGGTGAATTCATTCGCATAGCTGTACAGTCGCACTTATATATAATTATTTGTATGTGTGTGTGTACATGAGGTTTGTCAAGTTTAGATAATTAATCAGGTAATACAAGAATGATCTAATTCAGAAACAAGGTTAATTGGGCAGCAAATAAAGTAGGATTGAGTTAGTAAGTTAGATGACGTAATATAATTGACTGAAATGTTTCAACTTAGTTCAGGTTTGCAACAGAGGTAATTACAGGTAGAGACTGAGTAGAGGTGGGGTAGAGGATAATGCCATTTAAATTAGGACTAAAGTTGAGCAGATAAATTGGATGACGTAACATAAATGACTAGAAATTGAGCGTTGGTCAAGCTGGTAACAGTGGTAATGAGGTGCAGAAATTAAATCGGGTGGGGGTAGAGAACAGGAAAGTTAAAAATGTAAAATATTACAGTTGAAAAGACAAAATAATATGAATGAAGAGACAGAGAGAAATAGAATTTACCTGTCAGTTACTAAGATAGATTACGTCCATTGCAAGTGTAGTGATTGAACGGATTTCTTCTGTATGCAGCATTCAGGACTTAGCAAGTGGATTGCCATTGCTTCTACAGTTTGAAGAAGTTTGATTCGTACACTTTTAGGAAAGCTACTTCGTATTCTGTAGACGACTTTGAAGTTTGTTTGGGGTGTAGCTCGGTGACGGGAATCTATCAGATGTTCTAAGATAGAGCTGCATGGGGGCATCGTTTTCCTCTTTTGTAAAACCATGCTGGTAAGTGTTTGGTGATACGTTTGGAAAGCGAACGCTGCGTGCGGTCGACTATCCGGGCTTCACACGAGCAGGTGAACTGGTAAATTTCAAATCCAGACTTATACCATAGGAGTGAAATAGGCTGGATAAAACGTTTCTAGTTCATGACACTAGCTAGCGTTGTCACTGCTTCACATCGCGAATCAGTAAAAACCAGAGTTTATAGATCATTAAATGTAGTAGTCCCGCTGGGGGGATAATTGACCAGTGGGTTCATAACCTCAAAACCTGAAAATCCTGATTTCGAACGTCCCCCTAGAGAAGTCATGGTTACTGATGAACAGTCACAAACTAGGATAAAACAGCTGTCAAGTTCACTCTAGTTTTCAGTGGTTCTCCACTGAAGTCAATCACATTCTTGCCAACCAACACTTAAAAATTACAAAAAACATTTTCTGGCTTTTCATTGTCTCTTTGTTTTGATTTTTCCGACCCTTGAATTTGCTGTATAGCTGAATCTTACTGAACGTGAACTTGTTATTAATTTTATCACGGATTCTTTGCAACCAAAAGTTGTTGATGGTGAGCTACAAGATTACCAAGTTGACTTAGTTGAACAGGTGAGAAGCTTTTTTGTTGTTGCATGTTTTCATTTTTGTTGTATTTTGTATAATACCTTATATAAGCAGTCGAAAGCGGTTAATGCCAGGTTTGATGCTTTTAGGCACTCGTCAACATGTTTTTCCTAAGTAACTGATGTTTTCTTTCGAAAATTTGGACTGAAATATGTACAGTGCTTCAGTTATAGACGCTAAAACCGAGTTAATGTATTCAATGTGCATTGTAGTGGCGAGTTTCCTAGATCGGAAATCGGTTACACAATTGACCAATAGGATTACGCCAGTCTTAAGGATAAGGCAGTATATCATTGGTCATTTGCCAATTGACCAATCAGTATGTAGTTTTTATATAACGCTTCAAGCTGAATTGATTTTAGGCTTGAATTTTGGCGGTTATATAGCGCTTTTGTATCGTAACTACTGGAAGTTACTCTGGAAGACTCTCGGGATAATCCATGCTGGACAGTGCTTGAGAAAACGGTGGTGGATTTGCTGTTTCGTTTTGAAACGACCAAACGTCAGAGACTATACTTTACGGGTAAAGATTAGTAAATATCACCCACACCATATTACACCATATTACTACTATTAATACTACTATTATTAAAACACAAACTTCATACATAACGGAAATCAAGAGATACGCAACAATGAATCTCATAGTTCTTGCGAGGACTAGTGTTCTGTTTAGGCGCTTAGACCGAAACAAGTGGTTGTTTTAAGGGGTTGACCCCGGAGCCTTTGACTTAGAGATTGATCCACAAGTCAGTTGGGCAGTGTTAGGAGTTACGTTCCCATGGTTCACAGTGACCGAAACAAGTTTATATTCAATTCGATATGTTAGGATTTTTTACATCACCGATTTCTAATCGGGGCTTTCTAGCTCCTCTATTTCGTCCTGAATGTCCATCAGCGGAGTTGTAAGCGCCCTTTCACGTTTGTTGGGAATAGCCCTGTTGTGTATAGACAGTGAATAGCTCTCACACGGCAGCGGCTATGAACGTGTAGCCGCATGAGAGCATTTCGAGGAGAAGACGGAGATCTATCTACCCTTATCCGTACCAGGTCATCAATGGGGGCTATTCACACCATTAGGGTGAAGAGCATTGTAGCTATTGATTTTCTAAGTTTCAATGCTATTGATTCAGCAGTTACGTGTTTGTAAACCATAGAGCTCGATATAGCCGCATGTCATACTACGGAGTAGTATTGTAACAACAGAAGACAAGGGTCAGGCAACAGATCGTTTATTAAGGAAATCAACACATATTTATTGCTTGTTTTACATATTTGTAGATTTTCATGTACATTATCATACATTATTGTCATCAGAAAAACAGTCTTCTGATTGATGGTTTCTCACTTGAAGTCAATCTATCACCTCTTTGTGGCTGTTTCTTGAATATCAGATCATCTATCTGCTAATTGTATCCGCCTATGCAAAGTCTGTTGTGATTAGTTGTTGAGTCAGTCTTTGTTCTTGTTTTCACATGATCAATATTTGGGACGTAAATTACTGTCTACCAATTTGGCTAGCAGCCAGTTCTCACCACAGTATCAGTAGTTAGAAAACTACTCGCATCAAACATTAGTGCTCAGTACTTTGCTGGATGTCATCCAAACGTCGGATAACGATTTCACTTGTTTCGAGTGAAGCAGGTTAGACAAATTGACATTGTTTTGTTAATTAGGTGTTACATCCTTTTCGTCATTACTGTGAGTAATGTCCAGATTTAATATCTTCTATTAGTATGGAGAGATGTCAGTAGTAGTCTTTAGCACTTGGCTTCCACTCGGCTCGTCTCAGTGAATAGGTGAGTTCCATTCATTACTGCTGAAGTGTTTCTCACACAAATGAAAGCGCATATATGAACGTTTAGCACTTATAACCGGTCTGACTGGTGGTGGACACGATGGTCTACCTGTGGGAAAAACTGCAATACCCCAATTCCATGTCCATGGTATTATTATGGCTTCAAAATCCGAAAGGATCAAATGACTTTTGAAATCGTGTTGGTCACCAGAAACCATCGGTAATGCTGCTCTACTGCGTTGTAGATAAGACTTAAAGTAAAAGAATCGGGGGTGAGGTGAGGGTGGCAACCACTAGTTTCAGTGTGGACGTCTGAGTAGGATTTCAGCTGTCGTACAAACTATGAAATTTTGCGTAACATATATCTTAGTGCCCATAATGCACTAAGTTTGTGCTGAAGAGTTCAACATTAAGACGAAACAGCTGTCCAGGATTCCCTATCGGTTTTTCCAATAATTCTCTAACTGATATCAGCTCATGATGAAATCCTCTAAATAATTGTAATAGTTCATGCTAGATAGGGTACATGGTCTGCTGCATGAAAAACCTGTTCCCAAGTAAAGGATTTTTATTTCTGCAGTCAAAATATATAATTTTTCCTCTGCACACTTAGAATTGTTTATTCCAACACCTGCTGTTTTGTATTCATTTCATTAAATCATGTATAGTATATTCGATCTGGTGAAGTTCATAAACCACTAGAGGCTGTTGCACAATCATCTTTACATAAGGATACAGAACGTGCAAATTTACGTAAATCCCTTGAAGAAATTATTGAACAAACAGATAAAGGATATTTACCAGGTAAGTAATTTGCATCTTGTTTGGTTGTACATTTCGAGTTGTTTATGTCAGTGTGTGTTCATTCTACATACACTTTTTAAATCCACTTTAAACAACCGAATTTCTAATGACTTCGCATATGCCAGTTTACGTCGTCTCTGGCGTAGACGCGATATCCGTATATCGACCAAAGGGCGTGTGTACTGCTCAACAGTCCACTCCGTCCTCTTTTATGGCTGTGAGACCTAGCCACTGAGAGTGAGAGACATGAAAATATTAGCTGTCTTTGATCATAGGTGCCTGCGTTCTATTTCCCGAGTGAAGTGGTATAGTAGGGTAAGCAATACTGAGGTTAGGCGTCGAGTGCTAGGTAAGGCGGGGAAATCAGTCGACGAGACTGAAATTACATCGACTGAGATGGTTAGGACATGTGTTACGTATGCCTAGCCATCGCCTTCCTCGACCGACGGGCAATGTTAGCTGATATAGGACCAGGCTGGAAAAGAGCTAGCGGCGGTCAAACGAAAACATGGCACCAGTCAATGAAATCCACAACAGTTAGTCTAAGCCACGTAGGAAGGTGTAGACTGGCTTCCTGGTTGGGGTCCTCGGGACGGTAAAAACCAATGGTTGGAACCAATTGGTGACATGGCTCAAAATCGTTCTATATGGCTGGCGCAGATGCATCCACTCCTTGTGACTTATGATTTCCAATTAAACTGTATTGTTCTCCGTTATTACTATTCCTTTGTGTCACACCTCTGTTTACTGTCTATATTATGGATTTCTCCTACTTTCTTCTCTTGGTTTGTGTGGTACATGGAGTGTGGCGAATTGAACTGCCGCACATATGTGCAAAGTTCTATGTCGTAAGCCGACCAACCGACCGAATGACTTCATACTAAGGAGAAAACATGTGCGTTCCAAAGATAACTGTATTGATGGAAATTTATTGCTAACTGTGTAAATTGAAAATCACGAATTAATTTCTACAAATTGGTAATTTCATTTAGTATAGTTTGGTTTGTAAAGGTTAGTTATGTTTTTACGAGTTGATCACGGATTGATATCAGTTAGAGAACCATTTGGCAAGCCAGGGAGTACTGAACAGCTGTTTCATCCTAGTTTTTGAGAATCATCAATAGTAAGCACCCACCGAGATTCGAACCCAGGACCTTCCGGTTGCACGACAAGCTCGTATACCATTCAGCCACTGAGACCCGATTCAATGGCCAATCCATGAATTCTAACTTCTACCAATTCATGATTTAGCGCAACCCCAACCAATGTCGTTGGTGAGACATTCATCCTCACACGTGACATCTGGATGGACCTCACTCTGGTCACGACTTCTCACTAGAACTGACTCCAGGAAACTCCATCCTGTAGCAAGTCACTAGCGAGCATCAGATTAATTTTCAATAGTTTGGTTTTGATTAAGCAGCTAGCTGACTGAAACCTTTTAACCTAATAGTTAATTTGAAAAAAGAAAATCAATCCCTGTGTACGAAATGCTAACTGAAAACTGAGGATACTTTAAAATTATTTCTAAACACTTCTAACATTGTTAGTGAACATTGAGTATTTAGCAAACTGTAGTTTGTTTATTCGAACTGATCTCTATTTGGCGGGAAAAAAACACAATGAAATCTGTTGGTTGACGGAAGACTGGAGAAAAAATTATCAGAAGTGTTATTGGAATTCTTTTCTTTGGCGTTTATTCATAGACTTTGTGCTTTGTTTATTCTGCTTCATTGTCGGTGAAGAAATAAAGTATTGTCACTCCGTTTTCTGATATTCTCACGTTGGTCAACGCATATAGTATTATGAGGCAGCGATTAGTCTTATGGAATCAACACTAGGTTCAGGATCTTTCTCGATCTGGGCATTTGACGAATGGAACGTCTTAGTCAAGCAAACTAACACGGAAAAATTAGAAACTGAAGTATACAGAAATGCAACAACGCGACAACACACACAAAAAGAGTTGCATACGAACATTATTCAAGAGAGCCAGTCAGGACTCATTGCAGCACTCCTGCCTTCAGGAAAGTTGAAAAAAAATTTCTCATGGGCTTCTTCCAAAAAATGGATATCCATGGAATTTCTTGAGCGGACATCTACCCCTAGGTCAACCAACCAAATCAGACGTGCCCCCCCCCACAAGGGAAACACAAAGAAAATCATCTTGCCATATATAAAAGACGTCTCATAAATCATTGCAAGACTCTTCAAACCTTTAGGAACTGATGTCGCACACAAACCAACAAAGTCACTTCACTCAGCTTTGTGTCAAGCAAAAGATTAGGCCAACATCATCTACAAAATAAATTACAACCACTGCGAAAAAATACTACATTGGCCAAGGTTGATACCCGCATCATCTTCGCATGCATGAACGTAAACTAACCGGCAAAAGACATGATATCCAATATCTCATATCGCTGCCTTCAGACAAGCATGGACATCAATTCGACTGGGACAACGTTGGAATATTAAACAGAGCAGAAGCCAAGAATTCCAGAGAATTTCTAAAAGCCTGATATTCCAGTGTGAATATGCAATTTACTAGGCACGTTGACATAGATAAAATCTTTGGCACAAAAGGTTAAACTTCAGGTCGGTATACCATAAAATAACGTGTGTCTGCGTATGCAGTAAAAAAATGTTTATCGCATTGATTTTTACTATGTAAGTTGTTTGAAGGAAGGTGCCATAACCCATTCTTCTATTGTGAGACATTCTTCATGCATTCACCTTTATGTGATGATTAACTGTATTTAATTCATACATTAATACAAATTAAAAGAATACAGTTCATCTTCCATTTTGGTGTGTGATTGATTTATTCTCTTTAGATGGTTTCTTTTCCTACTGTTCTCGAGCTACACTAGCTGATCTAATTCAAAAGAATATCGAGAGTGATATAATAAATCTCATTCGATTACCCGTAGTAAGTTTATGTAACATTATCTCTATTTGTTGGTTCCCCTTGTTCGATTGGTTTTTAGGTATAATTTATACATCCCATTGATTGTCACTCAATGCTTAAATGCGTATAATAAGGTAAGTAGTGTTGACGTTAGGCACAGAGTGTTGGGCAAAGAGGGAAAATCAATCGAAGAGGCTATAAAGTTACATAGATTGAGATGGCTAGGTCACGTGCTATGCATGCCTAACCATCGCCTCCCCCGACGGGCATTACTAGCTGAAATAGGTGCAGGTTGGAAAAGAGTAAGTGGTGGCTAAACAAAAACATCGCATCAATCCATGAAATCCCTGACAGTTAAACTGATTCAGGTAGGGAGATGCAGACTTCCGGGTTGGGGCCCTCGGGACTCTAAGAATCAATGGCTGGAGACAATAGGTGACATGGCTCAAAATCGTTGTCAATGGCTAACGCAGATGTATTCAGTCTCTGTAATCTTTCATATTCCTTTCTACCATTACTCATTCTGTTTCACTCTTATACTTGTCAAAACTCTATTGATTCTCTTCCATCATTTTCTTGTCTACCTTTGTGAGCTATTTGGAACGTGGCAACTCGAACTGCTGCACTTCAATGCCAAATTCTATGTTGAATCCAGATAGACAGACAGTGCTTAAACACACAGTAGCACAGATTTCTATTTAGTGGCAGTTTACAGTTCATTGTAAGGTGTTGTAAAACAGGAATTATTGTTTTATCGATTGAGAATGGTGTGTACATTGTGCTGTGGTTCTCTTAGAGAAAACAACTGGTCAGCATAATTATTCATTGGAGGCCATATGATCCCTCTTATTTACCTTAAAATGCTTGAGTAGTTCAGTTGTAGAATGTTCATCAAATACGTACTTTGTCCGAGGTTCGACTCCCGTCTCACTCCTTAACGTCACCTAACCTAGCCGCTAGCAAGTCTTATCAAGAAGGAAGGCTGTGCTTGTGTGGTTAACAGCTCCATCCTGTGAAAATAAATGACACCATTGGTACTGAGTTTATTTGTACACACTGGTTAGTTCGGTTTTGCTAATGTCTTATGTTTGATTACCCGTCTATTTCCCCTTAACAATAGTTTAACTGTTACAAATAAGGCATATGTTAAGGCATCTGAGTAACCGTTGACCTTTATATATCACAGTTCTGTAAGAACTAGTTTCATTTGCCGATCATCACAGATCGGAATCCGTGGCTACTTGTGGTAGTGGCATATGTTAAGCTTGAAAGTGGAGGGATGATTTTAGGAAAGCATTATTCATCGTCGGTGGCATAGCGGTTAGGACGCTCACCGACCATGCACATGGTCCGGCGTTCGATCCCCGGTCGACGCACTCCTTTACCTCGCTAAGCCAGAAATAATGCTGGTGAAGAGGATAGGTTGGGCATGAGGCTAGTAACCCCATCCTGTAAAATAAACACTGCTACAGAAACTTCAAGCCACTAGCTTGAAGCCCTATGTTCCACTGGGGAACGTGAATGAGAAAAAAAATTATTCATCCATACTTTGTTACCCATTATCGTTAAATCTTAAATTATCGACAACTTAGTTAAGTTTTGAGATGATGATATTTCGGTTATTTAAAGAGATCGTTCCTCTGTATCCTTCCTACATTACCTATACCATCTCCAGGACTAATGCACCATCTCTACAATTGCTTTAGAGGCTATTCCGCAGGTGAAGTGGAATGCAAAAAAGCATGTTGTGTTCGTTAACATTTGATTTCATTTCTGTCACTGAGTACTTATAAGTAAAAACACAGTTTGTTTTTGTTCAGCGAAGAAACTTCTTTTCAAAGACTTCATTTTCAAGCTGTACAGGCGTATTTATATTACAGAAAAAAGGTTATTAAGTGGCACTAAATAATTGCTCAGTCAATATACATATATGTGATAAGAAGAACGATAATTAAAATGTTATAAGGGGTAGAGTTGAAGTGGATAAATTCCAAAATTATTAAAGATTGTTTTATAAGTGAATGTGTCAAGAGTTGTCTAAAAATTAAGAGTACGATTACGATAAGAATGAAAATGTGAAGTGAAGTGGAAAGAATTCAAGTGGTAAAATAAAATAAAATAAAAACTAGAAAGGACATTACTATGACCAAGGTAAAGAAAGGATTTTGACAAAACGTTTTCGAACACATAATTTAGGATTCTGTTCATGTAAAGCTAAAGCTTCGGCTATGCCTAAGTGAAGAAAACGTAAACTTTTGGAGCGATTCGATTTTGCCATGTAGATAACCTTAAAGGATGAGTACTTAGACGAAACCAGGTTTTGGTGCTACCAAAACTTATTTTGGAAGATCTGCCTTACAATTAACCTAGGTTGTCTCACCAGCTGATTAGTGCTTTTCGTCTCTCTCTATTTGGAGTCAGAATACGGAAATGTCCTCAAAAATGTTTTATTACTTGTGGAGTGTGTATAGACTTACATGAGGCTGTTGAGCTAAAAAAAATTAGTCATTAAAATAACGTCAGTTATTAATAAACGCTATTATTCATTGCATACTTGAAATATCTGGTTAGTGTAAAGTGACTTAATCGGAAATATTAGAGTTCACTTCAAGAATTTTCCTATCGGTGTCATGGTTTCGCTAGTTAACACTGCATGATATTCCTCGGGCATACAGTGAGACTGCTCCTCTCTTGTTGATATACATGGTCAAGAAACGCTTTCGTTATTGACGCGTAACTTCTACATCTGAGATGAGAGATATTTATCTGTTGCATGGAATGTTGCGATTGCAGTTTAGACCCTCAAGTATGGAAGTAGTGTGGTTATGTTATTTCAAGCACAATATGGATTAAATTAATCTCCTTGTGCACTGGTTTACCAATAGTGGTCTTAAACAGTCGAAAGCTGTAAGCATCAAGTTTATCGGTGATTCAGTGATGGAATATCGGCCTACCATATAAGTGGTCCAGGAATCGACCCTTCACCGGCGCACTTCTTTACCTTGTTTGGATGGTAGTAAGCCTGATAAAGAGGGCAGGTTGGACATGTGACTGGCAACTCTGTCCTATGAAAACACTGCTACTGATACTTTAGAACTCTAGCTTGAAGCGAAGGATTAAAAAAGTCGCTACTGGAATTTTTACACCTGAAGTTTGAAACCTTTTGTTCAACTAAGGGACACAATGAACGAAGTGTAACCTGAGACAAATGGCATCTGATGCCCACTTTCATTTCTCTGACGTTGTAGGTATGCTGATGACTTTTGATAAACACAAGATTTATGTCAACTATGGGATCTCTCTCCATTGTCTTCGACCAACTAGGGCGGTGAGTAGAACTTACTTAGGAGTTCCTTTGGTAGTGGTTGTCAGGTGCTTGTTGCTGACAAATTTCGACTGGTCAACACAGTAGGACACACTTCATTAGGGTGACCTTCGAATTTGTGTTGGATAATTAGAGGCAGTCCTACACTAAACACTACACACCGTGACTGACACTTACTTTACTTTACTTCGGCTATCTCCTACGGGAGGATGAGCCGGCTTCATGAACATCTCGAATCGTTTGTAAGAGAGTTCATGAAGTTTCATGGGAATTTGGTACGAGTGATGTCCCCAGAATCGCTCGGCCTTTTGTTTGAGAGTAAAGCTCTAGCCTTTACACAACCAAGTGTGACCTACAAGGCAGTAAGAGTGGAGTAGGGAGTCCACTATCCATTAGCAGCCGGTGACCGGAGTTCGGTTCATACGCCTTTTTGAATGGGGCCAGACATCCAGGACATCCAACAAGCCCTTTGTCCATACGTCTGTCGGTGAGCTCCAGTGAGCTTCATACGCCAGTCGTTGGAGGTTTGGAATCAGGGTTTAGCCATCTCCCCTAGACTGTCATCCAATGGACAGTCAACCCGGTGAAGAGCGCCGGGCATCCGCTTTCGCCCTCTCACTTTGGTGAAAAACACCTCCGCCACGTGAAGGCAGTGAGTAGGACTTCCTCAGGAGAGGCTATGTAAGACGCCCGGTCATATGGGAGCATTTCAAGAGGTGTGTGGAGGGGTGGCCAACCCGCAGCGCAAGGCACCCACCCCCGACCATCCTGAGGCTTTGGAGACACTGGTTACAACACGTTGACCAAACCTTGTATTTGACACTGTCCTACAGAAGACCAGTAACTTCTTCAGTAGTGTCGGTTGATACATTCCACTGGGGAAATCATAGTGCATTATCGGAATTATCCTTCATCCTATGAAATCACATCATGCAATAACTGCGTTGCCCCATCCAATTCGTTGTTAGAGGTATTGAAATAAAATTCGTCTCACGTCTCTATGCCATGAATTCTAATGTTCTTAGTTGACAAAAACTGTCGCAAGATCAGTCATGATGTGTCTGAGCGTGGTTTTTTAAAGTGCTTGTTGTTGTCACTAAACGGAAACAGTTCTACGTGGACAGTAGTGGTAAAGTACACAGAATTGACGGATATCGTCATCTCGACGTTGTCAATTTTCACTAACTCAGGTCAGAATTGCCTACACTAAAGTGTTTTTGAACTCGATAGCTAACACGAACAGTAATGTTATAGAATTTGGCGTGTCACTTTTACTATCCTTTATTTGTCTCTACTCGTAATTATACAGCTATTCGTAGGTACGTGAACTGTTTAACTATTTCTGCTTGACTGCAGGTATTGTGGCGAATGCTACTGATAAGATTTATCAGTAGTATATAAAGAGGCGTTCATCGGTTGGCATAAAAACATCAAATATCAAGGAGATACATTTGACGTCAGAGATGGCGAATGGTACAGCGTTGTGGAAATACATGGGAGACTTGAAAGGAACACAAAGAAACACAATACGAAGGAAGGGCAGAAGTACCGAAACACGAAGATTTGTGCAAATTTTGCGTTGAAGATATGAGGTGTACATAATTTGGCTATATAGAGACACCAATTTCCAGATAAACATTCCTTCAGCAAGCCTTCATCTCCTACCGTTACAGTACAATATTCCTTTGGTTCTTACAGAAGTATTTTTGACTTCATTGATACTCTACAGCTGCACAGCATATTTGTGGATCATTACAACAGCTTTATACCAACCAATTCTTTTTCCTTCACGTTCGCAGTGGGACATAGGGCTTCCAGTTAGAGGCTCGAAGTTTCGGTAGCAGTGTTAATTTTTACAGGATGGGGTTGCTAGCCTCATATCCAACCTTTCCTCTTTACCAGCTTTATTACTGGTTTATTGAGGTGAAGGAGTGCGTCTGTGGCCGGGGGTCGGACCCCGGACCATGTGCATGGTCGGCGAGCATCCTAACCTCTGTGCCACTGACGCACATGCCAGCCAATTAGTACAACCGAAAAATTTCCTAAGTTCTAATTTTAGTTGACGATATTGTTTTATAATTCTTGTCAAGTATAATGTATTTCTGCCTGTTTTGACTTCAGAATTCAAATACTACCCGTGGCTGTCTAGATGTGAGCCGTCGGTCTACAAAGATTTTATTCAATGGGGAGTAAGTAATTTCTTAAGTTATTTTCAATATTCAATTGCAATTGCATTTTAAATTGCTCTTGAGTATAACGGCAGAAGATAAGAGAAATGATAACGGGTCTTTTTTATTTCATAAAAATGCACATCATATTTATACATTTTTAAACACATTAGAAGCGGTCTAGGTCATCGGAAAATAAATCGTTCTGATTGGTTGGTGATTGGCCCAAGGTTAGAGAATGCGATGAAAAGCTGTCCAATGAGATTATTTCCAGACCACAACGTAAATCAAATCCAAATTTGAGGGATAAACACTTCTACCTCTGTAATCATTGACTAGAAATGTTTATTTCAGTTTTTAATTCATGAATAATCAATCCGCATCCAGACATTAATGAAAGGAAAACACGTAGTTCAGCGAAGAGTCTTTTTTCGACGGCGATTTCATTCATTGAGGTGTACAGTCGAATTGTTTTGTATGTGTGTGTGTGTACACACTACCTTTGTCAGATAAGAATAAAAATTAGTTAGGGTTATTGTTTGCGTCATCAAAATATTTCAAAAAATGTGGTGTATAGTCAAATTGTAACTAGCGAGGTGGGAGTAGAGATTATTAAGTGGGTAGTTGCAATGAGTTGTCAAGAAAAAAACAGATGGTAATGTTAGTTAATAATGCAAAAAAGAGGTTGATTAAGTGTACTGCAGTTACGTAATAAGATGAATAATTTAATGATTGAGTGTTGATTAAGATGCACATAGAAACGAAGGAAATTATGGAATTGTGTGAGAGGCCTAAAGGAATACAAAAGTTATCAGGGGTTAGAAAAACAAACTGACTAACTAACTAACTAAAATCAAGTCAGTCGAAGGTGTAACAAACACTGTGAGACTTTATCAAAATAAATTTTTCCCATAATGGAATTCACTGAGTCCATTATGGATAATTTTTTTATTTTGATAAATCATACGGTGTTATACAGTAATATTAACTCATCACCGCATTTCGAGCACAAACTATTGCCACTCATAATCACATCAAGCTGCTCACTTGCACAACTTCCTTACTTCATTTATATACATGTGTGGAATCGATTAGATATTGGAATAAAATTCAATATGAGATAATGTACCTTCAGAAATAATAATATGAGTGTTATTGATCAATTACAATCAGATGGGAAATAAAACGGGTGTTTTCTGTTTTAGTAATAATAAGTAACTTGTTCGAATGTTTTGATGTGTTTGAATTGAAATAGAATTTTGAGATTATTTATTATCCTCCTCTGATTCAACTGGCTGGTGGTAATAATATCTTCCATATTTCTGGTATTTGCATTGAGTCACTTCTGTTGCATGTGTTGTGTTGGGTGTAGACTCGATGAACAAGGATTCAGTAATCAACCTCTCTCTCCACCGACCTATATTACTTTTTAGAATTTTAACCCTCTCCCACCCTATTGTGTGGTTGTGTGTTAGTGCATGCAGTGCAATGTAGTACTGAGCTTTTCTCTAAATTATCTTCGTGGAACCAATTATTCTAACCTTAGCTAAATTCTTATGTTCTGACATGCGATCTTACTATTCTTGATCTACTAGTTTGACCCATGTAGTTAACTTAACTCACAGTCATTGCAAGGTATTTTGTAAATTATATTATTTTGTTTAATTGGGACCACAGAGTCTTTTAGGCTACAGAGCTTGTCCCTGAGTGATTTTGTAGGTTTGAATGCCACCCTAATTCCTACTTTATTGATAATCCTACGTAGGGTCTCCAGTTAACTTTACCTTCAAGCATCGACGTGACATACATGAACTAGTTAGTTCCCATGATGCCTGTAGCATAGATGGCACAGAAATTGAAACCAAGTCAAGCATTAAATACCTTGGATTAGTTCTTTCCTCTGAGCTTTCATGGTCATCCCACATTTTATTGATCTCTAAGAAAATGTTTCGTCTTACCTTCTACATTAAAAAGTTAAGACAACAAGGTATCAACCAACCTTTAGTTCTGCAATTTTTAAACTCCTGTATTTTACCTATTGTACTCTATTATTCTCCATTAATCTTTCCTGGGCTTCTTAAAAAAGACTATGTCATCTTACGAAGGGTATTAAATGCTGTGAGTAGGGCTTGTGGTTTGCCACTGCGTGAGCTCGCCAATACTATAGTCGAGAGACACGTAAATTCCTGTACAAATTGGGCAAAGGCCGTACTGTCAGACCCTCTGCACCCTCTTTATTCACAACTCTCCCCTTGTATCTCATCAGGTAGAACGAGAAGTCAATATAAGAAATTATATGCTCGTACCACTAAGTACAAAAATTCTACAATACCGTATTTAGCCCGTATTTTATGTGATGAAGACTCTGTTAGACGTGAAACATATGAGTTACTATGTAATTAGCAAAGTGAATCGACCCTTTCATTGTTCATCTTTCTGTAATTCTATGGTGTCACCCTTTCTGTCGTTTAATTATAACTTTGCTATTTTTATTTTAGTTGTTATTACTATTATTACTATAATTTTATACTTTATGCGTGTTTTTCTCCTTATCGTATACTGTAATTGCTACATAGCTGCTATAAAAACGTTTTGTTATCATTATTATGTATTAATTATTTCGTTTATTTATTTTTTGTTGTTGTCGTTTTTGAGTAAATTAGATGCAATATTGTACTGAATGCTGAAAATTCCTTGCTGTATCATTAATACTGTTTTTGGAATAAAGCGAAAATTATTATTATTATGTCCCCCCCACCTGAGATTTATACAAATATTTAATTTAATCTAATGTTTAATCATTGTGTATGGTGTTCATTTGGCGAATCATGAGATGTATAAACTACACAGTAGGATTGCATTCAAAATGTGTTTACTTCCCTTTCTTCTTCTTATTTTAGTTCCCCCGACCTGCTGGACTTTGGTGTACATTGTACATCAATCAATTGTTTAGAAGACTCGAATGAAACAAAGTCATCTTGTCATACATCGAAAGGAACAGTATTGATGGCGTATACAATGGGAGATGAAAATTTCGGCTTCAGTTCATTGTTGACAATTGAAGTAGACGGAAGCAGTGTTAATTCTGCATTTCAGTAGGTTTTCTCCGCCTTTTAGTGTTGATTGGTTGTTTTTATTTTTTGTTCTCTGATAAAGGAAATATTCCCTCATATTGATTTGATCATTTAGTTCTTGTTGTTTAACCTATTTCTTTCTTAGTATGACGTCGTCACAGACCACGCTCACATGCTCCAGGGTCCGATTCCTGACCGATGTACTCCTAAACCTCACCTTGCCTATTGGACAACAATAAACCGGGTTAAGATGGAAGGTTGGGTATAAGCCCTAGTGCTTCTGAAACTTTAAAACTCAAGCTTGAAACCCGCTGTTCAATAGTGCCACCATGTTAGGTGGCTGATAGTATTCTGGCTGGCTGGGTTCAACATAGAACTTGGCACCGAAGTGCAGCAGTTCGAGTTGCCACGTTCCAAAGAGCACACAAAGGTAGACAAGACAAGAAGATGAGTGAAGAGAATCAATAGAGTTTTGACACGTATAAGAGTGAAACAGAATGAGTAATGGTAGAAAGGAATATGGAAGATTACAGAGACTGAATACATCTGCGTAAGCCATTGACAACGATTTTGAGCCATGTCGCCTATTGTCTCCAGCCATTGATTCTTAGAGTCCCGAGGGCGGGCCCCAACCCGGAAGTCTGCATCTCCCTACCTGACTCAGTTTAACTGTCCAGAATTTCATGGATTGATGAGGCCATGTTTTTGTTTGGCCACCACTTACTCTTTTCCAACCTGCACCTATATCAGCTAGTAATGCCCGTCGGGGGAGGCGATGGCTAGGCATGCGCAGCACGTGACCTAGCCATCTCAATCTTTATAGTATCTTCGACTGATTTTCCCTCTTTGCCCAACACTCTACGCCTAACGTCAACATTACTTACTTTATTATGCCACCTAACGTGAGAAAGAGATCGTAAACATCTGTGGTCAAAAAGAGTCAACCTTTTCATGTCTTCCGCTCTCAATGGCCACGTCTCACCACCATAGAGAAGGACGGAGCGAACTGCTGAGCAGTACACACGTCCCTTGGCTGATAGTATTCAGTCTACACCAGTGGCTTACTACCTGGTGTTCAATCAAGCTATCTGATACACTCCTACAGGTGGTCAATCGCAAACCCGAATAACTCAGTGGTGGTAACGTGTCTGACTGCGCAGCACTGGGTGACACGCCTTTGAATCTCGGAGGGGCTATTAGTAGCATGATGTAATCATCCTTGTTTTCTCGTTTATCATCTATGGTATCAGGCAGGTCACATATTGCGATCTGAATCATTTCGAGTTTCAAAACAAACTGCAGAGAAATTTCATCTCCTCAAATTGTGTAAGTCACATATCACGAACCTAATCCAGAAAATAAATCGAATAAGCTGAAACTCCTGGATAATAATGATCCGTTGATTGTGAATCAGACATTTTGAAAGCATCTGCACAAGACGCCGATATATTGTCAACCTGAAGCTGAGCACTCTGGTCCAATCAGCCAACGAGAAGGTCCAAACTGATTTAAAAGATTGTTGATAGTTAGGATAGACAAAGAGCATAATTTCCGGTAGAAGAATCCACCGATACAGTCGATACTTTATAATTGTATTAGTACTTTTGTACTAAAGTTTTTTAGCCTTTGTTTTGAATTCTTGATTTTCAATGAACTTTCAATTATCTTACTTTATTTTTCTGTAGCGTATTGAATGGTGTTGAACTTCTTCTGGATTCTATACCTGGTGATTCAAACCCTGCAAATTTGTAAGTGCACTCTTTATACACTTTATAATACATTGAACACGTATATATATGGCTAGTGACACACAACCCCTGACTCTTCTCAAATATCCAGTAGGTGGGATGGAGTGGAGTTTGAACTTATGGTTAGTCATTGGTCTGGAAATCGATACCTTGAGGCTAAGGAACCATATCTCCACTGTAGATCCAGTTAAACAGTGTCAAAGACAACCGACATCGACACACAAACATATCTTTTATGCTGTGTCTGGTTTCATTATGATTGACATTGGTCAGTTTGAGTCTGTTTTGTAATGGCTATGTTTCTTAATAAATATGTAAGAACTTTATACGTCTATCATATCAAAAGTTATTGTTATGAAGACATAACTAACTGAATGACTATGTGAAATAATGTGCTTTCTGAAGGCTGTATACTAAGAACTGGTCATATTGGTTCCAGTGTATTCTGTATATCTATTGTATGTTTTAATAGGATGTATTAGTTAATTGTAGAGTATTATTATTACTGTTCCCTTGGGTTCCGCGTGGGCTTCACCAACATATGTCCACTGTATTCTTATTCCCTGCCGTCCTATCTAGCTGGCCTCTTCATTACCAGTAGTCTCTGACGTCCTCCTCCCATGATCTCGTCTGTGTCACCCTCGGGTCCACTCCCAACTTGTTGTTTTCCATTCAGGTTCCACTCAAGCAATGACCTGGCTGGCGTGCAATGTCATTCTACAGTCTCATCAGTCTGTGTCCAATCCATCTCTATTTTCTTGAGCATATCTGTTTAGAAATGGGTTCTTGGTTTGTCTATTCCCATATGTTCTTATTACTAAATCTCCTGGCCGTTCGATCCTCGATATAGAGCGAGGGCAGCTGTTGATAAAAGTCTATAGCTGGCTGTTGGAAATGCTTTTCGTGATGCGCACTGCAAGTTTCTGACCCATATAGAAGAAGTGACTTCACATTAGTTTTGAAAATCCGAATGTTGTTCTTTACGGTGACTGAGTGCAAAAGATTCCAAAACTCATTTTCGTGTGATTAAGGTGTACCTTGTCCTTGCGATTCTGGCTTTGACATCTTCATCCGTCCGAAGTGCCTGTTGTTGAAACGTTACTTCCTAGATAAGTTTCTCCTGGTGATGGCGATCGGTACTGTTTGTCGTTTCTGTTGGTGGTTGATCTTCACCACTTCCGTCTTCTTTACGTTTACCCAAAACTCCCGTATTCGCTACCTGCCTCTTCTGTCAGTTTCTTGGTTTTAGCCTGTAGGTCTTCGAATTTCTGTGACATTAGACATAAATCGTCCGTGGAATCCAGATCTTCCTGAGTCAACTTATTCACCGATAAGAAGGCTTCACTGAGTTTTCCGTTGTGGATCACCTAACACGTGTCATTGCCATATACCTGTTGAATGTCATCGGTAAACATTTGGTGTACTGCACTCCATAATGTTGAAGTAGTTTCAAAATTATTCCTCAGTCAACGATGTGGAAAGTCTTTTCAAAGTCGATGAAATTGAGATAGAGATCTGACTGGCCTTCTATGCTCTGTTCGATGATGAGGCATAGTGTCACCATTTGATCCGCACATGATTTGCTTTTCCTGGCAGAGTTTTGTATCCAGTACATCTTTCAGTTTCTCAAGGATGACGCAACGTAATATTTCGCTTGGTGTGGCCAAGAGCACGATTCCTTGACAGTTCTTTCAAAGGCTTAATTCTCTCTTCTTTAGTAATTCAACAAAGTAACCTTTCTTCCAATCCGTAGGTGCCTTTTGCTTCCTTCCTTTCAAATTTTTTTCAGTACTGGCATGAGCACATTCGCTGCAGTCTTTGCTCCTGTTTTCAATGCTGCCGGTGGAATACTGTTCGGTTCTGCTGCCTTCTCAGACTTTAGTAGCTTGATTACATATTTTTATACATTTAGCTGTTCTCATTAGCCATCCCATCCTACACGGGATTATAACGTTTGTTTGTTTACCAGGGAATGCAGTCAAATTGTCCTAAGTTTGTTGATCATAATTTATCCAGTTGTAAAAGAGATATAATTAAGTCATGGTATAAAATGCTTGAAGGTTATTCACAATTGCCTTATAAATCATTGGTTGAGTATAATATATCTTTGTCAAGATGGCAAACTGTAGAACCTAATGATGAAATTATCGAAAGAATGTTCTTTGTTCACTTATGAGTCTTTTAAAATTCTGTAAGAATAATTACAAACCAATTAGCCGAAACAAGAATAGTAACAATAGTGCGAATTGTACTCATGATAATCGATTATGAAATGGATAGATGAGACTATCGGCTCATTTTGTGATAAGTTTTACATAGGGAGGTTCGATGAACTTTTGAATATGTAAGTTTGTGACTTGTGATTCTTTGTAATGTATGAAAACTTTTTTTAATACATGAAAAATTCCCATTGTATAACATATAGAAAATCAAAACAAGTGATTCAGAGAAGAGAATCTTTTCAACAACGAATTTATTATCAAGCTGTACAGTCGTTTATATATGGTTCTTTTTAAGAAATTATATGCTATGAGGGAATTCAGTCATAGGTGTGGATGCATAAAATAATAATAGTAGTATCAAATGCAATTTAAATGTTTGTGATTATAATCATATAGTTGAATGTCAAGTGGCAAAAGAATTAGTGTCACATATAGAATAATTCATAGGATGGATAGAACTTGAAAAAGGGTGTGCCATTATAGGGCTGTAGGCGAATAGAATAAAAATGTTGCGTGAATGTTGTGTTAAATTTGATAACATAGAATTTAATGTTGCAAGAGAGAATTGATTTAGAATGACAAGTGGAACAAGTGAAATAATATCGGGGACAGTTCAAAGTGAGAGTAGTAATAGTAACATTTGACGTAATGGAGGAAGAGTATACAAATTGAATAAACAAAACGAAAATCAGGTAGAGCCAAAACATGATTAGGGATTATCATGCTTTAGCAAAAAGGGAATAAGACCATGAAAATTGGAGGGGTTGAACGAACTTTTTCTGTATACAGAGATCTGGCTACTCTGTTTCTATGGCCTAAGCTGCTTCAGCAGTACAGATGAGTCGGGTACGTAGGGATTTGGGTAAATTACTTTTCACCTTGTAGATGACTTTAAAGGCTGAGGCTGTAGAGATAGGCTGATCATTATCGACCAGATGTTGAATGATCGCACCTTTTATTGCTCCACTTCCACCTCTTCGTAACTAGGCAGTATAGTGTTCTTGCACCCCCTTGGACTAAACTCGAGTCGAACGATCGATATACCTAGCTCCAGACGAGCAGGTGAATTGACAAACGCGCATAGAGTTGGTCAACTACGGGATCTTGTATTTTAGGTTATTGAACAGTAATGGTCGACTGGTAAAGGCTATTCTCAAAGTAGCATCCTATGAATTATTCTGTATATGACATTAATTGTTTTGCCACTTGACATTCAACTATATGATTATAATCACAAACATTTAAATTGCATTTGATACTACTATTATTATTTTATGCATCCACACCTATGACTGAATTCCCTCATAGCATATAATTTCTTAAAAAGAACCATATATAAACGACTGTACAGCTTGATAATAAATTCGTTGTTGAAAAGATTCTCTTCTCTGAATCACTTGTTTTGATTTTCTATATGTGTATGAAAACAGCGAATCGGTAAGTTATAGATGTCAAGTCTGATAGAAAAAAAGAGATAATGGCCTTGTCAATCCCACGTGACCCACGTGACAGTTTTCTCATGTGCCAATCTACCAGATGTACGTATTATTTAAGGCCTGGTGATACCATTAAGTTGCTTTAAAAACTTAAGTAGGTAAAGTGGGAGCCGAATCGGAAATTCGCGGACTAAAACTCCAACGTTTAAGGCAATAGTATCTACTTATGTACAATGTAAGAGCCTGCATTATTCATTATCCCTCTGAAATGTAAATACTCTTTTACAAATTGTTCACGTTCTCTCTCTGTTTTTTTTCGTGTGTGTGGTTTCCTTCTCTAGACCTTATGAATTACAAGATATGCAGTTTTATTCTCCACAAATACTTCTCCTATTAGTATCACGTCGTTCAAAACATTCGAAATCTCAATACCTTCGATCAACAAAGTCGAATAGCAAAGCTGATGAATTAGACACAGAAGTGGCTATATCACGTAAAACAGCTAACGATTTAATGCATAGTTGGCTTGTAATGGTACCTATTCGTGATATACTGAATACTGGTAAAGAAGAAGAAGTTCTAAAACAGACGGATACAGTAGCTTCGATCGTGAATGAATCGATTCAAACTAATTTGTAAGTATTGCTTGTTGGTGTTGTTGTTTAAATGTTCTATGTTATCAAGTATTGATTTTTGTACGGATTTAGTTTGATTGATTGGAGGATTTCATCATCATGAGCTGACATCAGTTAGAGAACCATTGGAAAACCTGCAGGGAGTACTGGACAGCTGTTTCATCAGCTTAGTTTGAGACTCTTCATCAGTATGCACTCACCACAAAGGGTTCGAACCTAGGTCCTTCTGGTTACAAGGGTAGCGAGCTCGTAGACTATTATCGCATACAAGGTCAATGCGCTATTATTATTATAGATTCCCTGACTTCTGACTGAAATATAAGACTTCAGCAAAATATCTTCATTTCACTCTTTTCCCTGTCAACACTTTCAGTTGACTCTACAACTGGCCATTTCCTCTCTACATAATATATCCTCCATGTCACTCACCCTTGAACTTTTAATTTGTGTGGCTTTATGTTTGAGTATCACTCAAGAGTTTGCCTGTTGTGTAGCATCACTTATACAAGTCTTCTTGGTGTATGTCCAATTCATCTCCATTTCCTACGGTGTCTATGTGTTAGACTATTGCCTATGGAGGTGGTTGATTGGTTCGTTGTCAGACTTCCTTATCGCTTAGCCTTTTTAGCTGGTCATCTGATGTTCAGTATGGATTGAAGGCAGCTGTTCCTGTTCCTGCATTGGAAATTGATTAGTATTGCTCTTCTATAATTCTATATTCATGAAGACCAGAATCGCTGAATTGATATGATGAACATACAGTGTTATCCCATCTCTTGGTTAAACTTAACTAGTCTATATTTTCACAAATTGGTTTTTGTAAGGATTTTGTGTGATTGGTTGGAGGATTTCATCATTAGCTGATATCATTTCGAGGACCATTGGAAAACCTGAGAGTACTGGATGGCCAGCTGTTTCGTCAGCCTAGGTTGGGACTCTTCAGCAGTACGCACTCCACCGGGGTCCGAACCCCAGACCTTCTGGTTACAAGGCGAGCTAGCCCGTAGACCGTTTAGCCACTGGGACCCGATCCAATGGCCAGTCGATGAATTCTAACTGCTGCCTATATTTATCGGTGTCTGTTGCTTCCCTGTATACTACAACCATGCTCTGTAGGTTTCTTCATCCTCACTGATGATTTTCATGAGTATGTTCCATTTCTTTCCAATCCCAGTGGAGCATAGGTCTTCAAGCTTGATCTCTGCTCTGAAGTATCAGTAGCAGTGGTGTAGTGTTGTCTGTTTAGCGGGCGGGTGGGTGGTAGGTTTGCAAGTCACATACCCAACCAACCTTACCTCATTACCGGACTTACTACTACCGGTTAAACGAAGTGTTAGGAGTTTGTCGACCGGGAATTGTGAACCCGAGCCACTAGCGCATGGTTGTCGAACATTTTGCCAATCGACTACCATTGACACACCTACATAATTAAATCTGTCTATTTTATCCTACTCCCAATGTAGACCATTATAAATTATAGGCGTATTTTTCATGTTCTTGTTAAAATTCGCTTATCTTTCCTCTAGACCAAAAAGGAATATCTCTGAGTTTATTACACGGACAAATGTCGAGGCGCTACCATGGCATGCTATAAAATTAACAACTAATGGTGATCGTTCAATTATTTTTGTTGTAAGTTCATTGATTTTCTTCTATTGCATTATTATTATTATTATTATTATTATTATTATTATTATTATTATTATTATTATTATTATGTAGGGAGATTTCGACTACCCATCTGGGTTCATCAAAACTCTTAGAATCAGTGACTGGAAATTGTTGATGATAAGATGCACTTACTCTTTGTAATCCCCTAGATCTATTCAGTTCTCAGTTGTCCCCACGTGATCAAAAGTTTTCAAATGGTCTTCGTCTAATGGTCTCAAACTAAATCATTCCAATGTCAGACTGTTAATTTCAGTTTCCAATGTAAAAGGAAGTTAAATGAAGCTGTTGGTTCCTATGACCGTTGCAAAATTGATGATACTGATATATAGAAACCAAGTCTGAAGTTAAGTATCTTGGATTATTTCTTTCTTCTGACCTATCCTGGTCTTCCCATGTCTTGGCGATTTCCAAAAAAATTTTCGTCTGACCTTTTACAGTAAGAAGTTAAAGCTCTGAGGCATAACTCAATCCCTCCTCTTACAGTTTGTCAACTCTTACATCTTACCTATATTCTTCCTTCGTGGGTTGCTTATAAAGACTATGTCACACCTCGTATAGGGCTCTGAAAACAGTCAGTTGGGCGAGTGGTATCCCAATGGGCCATATCGTTGGCATCATCGTTGATAGGTACTTGATTTCATGCAAAACACTTTGCTGAAAGGGACTTTATCGACCTGTGAGCATCCATCGCAACACCCGCAGCTCCAACCTTGTGTCTCCTCAGGTGAAACAAGAAGTCATTTCAAAAGATTTTATGCATGCACGTCTCAGTGTAAAAATCCCACGATACCATAATTCGCACGTACCTTATTTAATGAAAATAGTACCAGGTACGAACTAACTAACTAACCTTCTTTGCAAAAAATTATATTTGTAATATCTCAGCGATATTGAAATGAGTAATTCCAACGTTTCGTTCGGCAATATGGTCCGAACTTCTTCAGGGAAATTAATCAAAATTAACATAACAGAGGTTTTATATATAAAAGGAACACCACTTGTTTTTAAAAACTTTGTCCAATCATGATTCATAAACACAAGTATTAACAAGTATAATAAACAAAATTGTTTGAGCTGTGGTCAAAATTTGACCTCGGACTTACAAATATTGGTCTACCTTTGTTAAACACTTTAAACAGAGTGTGCATGCGTGTGTGTGTAAACAGTTGTAAAACATTTCTTAACGTCTCCATAAGAAGATATAAACAGTCGGGAATTCTGACCAAGTATTATTAATTAGTGATACATATCCATTTTTATTTATTAATCAGGATTTCCAATGCATCAGCTAACATCAAACCTTCATGTCTGTTCAAACTGCTAGTATCTGAAATTTTATGATTAGACGTATTTTCAAAATTATGGTGTTTAGGATTAGAGTTTAGTTTAAGCACCCTGTCGAACTTATTGCATTGTCTTCTTTCTGAATATTGAGCTGCTTTATTCGACCTACTGGAGTTGTCAGGTGACTCGACAGCTACGGATTTAGGATGTGCATTTTGTTCCAGACAACGGAGACTGAAAACACGATGATTGTGCCAATTACATAGTTTCTTTGTTAATTTAATTCGATAGCAAAATAATTCAAATGAACTTTCGTCAAGATTTGACCGAATAGTGCCTAAAGTAAACTCTAATCCTAAATAAAGCATAATTATATTTTAATAGTTTACACACAATGATAAGTTTTGAAAATACGTCTAATCATAAAATTCTAGATACTAGCAGTTTGAACGGACATGAAGGTTTGATGTTAGCTGATGCATAGGAAATCCTGATTAATAAATAAAAATGGATATGTTTCACTAATTAATAATACTTGGTCAGAATTCCCGACTGTTTATATCTTCCTATGGAGACGTTAAGAAATGTTTTACGACTGTTTACACACACACGCATGCACACTCTGTTTAAAGTGTTTAACAAAGGTAGACCAATATTTGTAAGTCCGAGGTCAAATTTTGATCACAGCTCAAACAATTTTGTTTATTATACTTGTTAATACTTGTGTTTATGAATCATGATTGGACAAAGTTTTTAAAAACAAGTGGTGTTCCTTTTATATATAAAACCTCTGTTATGTTAATTTTGATTAATTTCCCTGAAGAAGTTCGGACCATATTGCCGAACGAAACGTTGGAATTACTCATTTCAATATCGCTGAGATATTACAAATATAATTTTTTACAAATGTCTACTTCTCACTCAGCGCCCAAATATTTTAGAACTATTCGGTCAAATCTTGACGAAAGTTCATTTGAACCTTCTTTGCACTAGTAAATAAACCATTTTCCCCATCCTTATTCCACTAAGCTTTACTGTTATTATTATTCTCATATTTATATTCCTCTCATTTTTTGTGTTTATTTTCTCACAAGTGTGAAAGACACTTAGTCCATAAGTTTGAAGTCTGGTTTCATCCAATGTACACTGATAATCAGCACGGCTAAAAAAACATTTTGACTTTAGTCTGTGCGTGGGTGGCACAGCGGTTAGGACTCTCACCAACCATGCAAATGGTCCGCAGTTCGATCCCCTACCGACGCACACCCGATATCAATTGGTCGGCCTGCAAAATTTGGGCTACCGATATCACATGCTGAAAATTCCACACTTGTACCAAAAATATGGTGTGGAATCAAGCTATAATCAAAAAATAAAGATATTAAGTTATTTTACAGTTTCGTTGAGTTTCATTCCCCCTTTGATGTATCCTCTTTTTCTCTCTATTTTGTTTGTTGTTTATTTGTTTTTCACATTCAGCTATTTGAAAACTATTCAACTTGTCGTGTTTATCTCATGGAACGACCAGAATCAGATGAAACTATGACCGTTGACTATCCTGCCGGTGATGAGAATCCTACGAATCCTGTGGGTGAGGACAATACTGGCACTACTATCACTACTACTGCTGGTGGTAGCGGTGGTCCTTCCATTCCTGCTGATGATGTTGATGTAGCGATGTAGTATAGTTCAATGCGTGTTAACGGACTAATTTTTTTGTGTATATAATTATTGTTATTGATTAATGTGTGTGTGTGTGAATTTGTTTGTTTTTTCAGAGTTCTCTTCTTCATGTAATCTATCTGTTACGCAATTATTCTTATTCCCTTTGTTTTGTGTGAAGAAATTTATGTTTTACTTTCATCCGAAATACAAAACTCCAAAGATTTAATGAATAAGTGTTCTGTTTTTTTCAGCTAATATTTGTATGATCCTGAACGGGATGTGATTGCTTGTTTGTATTTTTGTTTGAAATCAATCCGAAAATGAAGGGTCTTTGTGTTATATATATATATATCATTCCCTTGAGTTCCGAGTGGAACATAGGGCTTCAACAATACATCTCCACTTTGTCCTATCTTCTGGCGTCCTCTTCAGCTTGGACCACGATTGCCCACAATCTCTCATCTCCTCACCACACGATCTCCTCCATGTCACCCTCTCACCGACGACCCACTCGTTGCTTCCCACTGGGATTCCGCTAGAGCGATGACCTGCATTGTGCGCGATGCCATTCGACCTTCTCCTCAGTGGCGTATGCCCGATCCATCTCCGTTTTCTCCTACATATTTGTTGAGCGATTGGCTCTTGGTTGGTTTGTTTCCACAATTCCTTATTACTTATTCTTTCTGACAAGCCATTTGATCTTCAGTATGGAACCATCGAAGGCAGCTATAGATGAAAGTCTGCAACAGGCTGTTGGAAATTCTTTTCGTGACATGCAGTGCAAGTTTCTGACCCATGTAGAAGAAGTGACTGACTGACTTCACATTTGTGTTGAAAATCCGAATCTTGTTCCCTATGCTGGCTGAGTGCAGAAGATTTCCAAACTGGTTTCAGGTTGACGAAGGCTTTTCCGATTCTCATTGGCTTTGACATCTTCATCCGTTCCGCCTGTAGCTGAATTGTAGCTTCCTAGATAAGTGAAGGAAGATGCCTCTAATAAATATCTCCCTTTGATGGTGATTGGTGCTGGTTTTTGTTGTTGCTGGTTAACTGTAATCGGTTATCTGCATCACCTTCGTCTTCTCTCTGTGTTCACTTGGACTCCTGTCCTCACTGCCTGTCTTTTATGCCAGCTTGTTGGTTTTCGCCTGCAAGTCTTCGAGTTTGTATGACATTAGACACATGTCATCAGCGAAATCCAGGTTTTGTAGAGTCTTCTCGTCGGTGGTCCATATATATATGCCTTCGCTCGATACAGAACACTAGGTGGTCGAGCTGTGACGAATGGTCATTGAAATTGGAAGAAATGAAAAGGCCAGTTGTCTTTGATCATAGGTGTCTACTCTCTATCTATCTACCGTGTTAGGTGGTTGGTATAATAAAGTGACTAATATTGAGGTTGTGCGTCTCTGGCATGGCGGTTAGGACGCTCGCCGGCCATGCACATGGTCCGGGGTTCGATTCCCGACCACCGACGCACTCCTTTACCTCGCTAAGCCAGAAATAATGCTGGTGAAGAGGAAAGGTTGGGCATGAGGCTAGCAACCCCATCCTGTTAAATGAACACTGCTACAGAAACTTCAAGCCACTAGCTTAAAGGTGCCCTATGTTCCACTGGGAACGTGAAGGAAAAAAAATTTGAGGTTACGCATCGGTCGAATGCTTGGTAGGTGGGAGGGGAAATCAGTCTTCGAGGTTGTGAAGGTGAATCAACTTAGAGGTTTAGGAAAGGTGTTGCGCATGCCTGCCTAGCCATCGCCTTACTCGAAGGGCAGTGTTAGCTGACATTACTGATGGATCAAGTTGGAAAAGAGTTAGCTAGTGGTGGTCAAATGAAAGCATGGTTTCATCAGTCAGTAAAATCCATGACAGTTAGTTCAAGTCAGTGACTTAAGGAGGGGTAGACTTTGAACATGATTGGTTGTTTCCGGAGATTTTTTTTCACTCTCTTGTCAATTTCTTATTGGTGTTGATTATTTATGTTTACCTCAAAGTTCACCTTTATGTCTATGCAACTTCTATTCTATTTGTCTGATAATTCTGATTTGTGTCAATGTATCTATTGATTGCAGATTTGTCTCAGTACCCGGCTTCTAGTATTACTTCCCTACCTATTGTTGTCTTCTCTCTACCCTTAGATATCTACATTTTTTCATTGGTGATGGTGTTTCAACTAAAACTCAAACCTACCATCCGACATTACGAATTTCTGTACTTGAAGGTGATAATATCAAATAGAGACTGAACATATCGGTTCAATAAAATGAATCAATGGGTAACTGAAATAATCCTCCCAGTGTGTACATCTGACTTCTAACGTTTCTTTGTTCATCCATATTGATGTTCAGCGTTTAAGCGAATTAGTTTATATTTATGGTGGTTTCTATTAATGTAGTTTCTTTCTTCTACCTGATTTGTCGACTTTCTTTGCATTATCATTTATTGTCATAAATTTTGTGAGTTACAGTACTGTGGACTGGCTGAGTTTCTTTGACTTTGTTAATATTGTTGTTGTCGAATCTTTACATTGGTGACATTGATGGTTTCAACGCAGAACTTTGCAAAGATGTGCAACAGTTCCAGTTGCGACGCTCCCTTCACGTACCACACAAACCAAGGGAAGAGAGATTGGTTTTTGCCATCCCTAAGAAGCCAACCAGTCGGGCAATCAGTTTACACCTCCCTACGTGGCTGGCTGGCTAGGTGGCTTAAACTAACTGATTCCATGTTTTCGTTTGACCACCACTGACTCTTTTCCATCCTGCTCCCTTTTATTTAAGCTTACGTTGCTCGTTTAGTAAGGCGAGGGATAGCTAGGCATGTGTAACGTATGTCCTGACCATCTCAATCGATGTAACTTCACAAGCTCATTCATTGATTACATTGCCCTCCTTACCTAGCACTCTTCCGAAGCCTAACCTCAATATTAATCACCCTGTTATACCATCTAACATGGGAGATAGAAAGGAGACACCTATGATGAAAGACAGTTGGCCAGGCTTTCCGTGTCTTCCACTTTCAGTATCTAAATCTCACTCAGCGATAAAGGAGGAGGTGGGGGCGAACCGATGAGCAGTACAGACGTTTATTGGTCGATAGCCAGCTGGATATCGCGTCTACGCAAGAGACAAATGCAGGTTGGCGAATGCCAGACTAACCTTATGTATCCGTGCTGAGATTTCTTCATAGATTAACCCTCTGAGACTGACTTAACTTCTCTATCTTTAAGCTAGTAGTTGGTTCAAACCAGTCCTGTAGCATCATCTTACATTTGACTGGACTGAATCGTATGCCAAACATTTGTAGATTGCTGCACAGGTTAAGGTGTGTTCGGAAAATTCTGCATTTTGTCAGTCAGCGTCTTCACCACCTACGAGGACTACATCACCTGTATATTCTTAGTCAGCGAGATTATTCCCTGGTGGGTAATAAGTCAATCCCAGATTCGCTGAAGTTATTTAGGGTTAAGTCCATTAGTACATCTATAATGAAATTAAACAGAAATGGGGACAGTGGACATCTCTGACGTTGACCACTGGTTTTCATCATAGATGTCAGATGACAACTCTCCATAGGCTGTCATCAGGCTGGTTGCATGTTCTCGAGTAGAGTGAATGCCTTGATCAGTGTGATGTATTTTCTTGGCACTCCATTCACGACCAAACATACATTGCTGTATTACCTACACAAGTGTTAGTTGTATTCCAGTCATTTGTGAGCCCCAATGGCTCAATAGAATTACTTCTTCGTGCAACACTGGTCGACACCCATATGAACCTCTAAGAGGATATTAGTTATTTCATGCTTGCAGATATACACTTTACTAAATAGTGATAACGAACACGTAACTTACGTCCATAGATTTCTATGAATTTCCTCTAACTGTCATCACATAGGTCAAGTCAGTTTGAACTCATATTTAAGTCTTGAAATTGGTCAAAATCTGTTGAACGGAAAAGGTTTCTTATCTTTTAGTTTTACTTAGTTGTTTACAATTTCAGAATTCAATAATTACATTTGTTTTACTTTCATATTTTTCATTGGCGGTCAATTCAAGTTTGATAGATTTGAAACGCATAATTTTGTGTTCCATCTTAATATATTTAGCTCATTCAATGTTTCAATATTGTTAGATTTTCATTGGTGTGTATAATTTAATTTATAGATTGTTTGTTATTTTTGTCTTTCAGATTGTTTATCACTAAAAAGAAAGAAGCTTTTCGAAGTTTTACAAGTGTACAAGTCTATTATCATGTTCTGATTCTGTTTCGTTTATCACAGTGAGTATTTACTTCAAATTATATTATTGATTATGCAAAGATTATCGATATAGTTATATGATGAGACTATCTGTGGTAGCAGGCGTCGATGGCACAGCGGTAGAATCCTCGCCAACCACACATGTAGTTCGGGGTGTGATCCCTGACCGCCGACGCACTCTTTTTACCTCGCTCGCTAAGCCAGTAATAGGAGTGGTAAAGAGGGAAAGTTGGTTGGGCATCAGGCTAGCAACCTCATCCCGTAAAAATAAACACCACTGCTACCGAAACTTCAAGACTGTAGCTTGAAGCCATCTTATATTTCACTGGGAACATAAAGGCAAACAATTAAGGAATTAAATTAAATCTGGGATAGCAATGAATTTTCATTGAGCTGTGTTCTTTGAGGTGGTTGTAGATTTAATTGCTAAAATTTCGTCGTCCACCTCCTAGACGACATCTTCAGCTCAGGTTTTAGCATGAAATGAACTCATTTGAATTCTTCATGATTGATGATATAATCGTATCTCCTGACAACTTTGGTTGTCGTGATTGGATATTCATTTACATCTCTACTGGTCACTTTTATTTACTTGGAATTCGAACTCTCTTGTCATATGATTTATTTTTGTATTAGTTGGTAAATATGATCCATTGTGATGTATCTGTTAGCCGCCGATTCATTGGATTACTAGGCCTTCTATAAATTCCCTGACAGTAATTTTGCTGTTTCCTCTATTTGAAATCCCTACATCTTCCCAATGAAATTGGTATCCTTGATTGGCAAGACACGCATCGATGTGAAAGAATACATATTATATCTTTTCATCACAGCTAATTTGGGCTTTAGGTTCTCGGGACGGTAAACACCAGTGAAGGCTGGAGACAATTAGTGATATGGCTCAAAATCGTTCTCAGTGGCTGGCTGGCTGGCACAGATGCATCCACTCCTTGTGATTTATAATACCCAATGAAACTATATTGTTCTTCGACATTACTATTCCTTTTGTCTCATATTCCTGTCTACTGTCTCTATTATGCATTTCTTTTCACTTTCTGCTCTGGGTTTGTATGCTGAGTGAAGTGTGGCAACTCGAACTGTTGCACATCGGTGCAAAGTTCTATGTTGAAAACAGACAGACAGCTAATTTGTATTCTTGGATTCGGATTCGACGAGGACATCCACTTTGACCGATGTAATGTTTATTTCATGTGTGCAATTTATTTCGTGAATGATATTAATTTTACCTTCTTTTTCTGTTGGGTGGATGTTTTGGTCTGCACACTATCGAATGAAGTGATTGTACTGACTTGTGCGTTATATCTATTTCAAACGGTCTTAATATTCTTACAGTTATTTCAGTTTCTTTTGTGAGTCATCGGGTTATTACTATTATTGTTGAGTATTTGGTGTGTTTGCGTGTGTGTTGATTTTCTGTATACGTGTGTTTCCCAAAATTTCCTATCTTAGTGTTCTTGATTCAGACGTCTAAGAATGGAATTCTGTTATCTAATTCTTCTTCTCCTCTCGTGATGAATTTAATGTCTTAAAATAACAGTGGATTAGCAGACCTATTATTAATTTAATGGATAATGATGTGGAACCGTGATGATTCATTGGTCTAGACGCCCAGCTCCTAACCCGTGGGTCACGGAGTTGACACCTATCTCCACCTGCCGAGATTTGAGTATTTCCCGTAGACGTGGTTAATTGTCAGTTGCCTTAAATTTCAAGTGGTTGTTTTGAGTTATATTTCAACGGATGTTGATTGAAGAAGGCCAATTGAAAATCTAAGTTTCAGGGGAATTCCAATTTCGCAGTGTTTAAGTTGCTAGCCGGCTGCTTTATCTACAGGATTGGAAGGAGGTATTATGAATCAGGAGTCTGTTATCCAGAAATTCATCTTACAAAATCTAGCAATTCAAAAGTTGTGGGTCTGAACTCCATTAAGACTCAGGTTATGTAACAGCAATGAGGTATTTCAATCAGATGACCAGTATGCCAGCTATGTTGTCTCTCAAGAGTGAGGAATTAGAAGAGATCGACCCTAAAAATTGTACATTCTAAGGTGGTCCGTAACCGGCGGTGAATGATTAGTACAGAACCAAACCAAAAAGTACATTTGGGCTCGCGATTGACCTTCTGTAGGGCTGTATTGGTTTATGTAGCTCTGTGTAGTAACGTCAGAAGACAAAGGCCAGGCAACAGATCGTTTATTGTGAAAATCAACAGATATTTATAGATTTTTATGTACATTATTATTAGCATTATTGTTAGCGGAGAAGCAACCTCTTCTGATTAGTTGTTTTCTTGCTGAAGGTTATTCTGTACTGATTGTGACCGTTTCTTAGAAAGTTAAGCCATATATCTGCAAATCGTATTTGCACACGTTAATTCAGCTGTGATTGGTTGGTGAGTTCCTCAAGGTTAGGCTTTGTTATTGTTTTTCTTATGACCCTGATTCGTGACGTGAACATTGACGTAAATTGTTATCTACAATTTTGGCTTGTTCGCAGACAGCTCTCACCAGAGTAAAGCCAGCCGTTACACAACTTCATGAAATTGTTTGCAGTATTAACCTCGATTTTCTGACTTGAAGATATTCTGATAAAAATTTATTTTTCATATAATTTATTTAAAGAAGTGTGGTCGGTACACGTTCGATGTTCAATCGTCATCTTCCTTATTGTTATTATTACTATTATTATGGCTTGTGATATATCTCAAGTATTTAACACGATTGTTTCATCTATACAACATACAACCTGTAAAGAAGTCAGTTCAGAGAAAAATGATGACAAGACGGCGGCATCAAAGACTTCATCACCAACATCATCACCATCAACATCACCGGATTATGAATTCTCATTTCAATCACGTGCTAAAAGTCTTCATTCAAATTTACAAGCTCTATCGGAATATTTAAAACGAATTCATCAGTTAACATCTGGTACTTTAGTCAATGTAACAAAACAACGTTTACATTCAGAATTAACAGAACATGTTAATTTATTGATTGAACAGTGTACTGTCCTGCTGATTCAATTGAAAGATTTAATTCCTATTCATCATCATCATAACAGTAATGAAGATAATCGAAGTAAAACAATTAAAGAGGTGAATAGTAAGAGTCAACTTATATCACATCGATTAACTGTGCATAAATTGCTGAGCGAAGAGTTAGATCACTTGAAGAAAATTAGAACTGATGAAGTGAGTTGTCGTTTTCCTGCTGTTATCGTTGTTGTTTGAATTTTATTTTAAAGGTGCATCTGTTTAATCTAGTATACAGGGACGGAGAACAAATAAACCTTAAAAACTAGTGACTCTAAAGCAGTACTCACCCACTGATAGGGTTCGAACCTACAAACCTCCAGTTGTAGGTTTTAAGCCTGTCTAGCTGAAGACGCTGACAAAATTCAGAGTCTTGTGGACACTCTGAGTTGCAATCTGCGAATGTTTGGCATGGGATTCGCTACCACCAAGTGTGAGATGATGCTATAGCACTAGACTGGACTGGACTACATTGACTCCTAGCTTAGAAATAGGGTGTGAAGTGGTAGAGCCTTTTGATCACTTCACTTATTCGGGAAGTTGCATCAGCCAATGCCAGCGGGTTGATGGCTGACGAAATCTCAGAAAGAATATAGAAGACTCGTTTTGCATATGCCAGTTTACGCCGTCTCTGGCGTAGCAGTGATATCCGACTGACTGGCTATCGACTAAAGAGCATGTGTACTGCTCAAAAGTCCGCTCCTTGGAAGACAGGAAAAGTCTAGCTAGTTGTCTTTCATCACAGTTGCCTGCGTTCTATCTCCCGTGTGAAATGTTATAATAGGGTGAGCAATATTATGGTTAGGTACCGATCGAGTGCTAGGTAATTGGGAGGGGAAATCAATCGACGAGGCTGTGAAGCTACATCGACTGAGATGGTTAGGACATGTGTTACACATGCATGACTAGTCATCGGCTTTCTCGATGGGCAATGTTAGTTGACATAGGGTCAGGTTGGAAAAGAGTTAGCCAGTGGTGGTTAAACCAAAACATGGCTTAATCAGTCAATAAAATCCACAACATTTAGTTTAAGCCAGTGACGTAGGGAGGTGTAGACTTCCTGACTAGTTGGGGTCCTCGGGACGGTAAATATCAATGAAGGCTGGAGACAATTGGTGATATGGTTCAAAATCATTCTCAATGGATGGCGCAGATTCATCCACTGCTTGAGACTTATAATACCCAATGAAACTATATTGTTCTTCGATATTACTATTCTTTTTGTCTCATATCTCTGTTTACTGCCTCTATTTTGCGTTTCCTCTCACCTTCTTCTCTTGCTTTGTGTGCTAATTGGAGGGAGTGTAGTGATTTGAACTGCTCCATATCGGTGCAAACCTTCCGGTAACAAGGTGAGCGAGTTCTGTGGACCATACAGCCATATGGATCCGATCCAGTGACCAGTGCATGAATTCCGACTTCTGCTAATTCACACACTGATATAGTGCGACTGGCACTGGCCAATGTCATCGGTGGTGAGTATTTGTCCTCACACCCATCTGACCTGCTGTACCCCACTGGTCCTTGCAAATCAAAAACTGAATATGTCCGTTCAGTTAAAAACAAATAACAAGTGTGGTCAGTAAAACAGGATGTAATGAGTTTATCAAATTTCAATTGGACTTCAGCTGTGAATATCCCACATACAGTGATACACACACTATGAGAGAGAGGGGAGATGGCTAAACCCTGATTCTAAACCTCCAACGACTGACGTATGAAGCTCACGGGAGCTCACCGGCAGACGTATGGACAAAGGGCTTGTTGGATGTCCTGGATGTCTGGCCCCATTCAAAAAGGCGTATGAACCGAACTCCGGTCACCGGCTGCCAATGGACAGTGGATTCCCTACTCCACTCCTACTGCCTTGTAGGTCACACTTGGTTGTGTAAAGACTAGAGCTGCACTCTCAAACAAAAGGCCGAGCGATTCTGGGGACATCACTCGTACCAAATTCCCATGAAACTTCATGAACTCTCTTACAAACGACTCTCACCACAACCAAATTCCAGTACTGTTCCCACAACGTCGCCTTCTGTGGTTTGGCCATGTTCTGCGCCGACCAGATGACGATCTGGTCAAATCAGTTCTAAATCCCTCACCATTACCATCTTGGCGATGTCGCCGGGGTGGACAGCTGAAAACATGGCTTGGTACAGTCAAGGCTGATATGGAGTGCCTGGGGCTACAAACTGTCTACGGACTCCGTCTGTGGAACAAGAATGGGATAACCCTGTCGCAAAACCTTGCATCAGATCGCCGCGCCTGGGCAGCGATGATTCGAGATGTTCATGAAGCCGGCTCATCCTCCCGTAGGAGATAGCCGAAGTAAAGTAAAGTAAGTACACTATGAGAGACCAATATCAAATTACTTGGAAGAAATACAGAGATTGACAAAGTAGCTAGAAAACTGTTGCACCTAAATTTAGAGTTCAAGGATGGCACTGCGGTGAACACATATAAAAATACACATGGAATTAGACAATCGAGGTAACATTTCCTTGACATCATCAAGGTGCACTAGTGGATGGCTAGAGTAGGTTATTCGTAAAGTGACAGTAAAGAACGTTTTCGTCTCAATGATCTCATCAGACGATTTTGAAGTATCTCACCTGCAGTGTCACCGCTAAATTTTAAGTTTAGGTGTAACACTTTTTTAGCTACCTTATCAATCTTTGTAGTCCTTCCACGTAATTTGCTATTGGCCTCTACGAAGCTCAGTGGATACCAGTTCTCTTTGAAGATTTCTTTCAGTTGTTTGAGTTCATCATCAACACTATCTTCACTACAAATTCTCCGAACCCGTGTTGGAAGAGAACGGATTAGATTTGTTTTTTCTGTCTATGGGGACAAAACTGTAAAAATTGGTTAGTTGTCCTGTCCTGTTTGGGCTGAGCTAAAGAGAACGTAGGGGTAATAATTCTTCGATATTGCGACGTATTATAGAAGCAGTTTTAACTTAAGATTGCATCATGAGCTGACATCGGTTATAGAACTATTGTGAAGTCACACTAGGGAGTAGTGGATAGCTGTTTCACCAGCCTAGTTCGGGACTCTTAAGCAGTACGCACCCACCCACCGGGGTTCTAACCCAGGACCTTCCGGTTATGAGGTGATGTCAGCTCGTAATTAATCCTGTAAGCAATCAAATTCTTGCAAGCCAGTACTTGATAGTTAATCTGATGCTCACTAGTGACTCGCCTTATACACGAAGTTACCTGGTTTCTAGGGGGAAGCCGTGACCAGTGGGGTACTACAGCAGGTTGTGTGGGTATGAGGACCAATACTTTCCACCGATGATATTAGTTAGTGTCAGTTGCGCTATATCGTGCGTGAATCAGCAGAAGTTGGAATTCATGTACTGGCCATTGGATTGGATCCAAGTGACTGATTTGTTTACGAGCTAGCTGGCTTTGTAACCGGAAGGTCATAGGTTCGAAACCTGATAGTGGGTACCAAACTAGGCTGACAAAATGGTTGTGTAATACTCCCTAGTGTATTACACAGCCATTATGTCAGCCTAGTACAGCCTAATACTCCCTAGTGTATGACTGTGAGACCTGGCCATTGAGAGCCGAAGATATGAAAAGATTCGCTGTCTTCGATCATAGATGTCTGCGTTCTATCTCCCGTGTGAAGTGGTATAATAAGGTGAGCAATATTGAGGTTAGGCATCGGTCGAGTGCTAGGTAAGCAGGGGAAATCAATCGACGAGACTGTGAAATTACATCAACTGAGATGGTTAGGACATATGTTACGTATGCCTTGTCATCGCCTTCCTCGACAACAGGCAATATTAGCTGACATAGGGTCAGGTTGGAAAAGAGCTAGTGGCGGTCAAAACAAAACATGGCTTCATCAGCTAATGAAATCCACAACAGTTAGTTTAAGCAAGCCAGTCAGTCGCGTAGGGAGGCGTAGACTTCCCAACTGGTTGGGGTACTCGGGACGGTAAAAATCAATGGCTGGAAACATTTGGTGATATGGCTCAAAATCGTTCTCAGTGGCGCAGATGCATCCACTCCTTGTGACTTATGATTTCCAATGAAACTGTTTTGTTCTTCGTTATTACTATACCTTTGTCTCACACCTCTGTTTACTGTCTATATTATGCATTTCTCCTACTTTCTTCTCTTGCTTTGTTGTGGTACATGGAGTGTGTCGACTTGAACTGCCGCACATATGTGCAAAGTTCTGTGTCGAAAACAGACAGAGCAGACACCCTAGTGTGGTTTTCCAATAGTTCTCTAATATGATGTCAACTCATAATGAAATCTTGTAACCAATCAAATCCCTAAAAACCAACAGTCAGATTTTAGTATGCTTGCAAATATTACATGATGTCAGTTGACAGACAATTCATGTTTAATTTTCAAGTATTGGTTTTGTAGGGATTTTGTTTGATTGGATGGAGGATTTCATCATGAGCTGACATCAGTTAGAGAACCATTGGAAAGCAAGCCGGGAGTACTGGACATCTCTTTCGTCCTAGTCTTGGACTCTTCATCAGTATGCACCCACCGAGATTCGAACCCAGAACTTTCTGGTTGCAAGGCGAGCTCAATTTATTCACACATTGATAAAGGAGTAGCGCAATAATGACAAGAGGTTAAAGCCAAAGATTACGTAACCAAATGTTTGAGAGAGAGAGAGAGAACAAAGACACCCAGTTATCAGTGCAAGCAAAGACTAATCATAGGTGCTTCCTTCCGAACACATAAATTGGGATTCAAGCTTCTGGTAGCGATTGCGTCAGCAGCACTTGAGGATAATTGAGCAATTTTTTCTACTGATAATTTTAAAGGAGATTTCTGGCAATGGCACCAAGCTTTTGTCCCCTTAAGACGTAGGATTTTTTGCTACATATTCGTGCAGCAAAAATTGAAGGTGTGCCTCTTCTTTCTGTTCTCACAGTGTAATCGCTCCCACAGATACATGCAAGCTTTTAAGTGTTGGTTTACAGGGATTTGATTGTTTTTTGAGGATTTCATCATGAGCTGACATCGGTTAGAGAGCCATTGGAAAACCTGGGAGTACTAGACGGCTGTTTCGTCCTTGTTTGGTACTCTTCATAGGTACGCACCCGCTGGCGCTCAAACCCCAGGATCTCCTGGTGTCTTAATCGTCTACAAGGTCGCTTTGTAGCCAGAGGTCTTAGTTCGACCCCGGTGGGTGCTTAGTGCTGAGCAGTCCCAAGCTAGACGGACAAAACAGCTGTCTAGTATTCACTGGTTTTCCAATAAGATTTTCTAACCGATGTCAGTTCATGATGAAATCCTGAAACACGCATATCTTATTGTTGCACTTTTGAAGTGAATAAAAAATCTATTATGTTGTTTAACTGTCTTTTTGTTTGTCTGTTTTTCAGTTGAATCGTCAAAAACGTCTTGTAGAATTCTCGGGAAATCTCGCCACAGGTGTAAGATCAGTTACTGCTGCTGCCGCTGCTCGTGGTGGTTCGACTGGTACAAATATTTCTGCCTACTTAAAATCTACAAGTGATCTTGATGATACAACAGTCGTTAGAAGACGTGGTCATCAACAAAAAAGTGTTGAGATTTCACAACAACAACAGGGACAACAACACCATGAGCAACAAGAACAAAAAGAATCTCCACAACATCGACATGATGATGATGACGAGGGTGATACAAGTTTAACTGATACTGAATTACACACACTGAAAATAGAAAATGATGAATTATTTGAACAATTAACCCGAGAAAAAGATGAAATACATCAAGTGGCAAAGAAAATTTCTGAAATTGGTTATTTAAATCAAACGTTGACAGAACATTTATCAGAACAATTAGAGGTATAAGTTTTATTTAATTGAATTTCAGATTTTCCCGCCGATTGATTGGACTGAAGTGCTCGGTCTCAGGTTGACATGTCGGCTCCTTGAGCAGATGCTTTGACGACGCATGGTTATGTTACTTGAAGTCAGTTGGTGGAATTTACCAGGATGCATATTTCGTCCTATTTGGGACTCGTCATCTGGATGTATCGGCAATCCCCAGTGAGCCAGTGATGGTGTTCCCACTGAGGCGCGAACCCAGTACCCATAGCCAAAGCGTTATCCACTAGTTCACTCGAGCCACGAGTCTACTGAGTACTGAATTTGAGCTTCTTAGTGGGAAATACCGATACATTCACAGTTGACGAAACGCGCATCCTGTTAGATTCCACTGCTAGTTAGTTACCGTCCACCACTTGAATTCAAGTTAAGTAATCAGACATCGTGAACGCATCTGCACAAGAAGTCGAGTACTTCTCTCCAATCAATCAACAGGAAAGTCCAGTTGGAAATAAATAATTTTGTGTTTTCTCTTCCTTATTAATTTTAATATGCTCAATAATCCATAAAATTTACTACTACTACTCGGGATTACGAATCCTGTTGTCGACAAATCAAATTACTAGTTAAGTTTCATGTAGTCAAGACTCGGACTGGAGTAGGTTTCAGCATAGAACTTTGCACAGAAGTTTAAGTCGTGATATCTTATACAGCACACAGAGGTAGAGAGAACTGAAATATACGTTGGAAAGAATACTCACATGGCGATTAAAAGGGACTATAATAAGTAGAATAATAATAATAATCTACTTTATTCTAAAAACAACAGTACTTATAATACAGAATGGAATTCTCAGCATTTGTCACAATATTGCATCTGATTTACTCAAAGTGTATATAAAATTAAAAATTAAAACAAAAATTAATCGGAGGAATTTGTCCACTTTAACGACATAATTATTAGATGTAATAATAATAATAATAAATACTAATAACAGTGAATTTGTTTCAAACTTTAGCATGTTATGGATAATTGGGTCTAATGTTCTGTTGATATGGTATAGTGAGGTGAAATACAAAGTTTACAGTCATAATACAACTTAAAATTATGTCCTCAGTTATGAAAAATAAAATAAACAAAACGAAAAATTTGAGAGGATTATAAATATAAGAAATACAATAACAATAAAGTATGATGCTTTAAGGTTGAAGGAAATGGTCTATTTAGTGGTGCTAAGAAGGTTAGTTAGTTCATGCCTGACACTATTTTCATCATATAAAGTACGTGCTAAATATGGTATAATGGAATTTTTATACTTAGACGTACGTGCATAAATTCTTCTGAAAAGACTTCTTGTTTTACCTGAGGAGACACAGGGTTGGAGCTGCTAGTAGAGCGGGTGCTCAGAGTCTGACAAAATTCCTCTAGCGAATCTGTTGCATGACATCAAATGCCTACCGGTGACAATGCCAACGATATGGCCCAATGGGATACCACTCGTCCTACTGACAGTCTTTAGAGTTCTACGAAGTATGACATAGCCGTTTTAAGGAATCCAGGAAAGAATAAGGGTGAACAGTAAAGAAGAATAAGTAAAATACATGAATTGATAAACTGTAAGAGGAGTGGTTGAGTTATGCCTGAATGCCTTAACTTCTTAATGTAAAAAGTCAAACGAAATATTCTTTTAGAAATCACTAAGACATGAAAAGACCAAGATAGGTCAGAAGGGAGAACTAATCCAAGATACTTCAGACTTGCTTTCTATATCGGTATCATCGATTTTGCAAGGGTCATAGGAACTAACGACTTCATTTAACTTTCGTTTACATTGGAAACTGAAATTAACAGTCTGACATTTGGAAGGATTAAGTTTAAGGCCGTTAGACGAAGACCATTTGTTAATTTCTGATAGAAAGTTATTAATCTTAATACAGTCAAGTTGAGAGTTAACAGATATTGAAATAGTTAGATCATCGGCATACTTAACAAAGTTCATTTCATCGGAGTGAGTATGCGCGAGAAAGAATGGTAACTTGAAGAAGACATGAAGACTTAGTAAAAGTGAGAAATTACAAAGAATGAATGCATCTACACCATTGAGAAAGATTTTGAGCCACATCACCAATAGACTCAAATCATTGGTTCTTAGCACTCCTAGGTCCTCAACCAGGTGGGTAGTCTACACCACTCTAATTAGCGCTGGCTCAAACCAACTATCAAGGACTTCGTGGATTGATGCCAGGTATTGATTTGACCGTCTGTAAATCTTTCCCAACCTAAACCCCCATCTCAGGTAAAATTGCTTGCACGAATGAGGCATTGGCTTGATATGTGTAACACATACCCTGACCGTCTCAATCAAAGCAACTTCACCGCCTTATCGATTGACCTGTCCTCCTTGCCCAACACTCCATGCCGAACCCCAGTATTACTTACTGTATTATACCACTTTACATGGGAGATAGAAACCAAAACTCTGTGGTCAAAGAGAATTAACCTCTTGGAGTCTTCCATTTTCAATGGCCTTGTTTCATAACCATAAAGAAAGACACAGTGAACTAGGAAGCCGTACACGGGTTTGATCGATAGTTGGGTACAATGTCTAAACTAGAAATGACATAAGTTGGAAAATCCCACACAAACCTTTTATATGCGTGATAAAATTTCGTTATCAAGACATTTGATAAGAATTTAGAATAGTACCACTTTGTACAACTCTTTGAATATGTATATTAGTAACTTGAATATTCGCATAATGTATTCAGAACAAAATAGTAAGAGCGAACAATTGTGCTTTCAATAAATTCTTCTTCGTCAGGTTCTTCTATTATAAATCCATTAATTAATTGAAGCATACAATGGCCTACAATAGCCAGTCAGTAAAAGACAATTTAGAATCATATCAGAAAGTGTATTGTGGAACAAGTATAAGATGGGGTGGGATGGAACAATAATCAGTTAGTTTTTCAATATGCATGGTCAATGCGAACATGAGATGAAGTAATTTAATTTAATGATGTGTGTATATATATAAACAGAAAATACAGGTTTCGAGAGTGAGTGTAATCCGTGGTGTGTGAGACAATCTGAATACTACAGAAAATAAACCAACCAATGGGGTGGAGGAGCCGTCAGTTCAAGAATGAAAATAACGATAATGATTGTGAAATAATAACGATGGTATGGTGTAAACTTAAAAGTACTCTTGGTGAATGATTGTCCAATAATAATAATAATAATGAATTTAGTGAAGTGAAATGAACAGGATTTTGGAAATATGATAACAAGTTAAAAAAGCACTACTTAAACCTAAGGTAATGGAAATCATAAGAAACGTCATGAAGTCGTAAAAGGTCAAAAATGAACGTTTGTCAATGAAACAAAGGAATAAAAGAAGAAGAAAAGAAAATTGTGATAGGAATTTAAAGTTGCTAATGTTTATGGAGGATTTATTGGCTTTATTTTAGGCCAAGGTAAACACAGCGGTTGAACATACTTCTTCTGTATACAAAGAGTCGGTCTTCTGATATATATATATATATATATATATATATATACATCATTAATTTAAAGCAATTATTTCCCTTTATGAATTTCGACAACACAATAAGAAGGCGCAGTTTATCTGAAGCGTGTAATGTATTGGCGCAACACATTTCGGACATTCTGATCACACACGTACTTGTCATACACAGTTTTTATAGAATACAATAAGGCATGAATAAATACAATACAGGCCAGATTGTATACAGGTCAAGGTCACGACTTTTGCGTCTCCCTACACATTATTTGTGACCTTAGGTTGAAGTAATGCTTTTCTAACTTGTTATTATATTTCCAAAATCCTATTTATTCCACTTCATTATATTCATTATTATTATTTGGTAATTATTCACCAATAGTAATTTTAGGTTCACACCACATCATCGTTATTATTTCTCAATCATTGTCGTTATTTTCATTCTTGAACTCATGTCTACTCCGCCCCATTCGTTGGTTTATTTTCTGTAGTATTTATACTGTCTTACACACCATTGATTACACTCATCCTCGAAATCTGTATTTTTGTTCACCGTATATATACACACACATCATTAAATTATTTCATCTCATTCTATCTCATGTTCTCATTGACCATGCGTATTCAGGAGCTAACTGACTATTGTTCCATCCCAACTTCCTTATACTTGTTCCACAATACACATTTCTGATAGGATTCTAATTTGCCTTTACTGGCTGGCTATCGTAGGCCATTGTATGCTTCAATTAATTAATGGATTTATAATAGTAGAACCTGAATAAGAAGAATTTATTGAAAGCACAATTGTTCGCTACTAAGTATTTAAGTTAATTAACAATATTTTTACGTTATCCTATTCATGAATGTACTTTCTTCTTTGTTTATTTTTTTTTTATAGAAAATTGAACAAATCGGTAGTTCATCTGTCACTGCAACAGAGTATATTCGTCAAGGGAATGAACTTCTTTTAGAAGCAATAAATACTAAAGCAACTGTACAATTTTGGATGTTATTCATACTTATTGTATTAACACTTTCATTACATTTTCTTGATTGGTTCTATCCATAAAATTGTCTAAGTGTGTGTGTGCGTGTGTGCCTGTGTGTTTGTCTATTAACTATTTTGCAAATAATCTGTGATAAAAACTTTGTCAATTGAGGGTTATACTTTAAGCAATATGATTTTGTTTTACTAAAAATGTCTTTTGTCTTATGAAGTTATTTTGTTGATGAATTTGTCAGACAGATTTGTCTTCAACTGCAAGCCTCTTGCATACACGCGTCTGTTTTCCATTAATAGTGGTGATGAATATAACTGTTAGAGTAGTCGACTTACAAAGAAGACTGACGGGACTTTGAATGGAACAGTAGATAGAAATTTAGACTAAGAAATAAGAAGATATAATTTGTCTAAATCGTGTGTGTAATGTATTTGGGTGCAACACATTTCAAACAGTCTGATCACACACGGACTTGTCATAGGAATATACATATGAAAGTAATAAAGAGTGAGTTAAGAGGTGAGAAAATAGACTACTTAGGTCAAGTTAAAAGGAGGACATATTAAAGGTCGGAATAAAATTGAAGATCACTAAACCAAATAACAGAGGTAATAGTACATCCACCCTGATTGGTATCAAAACAAAATTTACCCGAAGGAAGGTTTAGTGTGATGACGAGTTGTTGCTGTGAACGCATAAAAGTGGTTTAAACTTTCTAATTGCCACCTAGAGCTCCCACAAACTTTAGGATCCATCCCGAACATTTTATGGATAGGTTTAAAATACGTGTAAACATCAATTTTATGTCCTGTCTCTTCTGTGTTGTGTTTCACAACAGAGGAGCTAGGTAGCCTGCTCTCACTATTAATGGGTTCTAGCGATTCTATTTGCTTCTGAAGCCATTTAGAAATATGTTGTGAAGGTTGAAGAGATCGATGAGTCCTCCCTATGTGCATGTGTGTCCACATGTACATTCAAATTGGTAAATACACTGGGATGTGACATCATTTTTCGCATGTTCGAAGGGCTTAGATGGATGGATATATTGGCTTCACATTCTCAATTATTATGATATTAGCTGCATAAAATGTCTTTTTAACAGCATCGTTCAATCTTTGTCTAGTTATCTAGAGTAGCTTGATGTACACGTCTGTCTTAGGTGTGAGTTGGAGAGTGAGTGGGTCTTGGTGTTCTGACTACTTTATATCTCCTGATGAACTTGTCTGGATAATTGTTATCAACCAGAGTTTGTGTCAACTTTCTTTCGTCTTCTTCATCAAGTGTGTATTCAGTGCATATTCGTTGGATTTTACTGGAGAGGCACCTTACTAAGGCTCTTTTGTACCGAACAGCGCAGAAGCTGTGATAATTAAGATACTGTCCTGCCCAGGTAGGTTTTCTATCAATAGATCGTTTTATTGACCAATGAAGTCGTCGATTAAGTAATCTGTCTAGGAAAATTAAACAATTATCTTCCTTTTCTACAGACAGACGTAAGTGATATGCTATTCTGAACTTCATTCATTCGATTTAAAATTGAGCTGGCAGAACAAGACTTATCACTGATGATTACGACGTCGCCTACATACTTTCTGTAAGGCGACACATTTTCGATTAAATCCTCCGATAAACGACGTATAGATAATTGCTAAAAGGAGTCCTAAAGAACTTCCCATAGCAGCACCATCAACCTGGTTGTAAACAGTCGCCTCCAAATGCAAACCTAACATTGTTAGTAAATAGAAGTAATAAATCCCTAAAATAAGATATAGGGAACGGGATGTAAAAATTAGGAGTGGAAATGTAATTACACAAAAAGTCAATTGTTTGGTGAATAATGAGTTTACTTCAAAAGAGTACATATTCTTATTCATAATATTAATATCGTCAAGAAAATTAACCATTTCAAATGTATCTTTTAGTACATATTTACAGAATTGTGTTTTGACTGAATGCAATAATTGTACTAACCATTTAGCAAGTTTATATGCTTTTGACAAACCATATATATGCGGGAATTTACATTCTTATGGTTTTAAAGAGTCAAATGTATATATAAAGCCTACGCTAACTGGTTGGTTGACAAACTTTCGTAGTTGGGTAATCATCAATCACAAGCGGGACCTGACAGTGTCTCTTCCGACTAGAATTTCAAAAATCTTCAGCCTCCAAATCAGCAAAACTAGGCAACTCTTTAGACTCATCAGGGAAATGGGTGGGAGAAGGCAAATCATTAGTGAGACTATTTGTGAGAAAAATGGCTCCTTTATTAGCTCTCAGGATAGACACCTTGAACGCTGGAAAGAACAGTTTAACTTGCCTACAGCCACACTGAAACTCCCCGCCATCCAGCACACACTCGAATGGGATATAGACACTGGCCCGCCGTCTGTAAGTGAGGTCACCAAAGCCATCTGTAATTTAAAACGCGGCAAAGCGGCAGGACCCGACGGAATTATTCCGGAGGTGTTCAAATATGGGGGTGACATACTAGCATATAGTTTAACTAAGGTACTAGGTAACGTCTGGGAATCAGAGACGGTTCCATCAGACTGGGGTAAGTCACTTATTATACCAATATTCAAGAAGGGAGACAGGTCCTCATGTGATAATCATAGCGGGATCAGCCTGACGAACATAGTCTCTAAAATCCTAGGCTCAGTAATCATGCACAGACTAAGCCGAACTCGGGAGGAACAAACGAGGGAAAATCAAGCGGGCTTTAGGCCAGATAGAGGGTGCATAGATCATATCTTCACTCTCCGACAGATCCTAGAACATAGACACACTTTTCGACGTCCAACAATTGCCATATTTCTTGACTTGAAGGCGGCCTTCGACTCCGTGGATCGAAAGGTACTATGGCAATGTTTGACTGTGAAGGGAGTGCCAAGAAAGTACATTTCACTAATCAAGGCACTCTACTCAAACTCACGTAGCCATGTAAGGGCTTATGGGGAATTGTCATTCGAATTGATAACAACCAGTGGTGTCCGTCAAGGATGTCCACTTTCCCCTTTTCTGTTTAACTTCATCATAGATATGCTAATGGAAGTATCCTTAACTGAACTTAACGACTTAGGAATCGACTTGTTACCAGGGAATAGTCTTATAGACTTAGAATACGTAGACGACATAGTCCTGTTAGGGGAGGACGCTGACAAAATGCAGAGTCTTCTGAACACCTTGAGCAGCAATCTCCGTATGTTTGGCATGCGATTCGCCCCTGTAAAATGTAAGATGCTGCTACAGGACTGAACTACGTCTAACCCTAGGCTAGTGATAGGGAGTGAAGTGATACAACATGTTGACCACTTCACCTATTTGGGAAGTTGTATCAGCACCAACGGATTGATTGGTGACGAAATCACAGCACGGATCCAGAAAGCTCGAGCTGCTTTCGCTAACTTACACCATCTCTGGCGTAGGCGTGATATCTGGCTGTCAACTAAGGGACGTGTATACTGCTCAGCAGTTCGCTCCGTCCTTCTCTATGGCTCTGAAACATGGCCAATACGAGTTGAAGACATGAAAAGGTTGACTCTTTTTGACCACAGATGTTTACGATCTCTTTCTCACGTTAGGTGGCCTTATAAAGTAAGTAATGTTGACGTTAGGCGTAGAGTGTTGGGCAAAGAGGGAAAATCACTCGAAGAAGCTACAAAGTTACATAGATTGAGATGGCTAGGTCACGTGCTGCGCATGCTTAACCATCGCCTCCCCCGACGGGCATTACTAGCTGATATAGGTGCAGGTTGGAAAAGAGTAAGTGGTGGCCAAACAAAAACATGGCCTCATCAATCCATGAAATCCCTGACAGTTAAACTGAGTCAGGTAGGGAGATGCAGACTTCCGGGTTGGAGCCTTCGGGACTCTAAGAATCAATGGCTGGAGACAATAGGTGACATGGCTCAAAATCGTTGTCAATGGCTTACAAAGATGTATTCAGTCTCTTTAACCTTCATATTCCTTTCTACCATTACTCATTCTGTTTCACTCTTATACTTGTCAAAACTCTATTGATTCTCTTCACTCATCTTCTTGTCTACGTTTGTGTGCTATTTGGAACGTGGCAACTGGAACTGCTGCACTTCGGTGCCGAGTTCTATGTTGAATCCAGACAGAAAGATAGAAGACGAGGTCATTCTTTTTTTAGTGGGAGACACTACTTTAGGATAGCTAGACCATTCAGGATTTATAGACAAACATGCCCATTGTTCTTGAACAATTCAAGAGATAAACTACCGCGTATGATCACTTTTATATGTATCTACCAATTTACTTACTCATATGGCGCGAGATTTATAGGTTGCTCGATGAGTGTTTAATTTGAAATAGTCGAAGAACATTGTGTCGTTTGACTACAAAAGAGTAACAGTGAACCAAAAAGGACTGCTACTGAACATATATTCAACACTGGTCACTCAATATGTTAGCAGAATTTACTCAAAGTTATCTAACAATTCAAAAGAAGCTTCTTGAATAGGGTATGATTCCGTGTACTTTGGATTGCTAAGGCCTTAGCGGTTCGGATGGCGAACCCTAATTTAGGTACACAGAGGAAACTTCGCCATCCCCTACTTCTACCCTGGGTATAATTCCAAGTTCAACTATTTTGTGCATTTTTCTGTACGACATTTTAGCAACATCTTTTTCTTAAATAATTCTCTGTTTACTTTTTTACCTGCTACATAATTTATTTTGGACACTTGTCTTCATTCTCTCTCATTAACAGCCTATTTTTCTGGTCGTCCTTCATATTGCGTAACCCCAGTTAGAACTAATTGATCTATCATCTACTCCCCCCTAGTTAATAATTTGACTATTCATCACATTTTTGAGACATTTTGATTAAGTAAACAGCAATCTTAACCAATTTTTATTCTTATCTGACTGTTTGACTAATGTGCACACACACGTATATACAAAAATAATTAGATATAACTGCGATTGTACAGCTGAGTGAATGAGTTCGCCGTCGAAAAGAGACGACTCTCCGCTGAACTGTCTGTCCTTAAATTCATATTTGAACAGTTAAACATACTGGGATCAACATCCTGTAGCAACAACAATGGGATTTTGCTCACCTCGCTTCCGTTTAGTTAAGAAAAAAACATTTCAGTGAAGAGTCTGTTAACTCAGCTGTCCAGCGGCAATTATAGATCATTATTTTTATATGTGAGTGTACATGGCACAAGAATAAAAATTGGTCTACAGTATTGTTTACAACGTTAAAATATTTCAATACACTGATTGGTGATCAAAATTGCAACTACAAAGTGGGGTGATGATTAGTAAGTTTAGACTAGAGTTATGTAATATGAAATTATTATATTATTATTGTTTCCTTTAATTCCTACAGGAACATAGGGCTTCAGCCGTGCGTCTCCATTGTGTTCGGTTCCTTGCTAGAGTCATCAACTGGCTCCATGTCTGCCCACACGTTTTCATCTCCTATTCACACCACCTCCTCCAAGTCACCTTTGGACGACCAACTCGCCGCTTCCCTTTCGGGTTCCACTCAAGGGCTTGTCTAGTGATGTCACTTGATGGTTTGTTTCCTCAGAGTATGGCCAATCCATCTCAATTTGTTTCACAATCGGTTCCTGCTGGGTTGGTTCGATCCCAGTGATCCCTGTTGGTAATCTTTTCTGGCCTGCCATCTGATCTTGAGTATTGAGCGAAGACAACTGTTAATGAAGGTCTGTAGTTTGTTTGAGATGCTCTTCATGACGCGCAGTGCAAGTCTCTGATCCGTATAGTAGCACTGACTGACTTCACATTGGAGTTGAAAGTTCGGATCTTATTTTTAATGCTGAGTGCTGTTGGCCTCCACACAGACTTGATAGTAATGAAAGCTTGTCTTTCTTTCCCTATCCTCGCTTTGATATCCTTGTCAGTTCCGCCTGTAGTTGAAACGATGCTTCCCTGGTTGGTAGGTAAAAGAGGTTGTTTCTTTCAGGTTCCTTCCATTTATGCGGATCGTTGTCTGTTGTTGTTGTTGCTGTTGGTGGTGTTGGCCAGGAATCTTCATTACATCTGTTTTCTCTATGTTCACCTGAACTGCTGTCTTTGATGCTTCTTCTGCCAGCTTGTTGCTTTTCACTTGCCTATCTTCCAGTTTGTGGGAAATCAGACATATATCATCGGCGAAGTCCAGATCCTCCAAGTTTTTGTATAGGTCCATTTTTTGCCTGTTTTCTCACTTCCCTCTGTTTGTCGCATTATCCAGTCTACTTGTTGTGCTGCTATATTTTGACTGAACTAGAGTACACGTATATCTTAGTACTTCTTCGCGTTTACAATTGTGTCCTAACGTTGCGATTACTCCACATCCACAACGTAATTCAAAAGGCACTTGCGAAGGAATACGATAGTGTATTATTGCAGCAATCAAAATTCAAAAATCGAGCGAGCACAAAAGTATCAATTGTTAACATGCAAGATTTAGGGTAATTAACAAATCGAAGTCCAATTACATAGTGAAAGTATACTGCGATGATGAGTAATAAAACGGGTCACTACATACTGCAATCAGGGAAATCTGTAGCGATAGTAGGTAGCCAGTTAAGCATTCAACTTGGTCTAAGATTTGGTACCGAAATATATCTCGTAGTTTGGACACCTAAATTTGGTCTTTTGCTTTGCCTTCGGTACACGAGGAACGAATACTATAGAAGTTGTTGGTATAAGATCTTGCGTTAATATACTCCGTAAATTCGCGAACGTCAATACCGTCAACCACTAAAAATTAATTTTGAATGCCCTAATGTTACTATTAGCTTCCTTGGAAGGCAAAAAGACCGGACAGAATTCCACTAGATGCACTGAAAACGGATCTGGAGTCCTTATTGAACGTCGTGAGCCTATGGTTGCAGAAAGTTTGGGAGAAGGGAACGGTACATTCAGATTGTCAGGCTACGATCAATGATGGGCTTAAGTATTTGAGAAACGTGGCACGGAATTATACTCCTGTCCATCCGAAGCAAACTATTAAGCTGTATGGTCTTGAAGTGGTGAAAATCTGTTCCAGTTTGAACATAAGAGGATGTCAGTAAAAGTAAAATAGTGTTACTTGTCTGGTTTCACTGTTTTGCTCTGACTGAACGTCCCAAGGTCGCAGGTTCATTCTAAACTATTGAGTGTCTTAGGTTCAGCTTAACCTTAAATTATATGAATATCTAACAGTATCATGGAAGCATCAGATTGCCACTCGGCATCTTAGTATTTTGCATTGAAGATTGAACGTGTCCTTCACATAATGAGTGTTTGATTCAAAAATGGATGAAAATTGTGGGAGGTTAAAGTTTATTGAGTTGGAAAACTACAAATCGTATAAAGGGAAGCAAGTTATTGGCCCTTTCAGTGTGTTTACAGCGATTATTGGGCCAAATGGTTCAGGTGAGTCAGTTGATTTGAGTACATGTCTGTTTGCAAGTGTTGCCAACATTTTGACTTTATCTTTGGTGACAACACTTCATGATTTGTGATAAACTCAGAATTTCAAGCAGTGCAGTGTGTAGAAATATGCACTGGTATATGTGAGGACTGTAGATTTTTCGCAAAATCTAGTCTTAGGACTAAGGGAACCGAAAATGCATTTTCGGACCATGGTCCTAAGATATCGAGAGTGAATCGTTCAGTTGTATTTGAAATATGTCAGACTTAAGGGGATGGTAGCTTGCGTCACGCACCTAAATTAATAAATATTGGTTCTAGTTAAAATTTGGTAGGTAGCATTTAACTTTTGAGAACAGAGTCGTGATTCGATTGTAGTAGCACAGTCTACAGCCAGTGATAACTTCTGTTTTGGTCCACTTTCTGCTATCATTTTCGGTTCATGACACTTCATTGTTCGCCTTCCGTATTTTAGCTGACTATTGGGTGTTTAATATGGGAAATTTAATTTGTAGTTATTTGTTTCAAAAAATTGTCTGCCTTCCCGTGCCTTTGTCGCCTGGCAAATGTTGCGTATTGGTTGATCTGCCGTCATCTCTCCGGCTCCCTTGCTCTCTTTGATTATATCTTATTGTCTTAGTTCAGAAGGTAAGATGCAGAGCGGTATACAAGCACACCAATTATTAATTTTCTGTCTTTCTACTGCTTATCTCGCACATATCATACTCGCCTTATTGTCGTGTCGCACAGAGTGTAGAAAAAAGACGTTAACATATTCCACGAGGCATTCAATTTTCGACCGGTCGATCGTGATTTTGAGCCCCTTTTTACTAGACTTCGACAGGCCGTATGGTCTCGTCCTCCATCACACTATAAGTGTTGTATTGCCAACGTAATTGAATAACCGGTGACACAGTGGTTAGGACTCTTGTCGACCATGCACATGGTCCGGGGTTCGATCCCCTGCCGACGCACACCCGATATCTATGGTCGGCCTGTAAATTTGGGCTACCGATATCCATGCTGAAAATTCCATACTTGTACTGAAAATACGGTGTGGAATCAAGCTGTAATCAAAAATAAATAAAAAATATTGGGTGACATTTTATTTTTTGACATACATCATTACGAAAGGTGGCTTGTATCACTGTAATCAATTGGTGTAGACACTTTCAGCCTTCAGTTTTTGCTTTCGAATCTCGTACATCAATATAAATGGCATTCTTCTTAGTAGGTGTAGCTCATTGCCTGTTGTAAGTTTAGGTATTTAGGTACTAAGATTCAGTTGCTGCTCACTGATCCTTGAAATTCAGCCACAGGAGAGATATCTTAAAGTTTCCAACTCCTGGTGTTTGAGGATGCCACCCAAACTTATTACGTGACCATAGTGAAATCTTGTCAGTAATGTCTCAGTAGGCTGATATAAGATAAGGGGAGTGTTTAGCACCGGCCCACCTGATGCACGTCAGCCTTGTGACATCGTCTTATATTTCGTCAGGGTGACCCGCATCCAGAGCGTACTCAGAGTATTGCCTTTGGAGTTCAGAAAGTTCTGCATTTTGTCAATGTTTTCGTTTAAAAGAGCTATGTCATGTGTGTATGCCGGATTAACCTAACATATACATGATGATACGTTGACCCTCAACGTATAAATTAAATAAAAGTTGTGACATTAGACATCCTTCATCACTTATTGTCTCCATTTCAGATGTAAACTCTCAATGAGCCTCTGCATAGTTCGCGTAGAGCTCTTAGAGTAATACAATATAGTTTCTTGACACTCTTCTTATTGTTACAACTCTTAATTGGTGGAGTCTAATACTAGCACTCAGAAATGTGGCAAGTCTTGGAATCTGGTATATGGGCTTGTATGCTGAAATTTGTCGAGAAGTAAACCCTCATGGGGATTTGAAATCTGTCTAGGTTTGTCGAATTTGTTTTTCCCTAGCTGCTAATATGGATCTTTGGATCTTAGATAATGCATTACTCAAACTGATCCCTTTGGGATTATTGCAAGAAGACTGGTTTCCCTTCTTGTAAACTTGGATGGCTGACGATCTGCACCTAACCCTAAACCAGAATCACATACACTAGTTAACACGTATAGCTAATAAATGATCCCTTAACACTCTCGGATTCAAACTACCAGGTGCTGCATTGTAAATTATTTAAAATAATCCCATCCGATGTAAGAAAAAATCAAAACAAGATTATATCAGATGCTGCTTTTGTGAGTCATTTTAGATTAGAGTAGCAACCTAAGCCACAGTTGGAAGACAGTTACCTGCATTACATTCAGATTGAAGTAGAATGGTGAACATCTGCTGCATCTGTGAAGTGAACTGCTCTGAAATCTGTTGTGATCAGCACCGCAGTCATCTCTCTGATTTTTTCCAAATCATCTGACTTACGATAGTTGTTTTATGAGTCTTTTTTTATTGCACCTAAACAATTAAGGGATACTGTGAATTACTGCTGTCATTTCCAATTCTTTCGTTTTCGTCGTTACGGACACGTATTTAGTTATTGTTTGTCATGTCTGGTACTTGCCGGTATCAGTATTTGATACGAAGCCAATGTCTAAGTAGGTTTATATGATTCAGCCGTATTACCAAAATTTCCTTTCATTTATTTCGGTTGTCTCCACAGATTTCAGTCATGAACTTGAACTATTTAAGAGTGCATAAGAACTGAAAATGTAGTTGGCCATTGTCCAATCGACCTGGATTTTGATTGTCGAAGTGAAAGCGACCTTTTCAGTATTGAGCACACTAGAGTCTAACTCATTGACAAATCCTAATCTAAGTCTACGAATTCTTTTATTTTTTAAAAGATAGGTGATAGAATACTGTCGGTTGTTGTAATATGAAAATAAAATGAAATATTACTTAACAACCGCTTGCAATCCCATGCAGTTTGCAGTGAGGGCCAATGGCACTACTTGGTCCCCCAAACCTCATAAGGTGGAGTGGGGTTCGAACTGGGGACCCACTTGTTAGAAGTTGAACACCTAGACCAATAAGCCAAAGCTCCTACACTGCATTCTATTGTAATGCTGGGTGTTAATAGTCAGTCAGTAAATAAACCTTTTCTGCTTTGGATTTTTTGCTTTTTACCAGTCATCAACCTGATAAAACACACGTTTCTTGAGGATTTCGACTGATGTCAGTCATGCAAAAAATGTACCGCTAAACTTACTCAGGTGTTCATTCCGCGTTTTGTATTTCACTGTTTGCCTTTGTCATATCGTGTGATTCCATTTCACGTTGCAACTTATGAACCTATTACTACTGAATCATTTTCATGAACTTTGAAGATAACTAGACGTAGGTCATCTGAGAAATTCGTACAGAAGTACGCGATTTCAAATCATTGCATCTTGAAACAGTATACGTATGGAAAAGGCACCAAGCAAAAGTCCAAAATGAATAAATAGGGTGTTTGAGAAAGAAGAAACTAAATAAATAGATAAACATTTTATGTTCATTAAAACAAACCCGGCACATTATTATTTTTTTCCTTCACGTTCCCAGTGGAACATAGGGCTTCAAGCTAGAGGCTGTGTTTTACTTTTACAGTATGAGGTTGCTAGCCTCATGCCCAACCTTCCCTCTTTACCTGCTCTTCACTACTGGTTTGGCGAGGTAAAGGAGTGCGTCGGTCGGGGATCGAACCCCGGACCATGTGCATGGTCGGCGAACGTCCTAACCACTGTGCCACCGACGCAAACATTATCAGGGCGAGGCGCATGCAAATAACACAGCCTTCAAACCTTGTACACAACCATTAGGTCGCGTAATATCCCATCGCCCTTGTCTTTTTTTTTTTTTTTGATTTACAGCTTGATTCCACACCGTATTTTCAGTACAAGTATGGAATTTTCAGCATGGATATCGGTTAGCCCAAATTCAGGCCTACCATAGATATCGGGTGTGCGCCGGCAGGGGATCGAACCCCGGACCATGTGCATGGTCGGCGAGAGTCCTAACCACTGTGCCACCGACGCACATAAAACTTCGCGCATATGTGCTGCAGTTCAAGTCGCCACACCCTCCATTTAGCATACAAAGCAAGAGAAGAAAGTAGGAGAAATGCATAATATAGACAGTAAACAGAGATATGAGGCAAAGGAATAGTAATAACGAAGAACAAAACAGTTTAATTGGAAATCATAAGTCACAAGGAGTGGATGCATCTGCGCCATCCATTGACAACGAAGATTTTGAGCCATGTCACCAATTGTTTCCAACCATTGGTTTTTACCGTCCCGAGGACCCAAACCAGTCAGGAAGTCTACACCTTCCTACGTGGCTCAAGTTAACTGTTGTAGATCTCATTGACTAGTTCCATGTTTTCGTTTGACCACCATCCCATCACCCTTGGCACAGATATACGAGGTCTGAGATACTTCTTGGATGCTCAGACCAAAGTTGGTGATTGGTTTAACGGGCCACTCTGTGAACCTTTGACTTTAAGTATGATCAACAAGGTAATGGAACAGCGTTAGGAACTACCTTCTTATAGTTTCTGGCGACCAAAACAGGTTCGTACGCCATTTGATCCAGTCAGGTTCAGAATTAAAGTTTTCTAACTCCTTTAAGTAGACCACCGTGTCCACCAGTTGTGTTGCAAGCGTCAAAAGTTCGCTTTTGTCAGTAACACTTCCTCCACGTAAAGATAGTGGCTAGGACATACCAGGCAGAGGTTGTGAACGCGTGGCAAAATGAGAATATTTGGAGAGGAACACCGAAGTCTACCTACCCTCGGGGGTACCAGGTCGTTTATGGATTAAAATGTTCAATAATATCGAATGTTACTTAATATCAGCATGCCTACAGCCTCTTGATCATTTGTTAAAGTTGTTATTCTGAGTCCCTTACTTTGTCTCCTAACGTTCCAAGGATCCTCGAACAAAAACCAGCTTTATGATAAACCACTGTCCAGCAATTAATTTCAATATTTGATGAAAGTATATGGTTTATTAAGACTGATAAGTATGAAAGTTCTTAACCCTAGGTAGTTTATATTTGTGTATATAATTGATGTTATCATGTGTTTTTGTGTTTGTGTGTGTGTGTAGCATTCCTAAACATACCATTATATCTTTGTGTCTATTGTTTTCTCTCATATTTCTTCAGGCAAATCGAATCTTATGGATGCTATAAGCTTTGTTCTTGGTGAAAATACTCGACATTTACGAGTTCGCAGATTAAATGTAAGCATAGCTTCCTATTTTCACGTCAATGATTATTTCATACATATCTTTAAAGGATCTAATCCATGGTTCAGTTGTTGGAAGGCCTGTTTCAAAATCAGCTTCAGTTACAGCAGTCTATGAAATGCCTGACGGGGAAGAAAAACGTTTTAGTCGTGTTATTCACGGGAATACCTCTGAGTATAGAATCAATGGTGTTGTATGTTGCGCTTATCCCATATGCATAATGTAATACCTCCAAAACTTTCCTTATAGTCTGTTCGGGTGGATGAATACGCTGCTGCACTTGAACAAATACATATATTTATGAAAGTGAAAAATTTTCTTGTATTTCAAGGCGCTGTTGAAAGTATCGCTATGAAAAATGCTCGTGAACGTTGTCAAATGTTTGAAGAGATTAGCAAGTAAACTGCTTTTCATCAATTTAGAACTTTAAATTATTATCTTTGTTGTTGTTAAGATCTGCTGAACTCAAAGAAGAATATGATATGTCAAAAATGGAAATGCAAAAACTGGAAGAGAATGCAAATTTTAATTTAAATAAGAAAAAAGGTATTGTTGCTGAAAGAAAAGAAGCAAAAATTGAAATTGATGAAGCGGAAAGATATAAAAAGCTTCAAAGTGAATTGGTAAGTGATTTAGCCTTCATTTGTCGAAGGCGAATGGTTTCTTTCACACAAATGTTTATACAGCTTCCCCGCTTGTTGTTGTGTATTTGTTTTTCTTGTGAAAGGATTACATATGCGTCATTTTAGTTGATCATTAGGTTTCATCTTGAGACATAACTACTGTGTGTTACCTGTTGCTGAAGGCTTAACTGTATGCGAAATTATCAGGTCCTGTTTGTTTACCTGACGGAAGAGAATCAGTGTGTTCAGTCATCATTCTGTTATTATTATCATCATTCCCTTAAGTTCCGAGTGGAACTTCAGCTGGGTCCAGGATTACCCATTATCTCTCATCTCTTCCTCACACGATCTCCTCCATGTCACCCTAGCACTGACGACCCGCTCGTCGCTTCCCGTTGTGATTCCATTCGAGCGATGGCCTGTATTAAGGGTGATGTCATTCGTCGGCCTCCTCAATGTATACCCGATCTATCTCCATTTTCTCCTACATATTTGTTGAGCAATCGGCTTTTGGTTGGTTTGTTCATAGCTGGAGTTTCTTTTTACTATTTCTTTCTGTCCATTTGATCTTCAGTATGGAGCCAGCGAAGGCAGCTGTTGATAAAAGTCTGCAACAGGCTGTTGGAAATCCTTTTTGTTACACCCATATAGAAAGACTGACTTGACATTTGTGTTGAAAATGCGAATCTTGTTCCTTATGCTGAGTGTAGAAGATTTCCAAGATGTTCATCATTTTAGCCACTACTTTTTCCATTCCCTTGCACTCCAAGTGAAACATAGGGCCTGGAGCTTAAGTCGTTGAAGTTACAGTAGCAGTGGCATTGTTTTTTCCACGTCTAAGCCTCCCTCCTTTACCGAAATCCAACAGTTAGCTGTTACCATGACGTGGTGGTCGTTCTGGCATATCACGATAGCTCAACGAGTTATATTAGCTGGAATTAATGTTTCTGCAGGTCCTACAATGCCAGAAGGGTTGTTCGAATTCCAGTTACTAAAATCATCTGTCATCATAGTGTAAGTCGATTATACGATGTTGAGGGTCTGAGGACAAAGTTGTACTGTTGGCGAATTGGGGATGTGACAGCAGCAAGGTGTTCCCCTCAGATGACCATCAGCCAGCTATGCTGCCTCTTCGGTCTGTAGAGTTGGGGTTAGTATAAGGTTAACCGGGAAAATTGTACATCCCGACTTACGTTGTGGTGGTAAGATCTTATTACGAACGGAACTGCTGAGACCACTTCAGACAGGCTATAATTGACCGGGCTGTGTGATCATGTGGTCACATTAATAGTCCTTCTGTTCCAGTTACACCAAGAGGGAATCGACTTCCGTGGTGTGAGCAGCCGGGAAGTAATAACCGCCCACGATCTTGCTTCCATAAATTCACTCTTTGCCGAGATTAGTACTCTTTACGGCAAGGTTTAGGAGTGTGTTGGCCAAAAGTCGAACCCTGGAGCATTTGGAGGATTGACAAACGTTCCACCATTGGAACATCACCGCCACTATAAGATGCCTTTTTTTGTTCTTATCCCCTTATTGATTGTCTTTTCGTGAAATTGAATTGTGGTTCTTTCTATTATATACACTGAGGTTTAATACTAACTAATAATAATAATAATCTTTTTTCCTCACATTTTAGACCAAAAAACGACTTGAACTACATCTGTTCCGATTGTATTACAATGATTTAGAAATAAGACATGTTCGTGAGGAATTGAAGCAAAGAGAAGAGGCTGTTGCCGCTGAACATGAACAACGCCAGCTGATTGAAGAAGAAATGAAAGAGAAACGACGTGAATTAGGCAAAATCAATCGAGATCAGTCATCGCTGGAACAAGAAATTAAAAAATGCGTATGTTTATTTTCATGTGCACATATTGACTGACTGACTGACTAATTTAATTGTATTTTTTATAGGAACAGAGAATTGGTAAAAGAAAACCTGAATTTATTAAAGTCTCCCAGTTGTTACGTCATGTTACTGAAAAGCATAAAGAATCCAAGTAAGATTTTGGTGTTTCTTCTCTTATGTATCCCCATTTTTGTTTAATTTCATCACATATGTACCCAAACTGACTTCAGCCACTCAGGGATTGACTTGTTACTACCAGAGAATAATCTTGTTGACTTAGAATATGCAGATGATATAGTCCTTCTAGGTGGTGGAGACATTCGCTGACAAAATATGAGCACCTTGAACAGAAATCTTCGAATACTTGAGATGCTATTTGCTCCTGTCATATGTAAGATGATGCTACAGGAATGGACTACATTGATTCATTCCTAGCTTAAAGAGTGAAATGGCGACTGGGCATGTTGACCACTTCACTTATTTGGAAGTTGCATCAGCTAGTCCCAGTGGGTTGGTGGCTGACGAAATCTGATCAAAGATACAGAAGGCTCTTTTCGCATATGCCAACTTAGGCTATCTCTGACTTAGTAGACGTGATGTACAGCTATCTGGATATCGACCGAAGGGCGTGTGTACTGCTCAAAAGTAAGCTCTATTCGCCTTTATGGCTGTGACACATGACCATTGAGAGTGAAAGACATGAAAAGCTTGGCTACCTGTCTTTGATCATCGGTGTCTGCGTTCTATCTTCCGTGTTGTAACGGTAGAAGACGAGAGACTTGGTAAAGGAATGTTTATTTGAAATTTGGTATCGCTATATAGCGAGATCATGTATATCTTATCTTCAATTCACCATTTTCACAGATCTTCCCTGGTGTGCTACTTCTGTCCGTCATATTGTGTTTCTTTTACGTCCCCCATGTTTCTCGGCAATGTTGAATCATTTGCTCTGTCTGACGTCAAATATATCCCTGCTATTTGATGTTTTTATGCCGACTGATGAACATCTCTTTATATACTACTGATAAATCTTATCAGTAGCACTAGCCACACTCGTCCCCTACCACATAGTTTCGAACGGAGCCGCGTCGACCTTCTCGGTTCCATCCGTTTCTGTTGTATCTTGGCCCCGGCCTCCTTATCCCACTGTATCTGTTTTTGCAGTTGCCCGACGTTAACCCATTTCTGCTTATTTCCTTGTTTGATGGCATAGACAGGACCACATCTCTCGGTTACCGTTTATGGCCCTTCCCATTGCCTCCAACTATCTAATATCATCAAATCAATGTGCACCGTGGTAGCGAGCTACCTAGAATGGTGGCCACATTGCAAATACCTGACTGATAAAATTCAGTCTGCACCAAACAGAGGACTAGACACGTCACACTAGTTACTAGTGTCCAATCAAAATACCTACTACAGTCCTACAGGAGGTCAATCGCGAGCCCGAATAGCTCAGTGGTAACGTCTCTGACTGCAGTACTCACTGGGTGACGCGGGTTCGAATCTCAGAAGGGACATGAGTTCCTTGAAGGTTGCAGATACGCCTTGCTGATGAGTGCCATCTAGCACGAAACCTAGGTCCAAGGCTTCCTGATGATTGCCTCCAATTATCTAATATCATCAAGGTCATACACTGTACATTTGGTTAATGGACAGACAAGATAAATTGTGATTTATAATAGGATAACGATCAATATATACACATAGTAAAATATGTCACACTGGCGAAACAAATGCAGACGTCATGTGACTACTACATATCAATATGGCGGGAGTGTTGCTACTGGAACTGTTGCTGCACATCTGTGCAAAGTAGTTCTATGTTGAAACTAATCAGTTAGTCACAGTCATGTGTTGATGGTCTCATAAATTTTCTTTTCTTTTTTGTCTTTTCTGAAGGAAATCACTTGAAAATGCTAGACAACTGCATAGTACACATCTACAAGAAATTGATCAATTGGAAGCTGAGTATGAAAAAATTTCTAATTTACAAAAAGATTATGAACAACAACAGACTAAAAAATCATTGGAACAAGGTCGTGATTTAGAGCTGGAAGAGACTCAGGTGCGTTGACTTGTTTGTTTATTGTTTTTTTGCATGGAGGATTTCATCATGAGCTGACATCAGTTAGAGAACTACTGGAAAACCAGCTGGGAGTACTGGACAGCTGTTTCGTCCTAGTTTGGGACTCTTCATCAGTACGCACCCATTGGGATTTGAACCCAGAACCTTTGGATCGGCTCAATGGTCTACGAGCTCGCCTTGTAACCAGAAGGTCCTGGGTTCGAATCGCCGTGGGTGCGTACCGATGAAGAGTCCCGAACTAGGACGAAACAGCTGTCCAGTACTCCCAGGTTTTCCAGAGGTTCTCTAACTGATGTCAGCTCATGATGAAATCCTCCATGCAATCGAACAAAATCCCTACAAAACCAACACTGGAAAATATTGTTTTTTATCTGTTCTGTATCCTTGTTGGGACAATCGTTTCATTTGTTAACAACATCTTTTTTAATTTATGTAATCTCTTTATGTTATGATGAGTCTATGAACTCAGATCTGTTGAAATTTCATTATCGAAAGGTATTCTGATCTGCTTAAAAACCATAAATGGCGATTTAAGAAAGCAAGCACACCATATATACTACTGATTGTTTGAAATATAGGTAGTTGGTTACTAGTCAACGTCAACTAGTTAGTAGAGTTTGTTAACCAATCATATCGAAGTGTCCAGTGTACAGATCATCTGATGAACATGTGTCGAAAAGCCTACGTTTCAAGCGGACAAACTCTTATAATAGCGCTATTATCAGACATCTCGATACTGGTCATATGGGGGACGGGGAATCGCGAAATCCTTTAAAATTATCAATAGACAAAGGAGCTCGATTCTCCTCAAGTTTGCCGAAGCAATTTTTATCAAACGCTTGAAACCAGATTTATGTGTGTTCAGAAAGAAGCAGTTATTAGTTTTTCCTTGCCCCGCCTGGTAACTGGATGTCTTTATTCTCTCTTTCATTAGATCAAATAATCTTTGGCGTTAACCCCAACCCCCCTTTTTTGATGATGTAGTGTAACTTTGCTTGTCTCTTGTGTCTATACGTGAGGTTGAACTCAGTAATTGTCACCTAATTTACTAGTCACTCAGCATCTTACACATCTCTCGTCTTTATTACGTAACTCCTTTACCATTGTATGCATACATTCACTTTGTTTAAACTTGAACTGCCTGTGTAAAATATATATAAATGTAGACGCAATTTTCTGAGCAGTGTTCACTAGTTGCCGAACCTTCTGTCAACCGACATCATTTGAAATGTGCAAGTATGTTAGAACTTTTCTGTACATAGACTTAATAATAATTTATTTAGGCTGTAAGCAGCCGAGGTATTGAGAAGCCAACGAAATAAGCAATGATGGTACCATCTTGTTATTCTGCACAAACCGCCACAATGGTGTTCTTTCTTTATTCAAAGTTGCGAAGTATTTAGTTAGCCGGAACATTCGGTTATATCAAAGCTGAGTCAAACTCTGAGTACGACGCCGATATTGATGAACTCGGCGCTAAAAAGGAGCGAAATGACTCTCCGGGCTTGTTTCGGTCACTTCCATATGGAGCTGGTTAGCAAGCACTGCTTGTTAATGTGAGCGGTGTTCAACTACTTATGTCAATCAGTGAGTAGTGTAATGAATTAACAGATATGTTGATTGATCACTCAAGCGTAACCAGTGTATCATCTTTCTTAGCTCTTATTATTGGCATAGACTAAATTCTGTCAGTAAAGTTTTCATTGTGTGGTCATGCATCATCTAGGTGACTCAGCATTGCACTGTACTCTGAAATGATGTTAGACGGTTGAAGGCAGTCGATTTGAAATCCTATAGTGAGATTTCATGCTTATTGGAACTAGAAACACTAGCTTCGGTAACTTGGACATCTGCTAGGAATGTAATCCTAGAGGTTTCTGTACCGGTCTGTGTTCGCTGGCCCTAGAGCGAGGTGGGAAAAGTGGATAGGTGGTCAGCCTATCGTGTCGTGGCGTCGTGGGATGAAGGATATTTGTGTTAGGTTGGCATCGTTTGGTAGTACAGCACGACCGTCTGGTTGCGATCTGAGAGAAAGCTCCAGTCAGTGGCTCGAATTTTCATGCTGCAATTCGATGAATGTTACTTAGTCTCGTTAGATATAGTTGCTTCCTAGTTTTAGATGGTTGGAGGTAATCGGAAACAGGAAGCCTTGGACCTAGGTTTCGTGACCTAGTTGGCACTCACCAGTCAGAAAGGTGCACCTGCAACCTCAAAGGAACTCATTTCCCCTCTGAGATTCGAACTCGCGACACTCAGTGCTGACTATAGTGCCCAGTCAAAAATAGTTGCTTCCTTTCCAGATGATGTCCCTTATTCATTCTCTCCCTATTTTCTACACATATATCGCTGTTTTATTATTATTGTTATTGTTAGGCGCATCTTCTTGGTGTCTATATCGTACCGTCTGATTTCCAGTATCGAACCAACGAAGGCAGCCATCATAATAAAGGCTTTTTGTATTTCCCAATGAATGAAAAACAAAACGATATTGTTGTGTTTACTGACATTTCACCACTTAGTGCTTCGAATAGCTCTATCAAAGTGGTAATATTAAACCAAAATCTCAGCTTATATATAACAACTTAATCATCGTTCTTCAGTATGGGGGCATTTTTGAGTTGTCAAATTGGCCAATTAGTAAAGATAACAAAACCAGGTGTAGATTGTTGGATTTGATAAGTGTGTAAAGTTATAAAGTGAGCATGGGTTTACGTACTGTAATTGCTTATTACATTCGTCTTGATTTTGTCATTTCATGGAGGAGAGAGGAGTGTTGTAACCAGGTCAAATTCTGCTTTAGTCCATCATTTCTATTCAGAAAATTTGGATTTAATAACAATAATAATAATAATTTGCTTTATTCCAAAACAGTAATTGTGATGCAGAATGGAATTCTCAGCATTTTTACTACAGTATTGCATCCAGTTAGTACATTATCAATAAATAGAATTCTACATTGATTAAGGAAATCTCAGTTCATTATGATAACAACATATAAGCATATCGGTAGCAAAACCATAAGTGAACAGAATGTTTGAAGGTATTAGAAAAGTAGGTGTTATCATATTTACTGGCGTAAGCGGGTGCGAGCATATAGTTCTCTATATTGGCTTCTGGTTTTACCTGATGAGATGCAGGGGGAGAGTTGTGAGTGAAGAGGGTCGTGTGAGTTAGATAAAATGGATTTGGCCCATTTTTCACATGAGTCCATGTGCCTGTCAACCAGAATATTAACAAGCTGGTTAAGTGGCACGTTGCTTACCCTGCTGACAACCTTTAACATTCTGCGTAATATGTTGTAGTCTTTCTTCAGTAGCCCGGGAATAACTAAGAGGAAACAATAGAGAATAATAGGCAGAATGCGAGAGTTAACGAATTGCAGGAGTAAGGGTTGGGTTACACCAGAATGTATTAACTTCTTGATGTGGAAAATAAGACGAAATATTTTCTTAGAAATCGCCAAGATATGGATTCCATTTGATATGAAGAACTTCTGATATTAGACGTTTTATTATCTAGTTTTATTATCTTTACCAATTTGCCAATGCCAGAAATGACCCCATGCTGAGGAACTATGATTAAGTTGTTATATATAAGGTAAGATCTTGTAAATTTTGGTTCAGTATTACTACTTTGATAAAGCTGTTAGCTTTAAATAGCGAAGCATCAGTAAACACAACAATATCGTTTTGTTTTTCATTCATTCATTAGGAAATACAAGAAAGCCTTTATTATTATAATGAATATCATATACCTATTGCCCAAATTTTTCGAAGGCAGCCATTCGCTCTGTCTGTTTTCAACATAGAACTTTGCACCGATGTGCAGCAGTTCCAGTCGCCACACTTCACTCAGCACACAAAGCCAGAGAAGAAAGTAAAACGAAACGCAAAACAGAGACAGTAAACAAAGATATGAGGCAAAAGGAATAGTAGTATCGAAGAACAATATAATTTCATTGGATATTATAAGTCATAAGGAGTGGATGCATCTGCGCCAACCATTACCGAGAACGATTTTGAGCCATATCACCGATTGTCTCCAGCCTTCACTGGTTTTTACCGTCCCGAGGACCCCAACCAGTAGTCAGGAAGTCTACACCCTCCTACGTGACTGACTGGTTTAAATTAACTGTTGTGGATTTCATTGACTTGTGAAGCCATGTTTTGGTTTGACCGCCTGATCGATCCTATGTTAACTAACATTGCCCGTCGAGGAATTCGATGGCTAGGCAGGCATGCCTAACACATGTTATTATTGATAATTATAATTAATTATAATTCATATTGCATAAAATATCACTTGATTTCATTTCCCGCACTTTTTTCTCTTTTGGTTGCTATTTTAGTTAACAGAATATCATCGATTAAAACAAAAAGTTGCTGAACGTACATCACACTTATCCGCTGTACTCGATAATTTAAATCGTGAATATAATGAACAAAAAGATTTATATGATGCTCTGTCAAGACGAAAAAATGAAATTGAAAGTTCCTTGAAACGTAAAGAAACTGAATTAAATGAAAATAAAAAACGTTTACATAAATTAGTTGAATATATTGAGTAAGTCAACCTTTTCTTTTTTGTTTTTGGCGTTGTTGTTGTTTATTCTGAAATAATTACTGGAGAAGATTTCTAGCTCAACAAGTGGATAATTATGTTTTAGTTGTGTTCTCTAAAGGAGCTGGCTGGTTTATTTGTGAAGCTTTCGTTGTCCACTATCTAGACAACATCCCCCTTCGGGGCGCGGTTTTTAGCATGAAATGAACCTACTTGGATCCTCCATATATATATATATATATGTATATATATATATATAATCGAATTTCTTGACAACCAATATACGGCTAACAATCAAAGGACGTGTGTACTGCTCAACAGTCCGCTCCGTCCTCCTTTATAGCTGTGAGACCTGGCCATTGAGAGTGGAAGGCACGAAAAGGCCGGCTAGCTGTCTTTGTTAATAAGTGCCTGAGTTCTATCCCCCATGTGAAGTAGTACAACAGGTTGAACAATATTGAGGTTAGGCATCGGTCGAGTGCTAGGTAAGGAGGGAAAATCAATAGACGAGGCTGTGAAATTACATTGACTGAAATGGTTAGGACATGTGTCAAACATACTTAGCCATCGATTGCCTTCCTCGACGGGCAATGTTAGCTGATATAAGATTGATCAGGTTGGAATGGAGTTGGCTAGTGGTGGCCAAACCAAAACATGACTCCATCAGTCAATCAAATCCACAACAGTTAGTTTAAGCTACTTAGGAAGACGTAGACTTGGTGGTTGGGGTCCTCGTGACGGTAAAAACCAATGGCTGGAGACAATCGGTTATATGGGTCAAAATCGTTCTCGATGATGGTTGGCGCAGATGCATCGACTCTTGTGACCTATAATATCCAATGAAACTATATTTTTCTTCGTTATTACTATTCCTTTTGCCTCATATTTCTGTTTACTGTCTCTATTTTGCATTCCTTTTTACTTTCTCTTGCTTTGTGTGCTACATGGAGTGTGGCGACTTGAACTGCTGCACATATGTGGAAAGTTTTATGTTGAAACCTGTCAGTCAGTCAGTCAGTCAGTTGTGATTACATGTTAATTTAGTTATCTCTTGATCATTTTTATTGACCTGGAATTAGAACTTACTTGTCATGTTACTCATTTTTGATTAGTTGGTAAATACGGTCTCCAATAATATGTCTGTTAATCATTGGTTCATCTGAGTACCACGCTTCTAGAATTCCCCTGACAGTATTTTTGGTATTTCCTCTGCCTAAAATTTCTACATTATCCCAATCAAATGGGTGTCTGTGATGGTCTACACATGCATCGATATGAGAGAATACATATTGTGCCCTTTTACAGTTAAATTATGTTCTTGGAGTCGGATATGAAGTGGATGCCCACTATGATTGATGTAGTGTTTGTCGCAGTTTATGAAATTTAATTTGTTAATGGTATCGATCTTATCTTCTTTTGCTGTTTAGTGGGATTTTTGGTGTACATAGTATCGAATGAAGTGATTGTGTTGGTTGACTTGTGTGCTATGTTTATTTCAAACGGTGTTAGTATTCCAGCCGTTAGTTGTTTCAGAGATATTCTTTATACATGGTAGAGTGAACTTTCTTGTGGTTTCTTTTCGGTGTTACAACTTGAGTTTAAACACTTTCTGATGAAATTGTAGGTATTTCTCTTCCGTTGTCTTCAGCACCGGAGTACTAAAGTGTGTTTGGAGTCACTTTTAAACAATGTCTGCACATAGTTTCTTTTGTGAGTAGTTGGGTTGTTGTTGTTATAATTCAGTATTGGATCTGTGCCCGTTGATTTTCTGTATACTTGTGTTTCCCAAAATTTCCTGTGTTAGTGTTCTTGATTCAGACATCTTAGAATGGAATTCTGTTGTCTAATTCTTCTTCTCTTGTGGTGAATATTATTATCTTCAAATATGTTGTTGATTAATTTGTGAGTGTATTCCAAATTATTTCTTTTAATTATTACAAATGTACCATCACAATATAAGTTCACACTAAAGACCGCGCTGAAGGGATGCTGTGTAGAAGGTGGACGATGAAAGCTTCTCAATTAAATCTACAACCAGCTCAGAAAGTACAACTAGATCACAATTATTATTATTATTCTTTTTATAAATTCCTTTGTGTTCCAAATGAAACATTAGGCTTCAACCTTTCATCTTTGAAGTATCAGTCGCACACTAGTGTTGTCTTTTACCATCCGATGCTTAGGTTGCTAGCCTCACACTCATCTTTCCAAGGTAGTGAGTACTGGACAGCTGCTTCGTCAGCAACAGGCACTCACTGCCAGGGTTCGAACACAGGACCTTCCAATTACTAGGCTAGACTACTTAGCTCACGAATTCTAACATCTACCAATTGGTGATTTTTGCTTGACTGCCAGCCAGTGTCATCGCTGTCGAGTATTTGCCCTCACTGTCTACCTGGTGGACCCCCACTGATCACGACTTCTCACTGAAACTCCAGACAACTTCGTCTCGCAAACAGCCAGTAGCGAGCATAAGAATAATTTACAAAAGTTTGTTTGTAGGGTCTGTTTTAAGAAAAAAATTTTAAAAACGCATTAGTATAACGCTAAACCGAATGTCAGATAAATTAAGAAACAAAAAAATATGATGAATGTATAGGTCTCACAGCAGGCCAGGGTAACAGTAGTGAGTGGACTTGTTTCTTCTGTACACCAAGTCCCTGTGTCTTAGGCTGATTGTGCAATGGGTTCTACCGTTTCGAGTATTCAATATTTAAAGACATTCGATAATTTATTTGGTACACAGTAGATGATAGCGAGGCTTTCGAAGTGAATACAGGAGTAAGGCAAGCTGGCTGCCTATTATCACCAGTGATATTCCCAAATGTGGCAGACTGGATTATGCGTTAGGCTGTATGTGGAGAGAGAGAAGACAGGAATACGCTGGACGACCGATAAGAACACTCTAGAAGATATAGATTTCGCAGATGACATATGTCTAATGTTACACAAACTCGAAGATTTGCAGGCGAAAAGCAACAAACTGGCTGAAGAAGCAGGAAGCGAAGACAGAACTGCAGGTGAACACAGAGAAGACGGAGGTGATAAAGATAACCAACCAACCAACCGCAACAACAACCAGTACCAATCACCATCAACGGGAGAGATTTAACAGAGGTTGCATCCTTCACTTATCTGGGAAGCATCCTTTCAACTACAGGTGGAAAGGACGAAGATGTCAAAGTCAGAATCGGAAAGACAAGATACGCCTTCATCAACGTGAAACCAGTTTGGATATCTTTTGCACTCAACATAAGGAACAGGATTTCCCATTTTCAACACCAATGTCAAGTCGGTCCTTCTATACGGATCAGAAACTTGCACTGCGTGTCACGGAAAGGATTTCCAACAGGTTACAGACTTTCATAAACAGCTGCTGGTTCGCTGGTTCCATATTGAAGATCAAATGACCGACCAACTGGAAATCGTTAGCAACAAGAAACTCCCACTGGGAACAAACCAACCAAGAACCGATCGCTCAACAAATATGTAGGAGAAAATGGAGATGGATCGGGCATACGCCACTGAGGAGACCGTCGAATGATACCGCGTGCCAAACAGGCCATCGCTCGAGTGGAAATCCATTGGGAGGTGGCGAGTGGGCCGTCCGAGGATGACATGGAGGAGATCGTGTGGCGAGGAAGAGATGACAGATTATGTGCAATCGTGGACTCAGCTGAAGAGGACAGCAGAAAAAAGAACAAAGTAGGGACAACCTGTTGAAGCCCTATGTTCCACACGGAATCTAAGGGAATAATAGTAGTAGATGATAGAGAAAGATTTGTCAATATTCGCCGTACGGTCTATCTGAAACATATAGTTTAATATCGGACTGTTGATGGTTTTCACTGTAACCTTATTTAACCACTCTGGCAGTTATTCCCGAGAACAAATATTAAGTTCCTACAGTTATGGTCAATATAACTGGCTCCACAGGAGCAGTTGAATCTATAAAAGCAATAAGAGTTGGCTAGCCCGGGTATTTTGTCTTTCACTGGCGGAATCACAACCGGGCACGTGGAGGACACAAGCTGCAGTCTACTGGCACTGAACGATCTCTGAATCTTTTCTCTAGATTAGTTAGCTGTTGTTTCGTTTGATATATCACTTTGCAGCTGCAGTCACATGTATATGTAGAGCCTTCTTGTTGTAATATTTACGGATTTTTGCGCCAAATAAGTTAATGTGAATATTTTTTTTTGGCTTTTGGTATCCATTATAGATCAAGTAATCGTGCTATCACAGAACAACGTGAAACTGAGAAGGCTATTCGTGAAGAAGTTGAACAAGCTACAAAACGTATCGATGAAATTAATGCTGAATTGGAGACAGTTGTCTGTCAGCTGGGTGAAGCAAAAGTTGAACGACATGAATCTTCTCGTGCAGCTAAAAAACAAGAGCTTATTGAAAATTTGAAACGTCTTTTCCCCGGAGTTGTAAGTATCCTGTTCTATCCTATCCTTATCATACATTGTTTTGCATCATTATTTAAACAAATTAAGGGAGGTTCAGCTGGATAAGATATGTCTGTGCATTCTGACTAACAATACCAGTAGTTAGAATTCATGGGCCATTGGATCGGGTCTCAGTGGCTGAATAATCTTCGAGCTTTCTTTGTAGGCGGAAGGTCATGGCTTCGGACCGTGGCAGTAAGTGCGTACTTCTGATGAGCCCCAAACTAGGACGAAACAGTCGTCTGGTACTCCTTAGTTTTCTAACTGGTGTCATCCCTTGATCAAACCTGTAATCAGTCAAATCCCTGCAAACCAACAACTGGAGATCCCATAATTGGATGAAACGGTCTTCCAGTGGTTTTCGCTCTTACCTATTTATTCTGATTGATATCAAACTGTGGCAATAAAGGTGACTTCAAAATCGGTGTTTTTTCCGCATACACCTTTAAATCGTGAGTCGTAATGGTCTACGAGCTCGCGCCTTTGTAACTGGGAGGTGCTGGGTTCATACCCCGGTGGGTGCGTACTGATGGAGGAGTCCTAGACTAGGGCGTAACAGCTGTCCAGTACTCCTTGCTGGTTCTCAATGGTTCTTCAACTGATGTCAGCTCGTGATGAAATTCTGAAACTAACCAAATCCCTGCAAACCAACAACTGAAGTCCAAAATAAACAAAATGTTTGTCAACAGTCGATTGAGTGAGTAATGTTTAGTTGAGAGTAAGCGTTGGTTTAGGAGCGGTTCCGAACCCGACTCTATCTGTCAAAGTTTGAGGACTGATTGACTGACTGATTAGTTTCAACGTAGAACTTTGCACTGATGTGCAGCAGTTCGAGTTACCACTCTCCCTTTATTTAGCACACAAAACAAGAGAAGGAAGTAAAAAGAAATGCAAAATAGAGACAGTAAACAGAGATATGAGGCAAAAGGAATAGTAATATCGAAGAACCATATAGTTTCATTGGGTATTATAAGTCACAAGGAGTGGATGCATCTGCAACAGTCATCACCGAGAACGATTTTGAGCCCTATCACCGATTGTCTCCAGGCATTGGTTTACCGTTTCGAGGACCCCAACCAGGAAGTCTACACCTTCCTACTTGACTGGCTTAAACTAACTGTTGTGGATTTGATTGACTGATGAGGCCATGTTTTGGTTTGACCACCACTGGCTAGCTCTTTTCCAACCTAATCAACCCTATGTCAGCTAACATAGCTCGTCGAGGAAGGCGATGATGATGCATGTATACCACTTTGCATTCTTACCATCTGAACTACGACAATAAGATATAATCATAGAGAGCAAAGGAGCTGGAGAGATGACGGCAGAACACCCAATACAGCAACATTTGCCAGGCGACAAATGCACAAAAAGCAAACAATTTTTTGAAACAAATAAGTACATATTAAACTTCCCATAATAAACACCCGAAGTCAACCGACATATGGAGGGGGAAAATGAAATGTCATGGACCGAAAATGATAGCAGAAAGTGAACCAAAACAGACACTATCATTGGCTGTAAAATGTGCTACTACAATCGAATCACGACTATGTCCTCGAAGGTTAAACGCTATCTACACTACTAAATTTTAACCTAAACACCTAGACTACCCTTGGACTAATATTTATTTACTTTATGTGCGTGATCCAATCTACTAGCCCCTTAAGTTTGACATGTTTCAATCTTAACTGAACGATTCATCCTTGATATCTAAGGATCGTATTTGGTTCCCTTAGTCCAAAGACTAGATGTTACGAGACATCTACAGTCATTACATATATCTAGTGCATATATATACACTGTACTCCTTTAAATTCTGACTTTATCACTAATCATGAAGTTTAGTCACCAAAGATAAACTCAAAACGTTGGCAATTGCCAAGTGTTAACTCCTGCTAACAGACATGTATTCACATCAACTGACTCACCTGAACCATTTGGCCCAATAATCGCAGTAAACACACTGAAAGGACCAATAACTTGCTTCCCTTTATACGATTTATAGTTCTCCAACTCAATAAACTTTAGCCTCCCACAATTTTCATCCATTATTCGAATCAAACACTCATTATATGAAGGACACCTTCAATCTTCAATGCAGAACACTATAACGTTGAGCAACAATCTGATGCATATTGCTTCCATAATACATATAGGTGCCCTTCATAGGGAAAAATTGTTAGGTTTGCATATAATAATAAGTTAGACCTAAGACGCTCAATAAGTAAGAACGAACACTGACTCTATGTTTCAGGTACCCGAAGTATCAATCAACTTCCACAGTGTGGGCAGCCGGGAAGTAACAACCGCTCGCGCACTTCCAAGAGCACACGTAGCCTTTCCGAGTAAATTTTTAGGTGGCAGTTACTACATGGTTGTTGAGTAACATTTCCCCTTGTAGATATCTGAGGGTGAAACAAATCCGTATAGTGAACAATAATAAAGGGAGATATGTGATAATTATGAACACATAAGGTGCCTTCATTGTAAGCAATTTCTGTATGCAGATTTGCTAAATTCGCCTGGGTGTGCCTACCTTCCTTCGTAGCAGAGCTAGTTCAGTGGATTTCGAGCCTTGCTACTGTTATGGCCGTAGAATTTCTCAAAATTAGTAGTTTGATTCTATAATAACCACCGTTTCGTTCATTTTGGTGATTTAGGTACTTTACATATGTTTAGCGTTTCTAATATGGGCGACTTCTATTTTTTTATTCCTTTACATTCCTATTGGAACAGAGAGCTTCAAGCTAGGTCTTTGAAGTTTCGATAGCAGTGGTATTTGTTTTTACGCGATGGGGTTGCTAGCCTCATCCCGAACCTTCCCCCTACACTAGTTTTATTACTGGCTTAGCCAAGTAGAAGAGTGCGTCTATTGGCCGAGGATCGGACCCCGGACCACATATGCGTGATTGGCGAGAATTCCACCGCTGTGCCACCGGTGCACGAGCGACTTTTGTATCGATTGGGCCCCAGTAGCTTAATGGTCTACTAGCTCGCATTGTAACCAGAAGGTTTTGGGTTAGAACCGTGGCGGTGGGTGCGCACTGATGAAGATTCCCTAACTAGGACGAAATAGCTGTCCAGTACTCCCAGGTTTTCCAACTGTCCAATGTCAGCTCATGATGAAGTCCTGTAACCAATCAAATCCCTACAAACCAACTTTTCCATATTGTTTAAGTAATCCCTTTTGTTCATCATATCGACTCCAGACTCCTTATCAGGTCTCATACTAACAATATCCTCGTTACCCTGCAGATAATTAGGCAGTTTTCTGTGTTCCTCGGAGAGAGAAAGAGGATACTGCAAGTCTTGTTCTCCTAGCTTTCAAGAAGCTTGGAATACATATATCGGTTCTAAAATCCAACTGTTTACACATGAGTGATCTATAGCTCCGACTGTGTAACGTAATTAGAATGCATTAGTTTAGATTTGATTATATCATATCTGTTATCACTATTATTATTATTATTTTCAAGCATGGTCGATTATTGGAAATGTGTCAACCGTCGCATCGTCGTTATCAAGTTGCAATTACTAAAGTACTCGGCAAGTATATGGATGCTATAGTTTGTGATAGTGAGAAGACAGCTAAAGAATGTATTCAATACATGAAAGATCAACGTATTGAACCGGAGACATTTTTACCACTTGACTTTTTAGACGTGAAACCAATTGATGAGAAATTACGGTAAGAAAAGTCTGCTTAATCATTACTTTATGATTATTATCATTGTTATATTTATTATTGTTCCTTTCGGTTCCGAGTGGATCATATGGCTTCAACAGGACGTTTACCTTTTGTCTTATCCTATGCAGTCCTCTTTAGTTGATCCCACGATTACCTATAGTCTCTGATCTCCTCACACGACCTCTTCTATGTCACCTTCGGACACACGCCCCACTCGTCATTCCTCATTGGGGTTCCACTCGACTGATGGGCTGCATTGTGCGCTAAGTCATTCGACGGTTTCCTCAGTGGCGTATGCCCAATCAATCTCAATGTTCTTCCGTTTATTTGTTGAGCAATAGGTTCTTGGTTGTTTTTTTTCCCAGCTAGAGTTTATTGTTGATAATTCTTTCTCACTGGCCGGCTATTTGATCTTCACTGTAGAGCCAGCGGAGGCAGCTGTTGATAAAAGTGTTCAGTGGCCTGTTAGAAATGCTTTGCGTGATGTGTAGGGAAGAAGTAATGAAGGTTTGTCTTGCCCTGTCGATTCTGAATTTGACATCTTCATCTGTGCCATCTGTCTGTAGTATAGATAAGTGAAAGAGGTGACCTTTTTCCAATTTCTTCCACCAACATTTCAACTATATGTTTGAATTGTCTATTTCTTTTCATTTCTTTGAGTTCCCAGTGGGGACCTATTGCTTCAAACGGCATGGCGTTGTTAACCTAACATCGAATTCTTCCTGTTTACTGCGTTTACTATCGGACTTAGTAAACTAGGTGTGGTTTAAGAGTGCGTTGATCGTCCTAGAATCTAGCTATGGACTACGTATGGGGAATTGGAAAGCATTCTAGTATTGAACCATCTAGCATCTTATGTACCCTCTAATCTTTGATTAATTCCTTATCAGTTTAATATTATGAATTTCTAAGTCCAAAAAAGTTATAACGTTATGTAGAATAAAGACGTAGAGAAGAGGGAGTAAAAGTTTTCGAAACCTTTGAAAAATGAAGTCGAAATTCCGATAATGAATAACTCCACGCATGGGCGACTAAACAACCTCCATCAATATATATTCCATATTATTTCTCTTATTCAATTTGTCTAAATCTAGTGCAATATGACCTTTAATAGTATGATAATTGCTTACTCTGGCGAGTATTTAAAGCATTCACAACTTGCTGATTTACAAGTTTCTACTAAACATGAGGAAAAGGACTTTCCTTTATGTGGATTGGGAGCTTATGAGATGAGCGTTCCTAAGTGGGTGTGTCCTCGGTTCACGAAATGTACTCCTCAACATTTTATAATTGGCTCTCAACAAAATATCGTCGTGTATTTCTTGAATGAGGGAGATAAAGAAGAGATACCACATAATGGATTAGTTTGGCGCTTCAGGTCTGTCTGTCTGTCTGGATTCAACATAGAACTTGGCACCGAAGTGCAGCAGTTCGAGTTGCCACGTTCCAAATACCACACAAAGGTAGACAAGAAAATGAGTGAAGAGAATCAATAGAGTTTTGACAAGTATAAGAGTGAAACAGAATGAGTAATGGTAGAAAGGAATATGCAAGATTACAGAGACTGAATACATCTGCGTAAGCCATTGACAACGATTTTGAGCCATCTCACCTATTGTCTCCAGCCATTGATTCCTAGAGTCCCGAGGGTCCCAACCCGGAAGTTTGCATCTCCCTACCTTACTCAGTTTGGATTGATACCATGTTTTTGTTTGACCACCACTTACTCTTTTCCAACCTGCACCTATATCAGCTGGTAATGCCCGTCGGGGAGGGGGCGATGGTTAGGCATGCTCAACACGTGACCTAGCCATCTCAATCTATGTAAGTTTATAGCCTCTTCGATTGATTTTCCCTCTTTGCCCAACACTACGCCTAACGTCAACATTACTTACCTCATTATACCACCTAACGTGAGAAAGAGATCGTAGACATCTATGATCAAACACAGACAACCTTTTCATGTCTTCAACTCATATTGGTCATGTGTCAGAGCCATAGAGAAGGACGGAGCGAACTGATGAGCAGTACACACACGTCCCTTGGTTGATAGTCGGATGTCATGCCTACGCCAGAGACGGTGTAAGTTAGCGAAAGCAGCTCGAGCTTTTCGGATCCCTGCTGAGATTTCGTCGCCAATCAATCTGTTGGTGCTGATACAACTTCCCAAATAGATGAAGTGGTCAACATGTTCTATCACTTCACTCCCTATCACTAAGCTAGGAGTTGACGTATTCTAGTCCAATGGCAGCATTTTACATTTTACAGGGGCCCTTCAGGTCAGATAGAACGAACTGTGTCACACTATGTACTGACAGTCATATCTTTTATTTCAACATCCTGGACGAAGAACTCCACTGGAAATTCTGGACATTATATAAACATTGTTCAAAATAAAGCTTTTATTATTATTATTTGACAATAGTACTTACCTTTATGCTGTTATATGTATATATATTTTTTTAATTTAATAGTGAAATTAGTGACCCACCAAATGTTCACTTAGTTATTGATGTCATTCAATGTGATCCAATTATTGTTAAAAAGGCGTTAACATTTGCCTGTGGTAATGCTCTGGTCTGTGAAACTGTTGACCATGCACGTCATGTGGCTTATCAAATGGGGGATAGAAAAAAGGTAAGCAATGTATATATTATGTGAAATGAAATGAGATGAAGTAAAACTGATACTTACGCTACTATGGCTTTTGTTTTCTTGTTTAACATACCAATACTCGTAGATGTAGTTGATTGACTGGTTTCAACACAGAACTTTGCACTGATGTGCAGCAGTTCGAGTTGCCACACTCCATGTATCACACAAAGCAAGAGAAGAAAGTAAAAGAAATGCGTAAAAGAGACAGTAAACAAGGATATGAGACAAAGGAACAGTTATAACGAAGAACAATATAGTTTTATTGGATATTACAAGTCACAAGGAGTGGATGCGTGTACGCCAGCCATTGAGAACGACGTCTTTGAGCCAGCCATATCATCAATTATCTCCAGTCTTCATTGGTTTTTACTATCCCGAGGATCCCACCCAGACTAGAGGTCATTTTACACCTCCCAACGTGACTGGCTTAAACTAACTTATGGATTTGATTGGCTGATGAAGCCATGTTTTGGTTTGACCATCAGTGGCTAACTCTTTATAACTCTTATATCAATAATATGTGCAGCTCTTAGACTACTGGACTGCTACACAAGAAATCTGTCCTGGTTAACTGAGTAGAGATACTATGGAGATGTTTGGCTGTGAAGGGAATGCCGAGGAAATATATCGCTCTGATGAAGGCACTTACTCTACTCGAATTCATGCAGCCAGCCAGGTAAGGGCCTATGGAGAGTTGTCATCTGAAGTGGTAACAACCAGTGGTCAACATTAGGGATGCCTATTGTCGTCATTCTTGTTTAATTTGATCATAGATGTATTAATTAACTTAACCCTAACTGACTTCGGCAACTCAAGGATTGACTTTTTTCCACTAGGGTATAATCTCGTTGACTTCGAATAAGCAGATGATATAGTCCTTCTAGGTGGTGAAGACGCCGACTGATAAAATGCAGAGTCTTGTGAACACCTTGAGCTGTGCTGCCATCTTCAAATGTTTGGCATGCGACTCACTTGCGCCAAATTTGTAGAATGATGCTACAGGACTGGACTACATTGACTGATACCTAGCTTAAACATGAGCAGGAGTGAAGTGGTTGATGAGGCATGTTGACCACTTCACTTATCTGAAAAATGCATCAGCCCAAAGCACTGGTCGCTGATGAAATCTCAGCATGGTTGCAGAAGGCTCGTTTGGCATTTGTCAGCCAACTTACGCCATCCGCGGCTTAGTAGACGTGATATCCAACTGGGCATGTGTACTGCGCAGCACTTCGCTACGTCCTCGCTCTTTATGGTTGTGAGTGAGACATGGTCATTGAAAGTGGGAGACATGAAAGGCCTGACTAGCTGTCTTTGATCATAGATGTCTGCTTACTATCTCCCATGTTAGGTAGTATAATATGGTGAACATTACTATTCTTTTTCCCTCACTCACACTTTTGTTTGTTATCTCTCTCTATTCTGTTCCCTTGTGTTGTATGTGGTACATGAGGGGAGTGTGGCAGCTCGAACTACTGCACTTGTGTGCAAAGTTCTACGTTGAAACCAGTCAGTCAGTCAGGTTAACTGAGTTCTGATAATATGGAAGAAGAAAAAAAATCAGAATGCGTCGACTAGATGACATTATCGAACATGTGTGATATGACTTTTCTTAACAACGATGATGGAGGCGATTCAATACACCTTCGTGTACCAACTGTTATTTTTTATTCAAAGAAGTAATTAGTATTTATGGGAATGTTGTTGTTTTTTTTCGCCCCACTGAAATTGTATTTTTATTTCGCCTTTATGTAGACTGTATCACTGGAAGGTACACTGTTTCAACGATCTGGGGTAATATCTGGTGGTGCTAGGTAAGTATCTCAGCTCTTCTATATTTTCTAGCTCTGCTATCAATTATTAAATGAGTATCGCTTATCCCCTCCTCCCTTATTAAATAAGATTAATTTGTTTGTAGGTGACAAAGTGCAGGTGTGTAACGTTGTTTCCAATAGTAATAATGAAGTGTATTACTCTTTGGATTAAGCGGCTACTATATTCTTATTCATTGAGTTGGGGCTACCTAGCATACCAGGTGCTCTGATGGTGTTCTCGTGACGTTTGTTTCAAGGGTGATGGGGTACCATGCGACTTTATGATTGTATCCCAAGTACAAAGACGGTTGTAAGCCATATAATAAGGATAAAATCTTTATTCCGAACAGTATTTATAAAATGTACAGAATTTTCAGAGGAGTTTATTGCATGATATTTCTTCCCTTCGTACAATATCTTCAAGTAGAATATTAATTGACAATAGTATATCCTGTGACACGATGGTCTCTGAACAGCTGAAGAACAAATCATTCCATTATGATGATATATCTGCTTTGTATCCTTCTTTCAAGAAATCCACGATATCTAGTTGAAAGCCAACCTTGTAAGATGTTCAGAAGTACTTTTGATTGGGCACTAGTTAGTAACTAGTGTAATGTGTGCAAAACTGAATTGTACCAGTCACGTTGGCATGAGTTCCTTCAAGGTTGCAGATATGTCTTGCTGATAAGTGCCAACTAGTCCGAAATCTACATCCCAGGCTTCTTGCCGATTGCCTCCAACCATCTAATATCAACTGTTCAGAAGTACATTTTGAGACCCAAGAACGTAACTGAAGAACAGCTATCTCATATTGTATTGGAACACGTCGCCATTCCTCAAGTTCAGTAGGAACTTGCAAACCAGAAGCTTGTAAACACTTTAAATACACACCAGAGTAGATAATGCCATTAGAGGTCATATCTCAATCGATTAAAACAAAACGGAACGAGGGAAAATATATGCAATAGAGAGATGGAAGTTTTTGGTAGCCCAAGTTTTAAGCAGGCTGTCGTATATGTATGCTTGCCCGCCGTCGTGATAATGCCTAGAGTAGAGATGTTGGCTGTAGCTGACGAATATCTGACCGAGTGAGTACACGGCATCTTTAAGCAAGCTGACGTCGACGTATTATCAGCGTACGTTTATATCGTTAACGTCAAAACCACTGAGACAATGATATTGTCAGAAATGATGTTTTCCAGAACATAAAACATCCACATAACAAGGACTTGCATCGGTGACACAGCGGTACGAATGCTCACCAACCACGTATGTGGTTCGGGGTTCGATCCTCGGCCACCGACGCACTCCTTTACCCCGCTTAGCCAGTAATAAGACTGGTAAAGAGGGAAGGTTGGTCGGACATGAGGCTAGCAACCCCATCTTGTAAAAATGAATACCACAGCTCCCGAAACTTGAAGCCTCTAGCTCAAAGCCACCCTATGCCCCACTGGGAACGTAAAGAAATAAAAAATGTACATAACAAGGGTATTCATGATCTATGAACAACGTAATATTCAAAAATGGAGACAAATACAAACTGGTAGTCATGGAGTGAAAAAAAATACGCACAAGTGATGGATTTAAACAAAAATATTCCCCGATTTTACTTTTGAATATTTTAACGTTTTCTTTATTATTATTATTACTATTTTTAAAAATCTCAAGTGATTTAAAAGCTCGTGCACGTCGTTGGGATGAAAAACAGATCAGCACATTAATGTCAAAACGTGATGCTTTACAAAATGAATTAAAAGAACAGCTGAAACGTAAAAGAAAAGAAGCTGAATTGAGAACTATTCAATCACAAATCAAAGGTCTTGACACTCGATTGAAGTATACACTAAAAGATAAGGATAGTACAGTAAGTAGTAAGCCAATAGTGTATGAATAGTGTTCTAGCTTTGTCTGCTTTTACATAATTCCTTTTCAGTCTTTGTTTCATTATATCGGCGGCTAACTGACTGGCCTGAACTCTGTACACACATGTGCAGGAGTTCCACTTGCTACACTCCCTTCGTGTGCCACACAAAGCAGGAGAAGAGGGTAAACAGAGATTCAGAAGAAAGAGAGATCACAAGGGAAAAAGAATATTAATTTTATGGAAGAACAATAGAGTTTTGTTGGATATGACTAATCACAAAGAGTGAATGCATCCGCGCCATCATTGAGAACGAGGATTTTGAGCCAGCCATATCATCAATAATCTCCAGCTTATCGATGGAGACCCTAACCCAACCAGGAAGGAAGTCTACACCTTCCTACGTGGCTGGCTGAAACTAAGTGTTATGGATTTGATTGATTAATGAAGTCAGGTTTTGGTTTGACCACCACTAGCTAACTCTTTTCCAACCTGATGAACCCTATGTCAGCTGACACTACCCATCGAGGAAGGCGATGGATGCCTAGGCAGGGATTGCTTAACACATATCTTGACCATCTCAATAGATTCGACTGCTTCACAACCTCAATGATTGATTTTCCCTCCTTTGCTACCACTTGACCTATGTCTAACCTCAGTATTACTCACCCTATTATACCTATCACATAACATGGGAGATAGAAAGCAGACACCTATGATCAAAGACAACTAGTCGGCCTTTTCATGTATTCTGTTTTGTACAGACTTTGCTGTATGCAGAAGGTGTAGAAATTGTTCCTGAACCATCACTTATAAATCCATGCTGACTGACTGAGTGTGGGTGTTGATCATCAGGAAAGCTTTATTGTGGGTGGTTATTGCTTCTTATCCGCCTACATCTGAAACAGGAGGGGCATTAGTGTTGTATGACTGCAGAGCTAAGAGAACAACTGCTTGAGGCCGGCCACATACTATGGCCTGTTTGAAGTGGTTTTCTTGGAGTTGTATCCGTATGGGGAGGTCTAACCGTCGGTTACGAACTACTACAGGCTAAGTAAGGGTGTACACTTTTCCGGTTCGACCTTTTCTTTACCCTCTACCCAGGTTGGAGAGGTGGCGTTGCTAGCCAATCCAGTCATCCGAGGGACACTCCTTGCGGCTTTTTCATCCCCCTATTCCCCAGCAGTAGGACTTCACTCACAGACCCCCCAATGTAATGTGAATGACTTAAACTTTAAGTTTAACCGCCATACAAACGACGTATCGGCATGGCAGGACCTACAGAAACGCTCATTGCAACAAATATAGGCTATCGCAATATGTAACCTCGACCATCATGTCAAAGAAGTAGTTATCGATCGGGTCAAATCCACCTATTTGTTGTTGAAGGGTTAATAATACTACCTTTTCACCCAAATCCTCGGTAGATGAAGTGAGTGCCGAGTTAACCTATTGGTTAGTGTAGTCGAGCACCTAGACCGCAGCTCCCTATCATGCGTGCGGTTTAGCTGGACTGACTCACATCAGGACAAAACCACTGTCTACCAATCGTTTATACAATAGCGACGAGTATCTTCACATGCAGAATGTCTGAGTAACTAAGTACCCTCGTTGATTATTATTACTTCACTATGCATTTTTGCACCATATCTGCCGTTTTTTGTTGATATATTTATCAATTTCATGTTGTTGCTGTGACCCTCAATCTTTATGTGTACCTTCTGATAACTAGCGTTTTTGTACAAGGTTCTGTAGTGGGTAGTTGTCTATCTATCATTTGTCAGTTATGGAACTAGGAACTGTGCGTCGGTGGCACAGTTGTTATGACTCTCGCCGACCATGCACATGGTCCGGTGTTCGATCCCCTGCCGACGCACACCTGATATCAATGGTTGGCCCGCAAAATTTGGGCTACCGATATCACATGCTGAAAATTCCACACTTGTACCAAAAATACAGTGTGGAATCAAGCTGTGATAAAAAAATAGTTCAGTGAAGAGCCTCCTTTTGACGGCCGGTTCATTCACTTAGCTTGTACGGTCGCAATTGTATGCAATTATTTCTGTACATATGTGTGTACGTACGTTAGATATTTGTCAAAGGAGAATAAAAGTTTCTCTGAATCATTGCTTAGGTCATCAAAATATTTCAAAATATATGATGAATGATCAAAATTGTAGCTAGGTGACAGGGGTTGAAAATTAGTAGGTCTTAACTGGGGTTTCGCAATTTGAAAACGTTAAAAAAAAATTGGATGCTAGTGAAAGACCATGGAGACAAGTACCACCCATCCAAATCACTAAGACCTCGACAATGCATAGTATACGAAAGCCTACCGTTTTCGGGAGGCTTCTTTTAACTTTGTAGATAACTTTGAATGAATTCTGCCTGCATATTGACTGACCGATGTTGCTTATATGTTCAATTGTAGTACTCCTTTATTGATCCACTGTTAGCTTTTCGTAACCAAGCAGTATAATCCTCCCCTGACTCTTCTAGATATAACACTCATGGAACGACCTGTATATCTCACTGCACAGAAGCAAGTGAGTTGGTAGATACACATAGAAGTGGTCAAACACGATAGTTTATCTCTCTCCCTATATAATTGCGATTGTAATCCATGAAATCCTTGACAGTCAAACTGAGTCTGGTAGGGAGATACAGACTTCCGGGTTGGGACCCTCGGGACTCTAAGAATCAATCAATGGCTGGAGACAATAGGCGATATGGCTCAAAATCGTTGTCAATGGCTTACGCAGATGTATTCAGTCTCTGTAATCTTTCATATTCCTTTCTACCATTACTCATTCTGTTTCACTCTTATACTTGTCAAAACTTTATTGATTCTCTTCACTCATTTTCTTGTCTACCTTTGTGTGGTATTTGGAACGTGGCAACTCGAACTGCTGCACTTCGGTGGCAAGTTCTATGTTGAATTCAGACAGACAGAAAGAATTGTGATTGTACAGTTGAGTGAATGGATTCACCACCGAAAGGAGACGACCTTTTGCTGAATTATTTTTCCTTATTTCCGCCTATTATGAATGGGTATTTTTCGTGAATCATGATGCAACTGTTTGTAATCATCAACACAGTACCAACTAACTTTTTTTTCCTTTAATTTTTAGGAAGAAAAACTTCTTAGCACAAATGAAGAAGAGATGAATCAAATTGCTCGTGAATTAGAAGAAGTTGACGTAAGTGAAACACACCTTTATACTTTACTTGTTCTTCTCTCATGATGTCCTTAAATTGTTGCTTATCGTTGAGAAATATTCCTTCGGTTCATTGGAACATTGGGTTGGGTCGGGTCGGGTCCCAGTGGTTGAATGGTCTACGACACCGCGTCGCAACCGAAAGGTCCTGGGTTTGAACCCTGTTGGTGGTGGTTGTGTACTGTTGAAGAGTCCCAAACTAGGCTGAGGAAACAGCTATCCAGTACTCCAGTCCAGGTTTTCCTAACTGATGCCAGCTCGTGATCACTCTGGCACTTTTAGTGATTCTGTAACAACAGTAGAAGGCAAGACACGAAACCAAGGTATATTTTAAGGGATCACACAACTGTTTATATACATACAGTTTTATATTCTTCAACCAGTTACTGAGCGTGTGATTTCGGTTTACATCAAACGACATGAAATGGAATGTTCAACTCTACATAGTATTCTGTTGCTAACACAGTATTGGACTTTGGGAATGATATTCTGACTCTAGCAACAAACACAATGCTCAAAGAGATATATCGTATTCTGTTGTTAATACCGAATTGAACTGTGGTGGGAATATGTGAGAATACTATTCCTTTGGCGCACACATTGTCTGTATCACACCACCACAATTCCACTGGTTGCAATTCCGATATTTTCTCAATCTGACTGGTATCCATAGTTGTCAGTATATATGTATTCATATTCATATGCAGGAGAATACCTGTCGCACCTTTTGACATATGGTATATGTTCCTTAGAATTGGAGTTGATAAGGATGGCCACTTTGACTAGTAGTGTGTATGTGTGTGTAGTGCTTATCACAGTTCATGCAGTTTATTTTCTAGATGATGTCGACATGTGAAGTTCAGCAGTAACTGACTCCAATCTTCTTTTTTTCCACAATTAAACTTAATGAATACATTTCAAGAGTTGATTTGTAAGGATTAGGTTTATTTTTTGAGTTTGACCACGAATTGGTATATGATGCTCGCTAGTGACTGGCTACAGGAAGGAATTTCCTGGAGTTCTAGTGAAAAGTCGTGACCAGTGAGTTCCATCCAGTCAAGTGTGTGAGGATGGTTGTCCAGCCGATCACATTAGTTGGTGATCGCGCTAAATCACGAATTGGCAGACGTTAGAATTCATAGGCTGACCATTGAATAGGGTCCCAGTGGCTGAATGGTATACGAGCTTGCCTTGTAACTAGAAGGCCGTGAGTTGGAACGCTAGTGGTGAGTGCGTACTGCCGATGATTCCTAAACTAGTGGGAGGAAACAGCTGTCTGGCAGTATTCCCTGCTGTTTTTTAGTGGTTCTCTATTATTATTACTGTTCCCTTGGGTTCCTAGTGGAACATAGGGCTTCAACTGCACGTCTCCACTTGCTTCTGACTTCTGTTGTACTTTTCACCTGCATCCATGTTAGTCCATACTGTTTAAACTCCCCTTCACACGATCTCCTCCATGTCACCCTTGGACGTCCCACTCGCCGCTTCCCTTTCGGGTTCCACTCGAGCGATGGCCTGATGCGCGATGTTACCCAGCGGCCTCCTCAGCGAGTGTCCAATCCATCTTCACTTTCTCTTGCATATTTGTTGAGCGATTGGTTCTTGTTTTGTTCGTTCCCATAGTTTCTTGTTGGTGATTCTTTCCGGCCATCTGATCTTTAGTATACAGCGAAGACAGTTGTTGATAAAGGTCAGCAACAGGCTGTTGGAAATATTCTTTGTGACTCGCCAAGTTTCTGATCCGTATAGCAAAACTAACTTGACGTTTGTGTTGAAGATCCGAATTTTGTTGTTGATTTTGAGTGACGAAGATTTACAGATCTAATATCAATCCGTGGCCAAACTCAATAAATGAATATTATTCAGAATTCATCGCATCTTTATTTACTTATTCGTTTATTTGTATAGGAAAATTTAGGTCGTTGTCAGACCAAAATGCAAGAATTACAAATATCAGTGAATGCAGAAAAGGCAAAAATGGATACTGTGGAGGATACTGTATTTCATGATTTCTGTGTACAAATTGGTGTTGAAAATATCAGGTCAGTGGAATGAAATGTGTATTTTGTTTCTAGCTATTAAATACGAGAGGGTTGATGAACGTACATTATATTATTATTATTACTCCCTTTGCACTCTGAATAGAAGAACACAGGGCTTCAACATCTGTTTTCTTCAATCCTCTTTAACTGGCTCCAATTATTGTCTATGAGCCAGCATCTCCACTTAAAACAATCTTCCAAACATTTCGGATACCCAACTTATCGTTTCCTATCTAAGTCCCACTTGAAGTCCTCGGTCGTTATATCACTCGTGCGTCCAATCCGTCTGCATTTCTTTTGGCATAGTAGTTGCACGATAAGTTCTTGATTGATGCCCTACACCACCAGATTTCCTTATTGTCGTCTGATCTTCAGTATTGAGTGCAGCTACCTGTTAATAAGAATCTGCAGGTTGTTGGAAATGGTTTCGGTGATATACGTGCGTCAACTTCCTGAGCAATAATGTAGAAGCACACTGACTGACTTGACATGATTGTTGAAGGTCTGGATTTTGTTTCTTATGCTGAATGCAGCAGATTTCCACATTGATTTCAGAGTTTTGAAAGTGTAGCTCTGACATCCCCACTCCTGCTGCCCGTATTTTGGACGATACTGTCTAGATTATAAAAGAAGGTAACCTCCAGAAAATCCTCCAGTTGGTAGTGATTGATGTTTGTCGTTGTTGTATTTTCTCTTCTGCTAGCCTGCTTGTTTTTGCCTGTAAGTCTTTGAGTTTCTCTGACATTATAAATAAATCATCCTTGAATTCGAGATCCTACAGGGTGAAAATTCAGCTAACTAGTGGATCCTGAGTTTCGATTCCTTTCCAACTACTTCGGTATTATGGGAAACTGGCTAATGTCATTAGAGTTTTCCCACATTAAGTGTAACTCGTAGGCTCGCAGACGAGAAAAGCTGCTCCAAGCTACTAATCAGCTCTCGTAATAATTCACGAAAAGTCAATAATTTAAATCTTAGATCAATGAAAAAGATTGAGAAGTTGAATAGATTATGATATGCCAGCAAGGTGTTAAATATGTGAGTATTGATTTCAATCCTTATGACTAATATTGGGTATTTTTTTAGGAGATAGTGAAAATCTGTGACTGAACACTGTGACAATTTAAGATTTCGAATGAGAAGGATGCAATTAAATACTGAGTAGAAATATCTTTTGACTGCTTAACTATCTATATGCATTTACCACTTGTATTTTTAATTCAATTTTGTTTTATCCATTGATTGTTTGAAGCGAATTATTCAGTCTTTGTTGGTTGACATATTGACTGCTTGTGCGGTGTTGCTACGACGATGTCTGCGGATTTAAGCTGAAGTCATTTAGTGGATGGTGACTAGCTGTGGAATTCACTAGAATGGTCATTTAGTCCTATTTTGAACTGGTCAACTAGCTGGATGTAACTGGATTCCCCAGTGAGTGAGTGAGTGATGGTGTTTGCCCCTACTGATGCTCGAACCCGGTACGCATCATTTCAAACGTCTAGGCGTTATCCACTAGACGTGAAAATCAAAACTGAATCTATGAAATGACTGGTAATTGGGTGCGTGCGGTGGTAGAGGGAACACCATCAGTCACTGCGGAATGCAGGTTGTACATCTAGCTGACGAGTCCCAAATGGGTTGGAATGCGCATCCTGGATTATGCTGCTAGTTACCATCCACCAAAAGTACTAAATGCATTTACGTATAACTAACTCAGAGCTGGTGGTATTTTCTGGCTGCATGAACAACCACGTTTTATGTAGAAGCAGTGAAATTCGAGTGTCTGAACCAACTGACCATAGGTCCAACTAAGTACAGAATGTGTAGAATAATTGTAAATTTCATATTATTCTCCATTTTGAGGGTTTAAAGCATTAAGTATAATCTACAGAAACTTTATCAATCGTATAAAGTGCCGGTGAGAAAACTAAAAATGTATACTACTCACTAATATTGAGTAATTAAGTACTAATCCGCACCACAATTATCCCTACTATTTTAACCATTCAGTGCCATTCACTATGATGTCCAAGATCTGTTAGTATTATTATTATTATTCATTGTTTTCGTTCGAGTGAAACATATCGTCTCAGAGAAAAATCGTTCTACTGTGTCTACTTCTATGGCACCATTTTCATTTGGCTCCATGACTTTCCACAACACTTCTTTCACTTCCTTATCATAAGGCTTTCTCCATCTAATGATCCTCGATCACCTGACTCTGACAGAGAACCATCCAAGAACCTATTCCTTAGAGCGATATGCAAATAGATTGGAAATACACTGATTGAAACCGTCGGGTAAAGTCGTCATGCGCAAAGCGGTCGAGTAAAACCCAGATGGGAAACGAAACAACGAGTTGGGCTTGCATCCGAGCCGAGAGTGATATAGAGGAGATCGTGTAGGGAGGTAATGAAATCTTACGGACATTCGTAAAGCTGACTAAAAAGACAGTTCGAAGGGGAGATATGGTGCTAAAGTCCTATGTTCGACTCAGAACCTCAGCGGATTCATTATATATATGTATATCATTGCTTTCCTAGATTTGATTTGATGACTTTCAGTGTATGTGTGTGTGTGTGCCATGTTTCACTCATCTCATCCAGTGAATTTACGTGTAACACTTGCTCTTTTGATTCACCTCGCATAGAATATATAAATCTACAGATGGTTGTTCAATGGTAGAATGATCGGTAGCCAGTCGAAAGGGGTGGGTTTGACTGCTGGGTGACGCGCTCTTGAAGATCGCCCAGTTTACTAGTCGCTTGTAAGCCAGGAAATAACGGAATGTTGGGCATGAGGCTAGCTGATTATGTAAACTACGTACCTCAATGAATAGTAATATATTATTTTCATTTCTATTATTCCCTTGGGTTCCTAGTGGAACAACAGTACTTCTCCACTTTGTCCTATCCTCTGCAGTCCTCTCCAGCTATGTCCACGATTGACCATAATCTCTCATCTCCTCACCACACGATCTCCTTCATGTCACCGTCGCACTGACGACCCACTCGTTGTTTCCCATTGGGATTCCACTCGACCGATGGCCTCCACTAAGCGCGATGTCACTCGACGGTCTCCTCAGTGGCGTATGGCCGATCTATCTTCATTTTCTTCTGCATATTTGTTGAGCGAGCGGCTCTTGGTTGGTTTGTTCCTAGCCAGATTCTCTTATTACTAATTCTTTCTGGCCATTCGATATTCAGTATAGAGCCAGCCAGCAAAGGCGACCGATGATAAAAGCCTGTAACTTGTTGGAGATGCTTTTCATGACGCTGGCACTAAGTTTGTGACCTATATAAAAGAACTTACTGACTGAATTCACATTTTTGTTGAAAATTCGAATCTTGTTCTGTATGCTGAGTGACAGCAGAAAATTTCCAAACTGGTTTCAGGTTGATGAAGGCGTATCTTGCCTTCCCGATTCAGGTTTGCTTTGACATCTTCATCCGTTCCATCCGCCTGCTTCTTAGATAAGGGAAAGAAGTAACCTCTTTCAAATTTATTCCGTTGTTGGTGATTGGGGCTGTCTGATGTTGGTGTTTCTGTTGGTTGGTTGGTTATCTTTATGGCTTCCGTCTTCTCTATGTTCATCCGGAGCCCTGTCTTCGCTGCCTATCTCTTCTGTCAGTTTTTTGGTTTTCGTCTGCAAGTCTTCGAATTTGTGTGACATCAAACATAAAATCATCCATACGCGAATTTGAGATCTTCTAGAGTCTTCTTGTTGGTCTAGCGTATTCCTGTCTTCTCTCTCTCCACACACAGTCTGACGTATAATCCAGTCCACCACAATATCATCGGTGATATTCTTAACTTCAACTTACAATGAATAATAATAATAATAATAGATTAATATATATTCGGTGCTTTTCTGGTCATTACTGTATATATGTCTATATGTATATACACGTATGCATCTTATTCTTTATAGGCAATATGAAGATCGCGAATTAAGAGTTGCACGTGAACGTGATCGTAAACGACTTGAATTTACAAATCAACTTCAAAGAATTAATAATCAATTAGAATATGAACGATCACGTGATACAGAAGGTTTGTTTCACTGGATGATTTTTATTTGTCATACTTATTGGGTAATTAAATCATGTCTCACTTGATTTGGTTTTCCTCAATCCATTTTATTTATATCATTGTCTTTGGGCTAATAATAGTTTTTGTCGCGCAGTGAGTGATGACTGAAGCTGATATGAAAATTCTGGGTCTCCACAGGGGTGTTGAACCAGCAGCAGCCTTTGAATTACTAGTCTGACATTCCCCCAGCTTAGTGGGATGAATAATAAACAATGAGTAACGTATCATTCATTAACACATCTTGGAAGCATTCTTGGTGATTGCAATGAAGCAGTGACCTGGTTCACGGTTGGATCGCGTAGCTCATATAGTATTATTGTCAGACTAGCAAGTTTGGAGGCCACTCGTTTGAATCTTTTAGCCATGCCATTTCATGCAAAGCCCTCTAGTTTGTGCAATGGCCGAGATACTGCCCGGATGCCGAGACTGATTGAAGCAGGTGGTTGTCTTAAGCTGTTGCCCCAGAGCACTTCACTTCAAGTCTGATCCAAAAGGCAATGGAACAGTGTCAGAAGATACGTTCCCATGATAGCTGATGATGACTGAAACAGGTTCGTACACCATTTAATCCAATCGGATTCTGGAATCCATGTGGAACTTAGGTTTGGAATCATAGTTTTCTGCTTCCTCTGGATAGACCAGCATGTCCATTAGTGGTGTTACAGATATTCGCTTTTGTGAATAACGCTCCCTCCGCTTGAAGATAGTGGATAGGACATCTTTGGCTGAGGTTGTGAACGCATGACGACATCAGAGCATTTCAAGAAGAAGACTGAAGTCTCCTCATCCTCAGGGGTACCAGATCGTTTATGAGATGACCTTTTTATTCTTTCACGTTCCAAGTGGAACTGAGGGCTTCAAGCTAAGAAGGCTTGAAGTTTCTGTAGCAGTGGTGATTATTTTTACAGAATGGGGTTGCTAGCCTCATGTCGAACCTCCCCTCTTTACCAGACATATTACTGGATTAGCGAGCGAGGTAAATGAGTGACTCTGTTGGCCGAGGATCCAACCCCGAACTACGGGAGGCGTGGTTGGCGAGCATTCTACCGTTGTGCCACCGACGCACATTAAACAACAGAAGTACTCTATTGCTTTTGCTAAAATGTGACTACTAATCACAGTCTTTCACCTTGTTTATTTTTAAAAAAATTTTCCTAACAGCTAGTGTTAAACGTTGGGAGGATGCAGTGGCCATGGAAAGAGCTGAAATGGAAAAGTGTAAAAAACAAGAGAAAAAAATCAAAGAAGAAATGGAACAAGAAGAGAGTAAGAAAGCAGAAATTGAATCTCGTGGTGGTGAATTAAAATATCGTGCTGAATTATTAGACGGTGAATTAGGTGAAATTCGTCGTCGACTAGTCACTAAACAACGTGATATACAAAAATTACAAAAGGATTTGAATCAATCTGAAGCGAAGCTAGAAACTCGACGAGCTGAACGACATTCGCTCTTACAAGCTGCTAAAGTAAGTGATTTTTTTGGCTTCTTTTCGTCCTATGAACCTCATCCAGAGGTAGTCTAGATCTCTAAAGACTCAAAGACTTCATAGGTTGATGCCATGCTTTGATTTCACCAGCACGCTTTTCTAGCCTTGTTTGATGGGAAAGACGATAACCGCCTAGCCTACGTAACATATGTGTCTTAGCTTCATCAATTGAAACAGCTCCATAATATGATAGGTTGACTTTCCTAACATCACCTGACGCTGTACGTCGAAACTCAGCTGTACTCACCACTTAATACTGGAGACAGAACGCAGACATCTGTGGGCAAAGACAACGATGATAGCCTTTTCATGTCTTCCAATTTCTATGACCATGGAACATGACCATAAAGGCGGACAGAGTGAGCCTCATTCCAAACCTCCAACGACTGGCGTATGAAGCTCACTGGAGCTCACCGGCAGACGTATGGACAAAGGGCTTGTTGGATGTCCTGGATGTCTGGCCCCATTCAAAAAGGCGTATGAACCAAACTCCGGTCACTGGCTGCCAATGGATAGTGGACTCCCTACTCCACTCCTACTGCCTTATAGGTCACACTTGGTTGTGTAAATGCTAGAGCTGCACTCTCAAACAAAAGGCCGAGCGATTCTGGGGACATCACTCGTACCAAATTCCCATGAAACTTCATGAACTCTTCGTCGTTGCTACAACATCAACCAAATTCCAGTACTGCTCCAGCAACGTCGCCTTCGGTGGTTTGGCCATGTTCTGCGCCGACCAGATGACGATCTGGTCAAATCAGTTCTAAATCCCTCGCCATTACCGTCTTGGCGATGTCGCAGGGGTGGACAGCTGAAAACATGGCTTGGTACAGTCAAGGCTGATATGGAGTGCCTGGGGCTACAAACCGTCTACGGACTCCGTCTGTGGAACAAGAATTGGATAACGCTGTCGCAAAACCTTGCATCAGATCGCCGTGCCTGGGCAGCGATGATTCGAGATGTTCATGAAGCCGGCTCATCCTCCCGTAGGAGATAGCCGAAGTAAAGTAAAGTAAGTAGAGATGGCATAAGTTGGTTGACAAATGCCAAACGAGAGTTTTGTATCCATACTGAGATTTCGTGAGCAATCAGCAGATTGGGGTGGATGCAACTTCGCAGATAAGTCAAGTGGTCAACACCGCCAGCCACCACCACCTCACTCCTGCCTCTCTTTAAACTAGGAATAAGTCAAGGTAGTTCAGTTCTGTGACAACACCCTACATATTTGACAGGAGAGAATCTCACGTCAAACAATCGAAGATTGCTGCACTGCTCAAGGTGTCCAGAAGACTGAATTTTGTTGGCATCTTCACCTAGGAAGAAGGACTATATCATCTGTAGCAAGTCAGTCCCTGAGTCTATGAAGCCAGTTAGGGTTAAGTTCATTAGTACAACATCTACCATGAAACTAATAAGATGGGGGAACGGTGGAAATTGAACGTCGCCTCCATACTACTCACCCTATTATACTGCTTAACACGTGAGATAGAACGCGCAAACATCTGTGTGGCCAACGCCATCTAGCCAGGTTTTTCATGTCTTCCACTTTCAATACCAATGTGTCACAGTCATGAAGAGAAACAGAGAGAATCTCTTTGCAGTACGCATATTGTCTAATCGATAGCTAGCTGGATATCACGTCTACGTCAGAAGTGACGTGATTTTGCAGTTGCCACAATAGACCTGTGTATCCTTGTTGAGATTTCATCGGCTATGAGTTAACACTGGTGCTGATGCAACTTCTCAAATAAGTAAAATGGTCAGCATGCTCAGTCACTTCACTTCCTATTTTTTAACTAGGCGTCGGTGCAATATAGTCTTATATTCGATGGGAGCGATGATTCGCACTGCGAATATTTGAAGATTTCTGCACAATCTGTTCAGAAGTCTCTACACCTTAATCGATTAGACTGTCCCCTGAAAGAAAGTCAATCCCTAAGTTTTCAAAGTCAGTCAGGGTCAATTCCATCAGTAGTATATCTATCTTTAATGAAACCGAACAAAAATAGAGACAGTGAGAATCCCTGAAGGAAATTATTGGTTATAAAAACTCTTCATAAGCTCTTGCACAGCTACGTGATTCTTCCGACTAGGATGCTTTGATTGGTTCGATTTGATTTCCCCAGACAACCTTCCCAGGTCGATAGAGTCAAATTTCGCTTTCAGGTCAAGAAATATGTCAGTTGTTGGACGTTGGTAAGAATGCGGATGCTCCACGATACGTCGAAAGATGAAGATATGATCAATGTACCCTTTTCCCGTCCTAAAGTCTGCCTAGGCTTTCTTAGTGTGTTTCTTCCCGAGCACCACTTAGTCAACTTATGACTATTGAACTTAGAACTTTGGATACCGTATTAGTCAAGCCTAATACCCCTATGATTATCACGGAATGATTGACTGGACTTGTTTCGACGTAGAACATTGCACAGATTGCACCAGTTTGAAGTGCCATACTCCATATGCTGGCTGGCTGGATTCAACATAGGACTTGGCACCGAAGTGCAGCAGTTCGAGTTGCCACGTTCCAAATACCACACAAAGGTAGACAAGAAGATGAGTGAAGAGAATCAATAGAGTTTTGACAAGTATAAGAGTGAAAGAGAATGAGTAATGGTAGAAAGGAATATGAAAGATTACAGAGACTGAATACATCTGCGTAAGTTATTGACAACGATTTTGAACCCTGTCACCTATTGTCTCTAGCCATTGATTCTTAGAGTCCCGAGGGTCCCAACCGGGAAGTCTGCATCTCCCTACCTGACTCAGTTTAACTGTCAGGGATTTCATGGATTGATGAGGCCATGTTTTTGTTTGGCCACCACTTACTCTTTTGGAACCTGCACCTATATCAGCTAGTAATGACCGTCGGGGGAGGTGATGGTTAGGCATGTGCAGCACGTGACCTAGCCATCTCAATCTATGTAACTTTATAGCCTCTTCGATTGATTTTCCCTCTTTGCTCAACACTCTACTCCATACTCTATATAGCATACAAAGATTCGAAAGAATGACAATTAGCAGAAATTTGGTAGAGAAAGAATAGTAAACTTGGAAAAGCAATAGGGTTCTTTTTCGATGTGGGAGTTCACAGAGAGTGAATGAATCTGGGCCACTGAGAACAATTCTTAGACGTATCACCAACTGTTACAGGAGGATTTGTCTCCTTTCTTGTAAACTGGGATAATCGATAATGTATACCAGTCCATCGGAACTATCTTATATTCCCGGACATTACCTAATACCTTAATTAACTCAGATAACACTTTAACTAGTTGATGTTTACTTATGGAATGTATTGTAACGACCAAGTTTATTCCATTATGGTTTGAACGCAAGAAACTAATCTCTACGTTCTACTGGTATAGCCGATAAAGCTTCGTTGAGATACGTGCTATCACGAGGAACTTCCAAACTCAGGGAAAAGACCATTAATCTCCAATATTTTAGCGGTTCTATTAAACAGCAATCATAACATTAAAACTCAAATTTACCTCAACAATACAGGTAATGTAGGTTTTGAAAGCACAAAACAAGTACTGTAAGACAAGATCAGTTAACCAAGATTATTCAACGGTAAAACGTACCTTAGAATCGAGGGGAATATTACTAACGAGGTGGAATCAAAAGTGGAATCTACCCATAAGAATTACACACTAACACTTCCTACAGACAGTCCCGAGTCAGAATGACTTTTATTCACTCTAACAAAGTCAGTTAGTTAAAGAACATGTCGCCAATGTACATACATTCACAAAGACAAATATTACAATTATAGATTAAGCCAGAAAACGTCGGAGACTCAGAGTTAGAGTGCTCGCATACGACAGAGGCGTTTTAGGGTTAAATCCCCCGGCCGACGCACTCCTATACATCACTAAGCCATCTATTATCAACAGGATGGGGTTGCTAGCCTCATGCTCAACCTGCCCTCTATACCAGACATATTGCTGGCTTAGCGAGGGAGGTAAAGGAGTGAGTTTGTTGGCCGCGGATCGAACCCCGGACCACATCTTGGTCGGCAAGCATTCAACCGCTGTGCCACCGACACACAAGTCATTTTCAAGACTGATAAAGAGGTTAGGTTGCTTGGGTATGAGGTAAACAACCCCATCCCGTAAAAATGAATACCGCATCTACCGAAACTTCAAGCCTCTAGCTTGAAGGTGCCCTATGTTCCACTAGGAACGTAAAGGAGTAAAAAAGAGGATTAAGCCAGGACAAAGGCAAATAATATAGGTCAATATCAACGTATCATACACAAATTTATTGGACCAAAAACGTATACTAGTTACAAAGTTAGCTGAAATATCCAATTAAGTATAAATATTATAAATAGAACGTCCAGGAGGGATTTTTCCAAGCAATCTGCCCAGTACACGTATGTAATTAAATGTCGAAAAAGGCTTTTCTTGTCTACATAATATCACAATATATTTCCCCCTGTAAATTTTAGATGGAAGACTTGGAATTACCCCTGAAACCTGGTTCTAGTCCAGTACATGAATTGAATAACCAGTTAGCAGATAGTGAAAATGCTGATCCAAGTAGTGAAGAAATGGCGCATATCTATGAATTGGAGTCGCGTTTACCACTTGACTACAAACAACTTGATAAACCTTTACGACAATTAACAGATGAAAAAGAAGTTAGCAAAAGGTAGGCTTAATAAGTTGATTATATTTTTTTGTACTACACTAACTAGGGAGTTGGTTACACGAACGCTGTTTCTTTTCATCTATTGATTTCTATTTTCTTTTTTTGGTATTTCTGGGTTCACTGAAGACGTGTGTCTGATAGACATCGACTGTCGATCAAATATGTCACGCGCTTAAAATAATTTGTTCTCCGTGATTTCTGAGGAAATGAATACTATTTTTCCAGATTTCACCAGGAGCTGACATCAGTTAGAGAACCATTGGAAAGCCAGGGAGTACTGGATAGCTGCTTCGTCCTAGTCTGGGGTTCTCCACCAGTACGCATCCTCCAGAGTTCTAACTCAGGACCTTCTGGTTACAAGGCTAGCGAGCTCGTAGACCACTAAGCCATATTTGATGTCAGTGTTGATTTTGCTGATGAAGTTCTTTGGGTAGTTATTTTTCTTCAGAATTTCAGTAATGTCTGATATTTCTTCTTTTTCCTTCTCATCCGTTAACATCAAAGAGTGTGCTCGTCTAAGAAGACTTGTGACAACAACTGATACCTTTATGTTGGAATTCAGTTAACAATTTATGTTGCATAGGGTGTTTTAATTCATTGAAAATACCCCATGCAGACATGAATATAAGAACAACAAAGTTCAGCGAAGAGTCTCTTTTCGGCGGCGAATTCATTCACTTAGCTGTACAGTTGCATTTATGTATATTTATTGTGTGTGTACATTAGGATTGTTCAACAATGATAAAAATTAGTTGGGACTACTGTTTACGTCATCAAAATGTGTGTAAAATGTGATGAATCATCAAATTGTAACTAGGAGGGAGTGAAGATTGATAAGTATTGACAAGGGTTGCGTAATATGAAATAGGATTTTAATGGAGACACGTGTCCAAAATAAATTATGTAATAGGTAGAGGGAGTAAATAAAGGGTTTTTATTTACTCTTTTTACCTATTACATGATGCATTTTGGACACTCGTCTGCGTGATTCTTCATTAAAATCCTATTTTCCTGGATGCCTTTTATATTACGCAACCCTTGTCAGTATTTATCAGTCTTCACTCCCCCGCCCCCGATAGTTACAATTTGATTATTCATCACATTTTTGAAATGTCTTGACAACAATAATCCTAACTATTTTTTATTATTATTGGATAATCCTAATGTACACACACACACAAACAGAATAATTATAAATGACAATGTGATTGTACAGCTAAGTGAATGAACGTCGATGACACTTTCATAGTTTGTCAGGATGATTCTGATTTAAATTGTATCTTGCGGAAGTTTAATAACTGCCATCCTTTTAATTAAATTCACAATTGAAGTTGAAAATAAATCAAAGATTCCATTCCTGGAGGTCGAATTGACAGGAAGAGATGACGAAACTCTGAAAAGACCTAACCATAGAAAACCAACATGGAATGACCAACTGACAAGCTCCTACAGTTGGACACCTATTAGCCTTTAAGAGCTTTCATCATCTCGTTAGCCCACCGTATCAGGAGAATTTTTAGCGATGACTGTTTAGAAGAACAGCTCCTATTTCTCAAAAGAATCCTGGTTGCAAATGGATACCCACCGCGTTTCGTGCAGAACATGGAACCATTGTCAAAAACAGAAGAGTGCACTTCTGTACCAAAATAAACCCACTATATTTTAATTTGGACTTCATAGGAAACTTAGCTGCAAATATCCTTAAGAGGAGGATCTCCAGTAATCTAAAGCAGATCTTTCCTACAGCAACTCTAAGAGTGATATTCTCTAGCCATCCACTACTTCAGAGCAATGGGAAGGACAGACTTCCTCATATGACCACTTCAATGTGCATATATCAGTTCACCTGCTCTGGAGGAGCTAGGTACATAGGTCGTTCTTTGCGGGTCTTATCAAAATGTGTTAGAGAACATCATCCAGCATGGTTGCAAAGAGGAGGCACTGGTTCACAATCAGAAGCGCAATAACTGAACACCTCGTCAATACTTGTCACAACATCTTTTGTATTACTCACACCCCTATCGCTAGTTACAGTTTAATTATTCAACACATTTTTGAAATATCTTGACAGCAATAGCCCCAACTAATTTTTACTTTTGCTTGACAATCCTAATGTACACACACACACACACAATAATGATAAATAACAATTTGATTGTACAGCTGAGTGAATGAATTCTCCGCCGAAAACAGACGACTCTTCGCCGAACTTTGTTGTTCTTCTAGGGTGTTTTATCGACTCCTTTTTTTATTCCTTCACGTTCCCAGTGGAACATAGGGTTTCAAGCTGGAGGCGGCTTAAAGTTTCTGTAGCATCATGCCCAACCTTTCCTCTTTACCAGCTATATTTTGGCTTAGTGAGGTAAAAGAGTGCGTCTGTGGCCGGGGATCGAACCCCGGGCCATTTGCATGGTCGGCGAGCGTTCTAACCGCTTTGCCACCGAAAAAGCAAATTACCGTACAATATTCTCTAATTTTTGTACAACTTTTTGAGTTGTTATCACCATAGTGACCAATACTGCTGCTTCTATGTATTTACGTTTGTTTATTCAATGTAATTCTTCTCTTATATCTTCCTCTTTATTTCTCCGAAAACACCAAACCCAAAAACATAAATTACAGAGCTGATGAAATGCAAAATCAAGTCGATTCAATGTTAAATAGCTTGGCACGTATACAAGCGCCTAATTTACGCGCCGGGGATAAACTTGGCAATGTGGAGGAACGTTTAAGGTGTACAGAAGCTGAATTTGAAGATACACGACGTAGAGCTAAACGTGCCAAGGCAAGATTTGAACGTGTTCGACGGCTACGATACAATGCATTTATGAATTGTTTTAATTCAATTGCTGATAATATTGATCCAATTTATAAAAGTTTATCAAGAAATCCTGGTGCTCAAGTGAGTGTTATGTGTGTGTGTGTACAAAGAGGGTTTTTTGTTCTTTGTCTTTTTTATTGTGATTACTGATCATGTGTTATTGTCTAGGCTAATTGTACTGTTTAGAACTCATGAAGGTAAATGGAATGACGTGGTGTGAATGCTGAGCTATCGCCTCCTTCGACGAGTGTAATGTCAGTGGCCGACCTAAAGCCTGTCATCAATCCGTAAAGTCTTTCGGTGTTGGTTATTAGCAACCTAGGGAGGTGTATATTGCCCGGCTGAGGACCGCGTAATGTTAACAACCAATGACTTAGGACTTTTGGTGCATCTGCCTCAGAGCTATTCTCAGTGATGCAGATATATTCACAATTCTTATTCAGTAATGTTCATTAAAGCTTCATGTTTCTTCATGTAATTATTCTCCTTCGTGTACACTTCGGCTGTGAGCGAGATGTGACCATTGAAAATAGGAGACTTGAAAAGCCAGACTAGCTGTCTTTCATCATAGGTGTATGCGTTCTATCTCCCCTGTTAAGTGGTATAACAAGGTGGGAAATATTAAGGTTAGGCGTCGAGTACTAGGTAAGGAGTAAAAATCAATCGACCATCTTGCAAAGTTACATGGAATTAGATGGTTAGGACATGTGTTACGCATGCTTAGTCACCACTTTCCTCGAGAACCAATGTTAGCTGACATAGGATTGACCAGGTTTGAAAAGAGGTTTTCTAACCCTTCCTCCAAAGTGGGAGAGGCAGCTGATCATTTGAAGGGAACACATCTCACTGCTATCGTATCCTCATTCCTGAGCAGTGCAGTATTGCCCACAGACCCTCAACACTGTTTAAAAAACTCCCACTATGACCGTAACTCATTTTAGTCTCATATCGATCCAAATAAGCCTTCTGTGACGTAGTAGAACCTGCAAAGGCATTAATTCCAGGCGGTGTAACTCGTTGGGTCATTGAGATGTGCAAACCCCCTCGGCCACTACGTCAGGGTAGCAGCTATCTGTCCGGTTTGTGTATGTACTCTATCAGATAAACTAATCTAATATGGAACCTTTTGTCTCTATCTCTTTTTATTTTCCTGTCCACATATTACTAGGCAAGTTTGTTGCCAACAAATGCTGAAGAACCGTATTTAGAAGAAATCCAATTCCAGTGTGTTGCACCAGGGAAACGTTTTCAACAGATGGATAGTCTATCCGGTGGTGAAAAGACAATCGCTGCATTGGCTTTATTATTCGCTATGCATCGATATAATCCGTCGCCATTTTTTGTTCTCGATGAAATTGACGCTGCATTGGATAATACAAATATTGGGAAAGTAAGTTGGTGTTGTTGCTGTTGTTGTGGTGATGCTTCATAAATTTTGATACCTTTTCGAATGACTGGTTCTCATAAGTGGGAACTTTTTATCCCTGTGAATTATTGTTCAGGATTTCATCATGAGTTGATATCGGTTATAGGACCGACGAAGAACATGGGAGTTACGGGACAGCTGTTTCATCCTAATTTGGGAGGTTTAAATTCATGGGTCATTGGATCAGATCCTGGTGGCCGATTGGTCTACGCGCTTCCGTTGTAATCGGAAGGTCCTGGGTTCGAACTCCTTTTGGTGGGTGCCGAAGAGTCCTAAACTAGGCTGACGAAACAGTTATCCAGTACTCTGTAGTTGGTTTTCAGCAGTTCTCTTACCGATTTCAGCTCTTGATGAAATCCTGTGACCAGTCAAATCCTTTCAAACCACCATTTGAATTACCATTCATACTCACTGCTAATCTTTAGGGACAAATTTATTCGTCAGTAGTGGTTTAGTAGGAGAATGTGTCCCCTTAGGGAGGTCCGGGTCCAATCACCACGTGATGCATTCTTGAACCTCGTGTACATAGTGTAATAAGCCCGGAAAAGAGAGGTGGTCGATTTTTAAGCTAGCCATCCCACCCCCTAAATATAACACAGAGATTACTGTAATTTCAAAACTGGGGGAGCCTTACTTTCCACCCAGAACGTAATGGAATGAATGAGGGATGAATTCAACGTATTTTTTCAAAGTATAATTTCTTCTAGATTGTTAATTGTGTTTCATTGTGGTTAGTCAATAAACACCTGGGATTCCAAGAAGTTGGTAATAGGCTAGCTATAGGAGTTAGTTCATAGTACCCGCCTGCTTTAACTACGCTTCGTGGAGCCAAGTTTGAACCCTCAGTCTACTATCTTGAAGTCGAGAAAACAGACGGATAAGAATCACAACTCTACTGTCTCTATTATGAAGTTAAAGATGTGGGATATCTATAGATATAACGCTTTAGTAGACACAATTCTTGTTGTTATCGTGATAGAATTCAATTTGCACCGAACAAAGGACTAGATACGTTCCTAGTTGAACATAGGATGGTTTCAAGCTAGAGGCTTGAAGTTTCTTCCGTATTAGTTTGTTTATTAGGTATATCACACAGTGAAACAGTATTATTTACTGGATGACGTTTCGAACAAAATTTATTGTTCATAATCATATCAATTGTGATCACACGACTTTGACACTTGAGTTTTATAGCTTTCTTTGTTTTCTCCAATTTGTCGTAGGGGGAGTAGAATTTTCCATATATTGGGGCCAGGTGATGAATCATTCCTATTACATGTATTTGCAGTTGATTCGATAAACAAAGCTTCTGTTATCAATCTCTCCCTATACCCTGTGACATTAGATTTTAAAACTGTCATCCTATCCCATCCTATTGTACAGTTGTGTGTGACTGCATGCAGTGCTATAGCTGAACTATTCTCCAGATTTCTTATTTTATTCGGGTCAACCAATCTAGATTTTGCTAAGTTTTTATGTTCAGCTAGTCTGATAATTCATAAGTAGGTGAATTTCTAAAATTTCTAAATTCCAAGGGAAAATATACAAACAAACTGAGGGAGTTGCCATGGGATCACCAATATCCCCAGTGGTAGCAGATATATTCATGAATAAGTGGGAAAGCATAACGATTGGAACGTTCACCCCCACCCCAAAAGTATGGTGGAGGTACGTAGATGACACATTCACTGTACTTAGAACACAAGATATAGATAGGTTTTTCGAACACATAAACTCGAAGGTTGAAGCAATTCAATTCACTTATGAATTGGAAAATCAGGAAGGGGAGCTGCCAATGTTAGATTGCAACGTAAAGAGGAAAGAAGATGGGAAGTTAAACACTAGTGTTTACAGGAAACCCACACACTCAAACAGATATTTGGACTTCCAGTCATCCCATCTTATGTCAGTAAAAATAGGATTGGTGAAATGTTTAAATGACAGAGCACAAAAATTAAGTAGTACCAAAGAAAATCTAAAACAAGAACTGATACATATAAAAGAAGTCTTGAAACGTTATAATTACCCGGATAAATTAGTCAGGAAATATGTAAGGAAATGTAAAAATAAAATAAATAATGATAATAGCGATAGTGATAATAACAATAATAATGATAATGATAATAGTGATAATAATAATGATAATGTTAATAGTGATAATAATAATAATAATATTAATGACGACACCAACAATAAAGAATCTAAATCATCAGTAGTAATTCCATACAAGGAAGGAACCTCGGAAGCCTTACGCAGATTTCTTAACAAGGCAGGAATAAAAGCGGCATTCGAACCCACAAACTCAATTAGAAACAAGCTTTGTCGGTTAAAGGATCCTGTAGAGCCTTTAAAACAAAACAATTTAGTTTATCTAATACCCTGCCTGCTGGAATGATTGTCAGGTCAAATACATAGGTCAAACTAGTAGAACAGGGGCAGTCACACTAGCTGAACATAAAAACTTAGCAAAATCTAGATTGGTTGACCCGAATAAGATAAGAAATCTAGAGAATAGTTCAGCTATAGCACTGCATGCAGTCACACACAACTGTACAATAGGATGGGATAGGATGACAGTTTTAAAATCTAATGTCACAGGGTATAGGGAGAGATTGATAACAGAAGCTTTGTTTATTGAATCAACTACAAATACATGTAATAGGAATGATTCATCACCTGTCCCCGATATTTGGAAAATTCTACTCCCCCTACGACAAATAGGAGAGAACAAAGAAAAATATAAAACTCAAGTGTCAAAGTCGTGTGATTACAGTTGATATGATTATGAACAATAAATTTTGTTCGAAACTGTGTCATCCAGTAAATAATACTGTTTCACTCACCTAATAAACAAACTAATATGGAATTACTTACTACCACAGTGCCCAAGTTTTAGACATATATTAATATGGCTTGAAGTTTCTGTAGCTGTAGTGATTATTTTTACAGCATGGGGTTGCCAGCCTCATACCCAACCTTCCCTCTTTACCAAACTTAATACTGGCTTAGAGATGTAAAGGAGTGCGTCTGTTGGCCGGGAATCGAACCACAAACCACCTGCGTGGTCGGCGGGCACTCTACCTCTGTGCCACCGACTCAGATACATATTGCTTCTTGCATAGCGTTATAGAGTGGCAGACACTTTGTTTTTTGTTGTAGCCTTGATAATCACCTCGGTAGTTTACCGGTCTGGGATTTGATCTCCAGCTGACTCACTTCTTAAAACCTCACTATGCTGTTGTAGTTAGGACGGTAAAGAGGGAGGCGTTGCGCATGAGGTTAGCGAACCTACCCCGTATAAATGAAACCATCGTTACAGGCACCTTCAAAGCTTTAGCTTGAAGCCATCCTATGCTCCACTGGGAATGTAAAAGGAACAAATTTTAAAAAATAATAATAAAAAGTAAACCTTGATAATTAGAGTTGCACTCTTTTTTCCCCCTGTTTTTTCTTTTAGGTTGCCAGTTTTATACGTGAATATGCTTCAGCGAGAGCACAAATAATTGTTATATCATTAAAAGAAGAATTTTATAGTCGTGCGGATAGTTTAATTGGTATTTATCCCGATATTGTAAGTTTTACATGCTTGTTTTATAAATTGTTGAATTAGATATAAAGGGGAAAGGTAAGTGTAAATTACATTCATCGTAGATTTGTTGCCTATTATCCTCGATGAGATTCCTAATTGTGGGGAACTGAATTATACATCAGACTGTGCGTTGGAGCGAGAAGACAGAAATACGTTGGATCGATAAGATGACTTTGGAAGAACTGGGATTCGCTGGCTAAGACTTACAGGTGAAAACCAACAAACTGTTGTGCAGTAACATGCAATAACTTGGGACAGAGCTACAGTTCCAAGTGGAACGTAGGGCCTCAACAGCACGTTTCCATATTTTTTCTGCTTTCCGGTGTCTTGTTTAACTAGTCCCACCATTGTCCACAGTCCCACGTCTCGTCTTCGTGCGATCTCCTCCATTTTCCCCTCAAACAAACGCCCAACTCGTCGTTTCCCATTGGGGTTCCAGTTGAGCGATGACCCTCATTGCACACAATGTCCAATCCAATATCCATTTTCTTCTGCATTTCTGTTGAGCGATAGATTCCTGATTGGTTTCCTCCCCTAGTTTCTCGTTGCAAATTCTTTCTCACCGGCTGGCCATTTAATCTTCAATATGGAGCCAGAGAAGAGGGCAGCTATTGATAAAAGTCTGCGATAGCCTGTTGGAAATGCTTTCCGTAGCGCACACTGCAAGTTTCTAAAACAAATAGAAGACGTGACTGACGTGACATTTGTGTCGAAAATCCAAATCTTGTTCCTTATGCCGGCTCATTGGAGAAGATATTTTCAGACTGGTTTCATAGTGATGAGGGTGTTATTTGGCTTTTCTAATGCTAGCTTTGACATCCACATCCGTGCTGTCAGCTTTAGTTGAAAGGATGCTGGTTAGACTAGATAAGTGTGAAGGAAGTTACCGCTTTCAAATTTCTCCCATTGACAGTGATTGCTTGTTGTTGTTATTGTTGTTGGTTGGTTGGTTGGTTAGTTGGTTATCTGCATCACATCCATCTTCTCTATGTTCACCTGGAGTTCTGTCTTCACTGCCTGCCTCTTCTGGCAGTATATTGGTTTTCGCCTTTAGGTTTTCCACATGAACCTCTCAATTATTATTATTATTATCATGATCATGATTATTGTCATAACTATTATTATTAGTGGTAGTACTATTATTATTATGGTTATTATTGTTGTTATTATTATTATTATTACCTTGATTATTATTATTATTACTATTACCATTATGATTATTATAATTATTATGATTATTGTTATTGTTATTATTATTACTGTTATTATTACTTTTATGATTATTCTGATTATTATTATTACTATAATCACTATGATTATTATTATGGTTATTATTATGACTATTATTATTATGATTATTATGGTTATTATTATTATGATTATTATCCGTTATTATTTTTATTATGTTATTATTATTATTAGTAGTAGTAGTACTGTTATTATCACTTTGATTATTATTATGGTTATTGTTATTATGACTATTATTATTGTGATTATTATTATTACTATTACTACCATTACTATTATCATGGCTACTATTTTTATTAAGTAAATGAAATATTCCCATATTGAAATCAAAACAAGATTTTGAGCGAACAATTGTTCTTCAGGCTCTACAGTTATAAATCCATGAATGAATGAATCATCACTCATACCTGAAATATGGAAAATAATACTACCAATCAAATCAAGTGAAAATTAAGTGAAAAACAATGGAACTATATTAATGAATTTAGGAAGTCGTGTGATTACCTTGACATAATTATGAGCAGTAAGTTGTGCTCGAAACGTCATCAGTAAATATTACTCTATAACACTGTGAGACTCTATCAAAATAAAATTTACCCATAATGGAAAATTATGATCCTGGTGACCTTATAGTGGGCCAGGGTAGACAGAGAAAGTGAATAAGTTTTTTCTGTACACATAAGTCTGGTCTTTCTCTATTAATCTCTAAAGCCTCAGCTATGGCTAGGAGGCGTAATCGTGTGCCTTTGGGGAGATTGTTTGGTACTCGATACACAACTGTAAATGACTCTTCTACTTTGATGCTGTGTTCGCTATCCACTAGATGAACCAGAATTGCACTATTTAATGATTTGGTCGCTCTTTTCCCAAGCCAGACCGGGATATGTTCACGAGTAGTGCGTAAAGATAAATTCCTTTGGGTACGACCTATATAACTAGCTCCACAGGAGCAGTTGAATTTATATACACACATTGATGTCGTCATTTTGGGTAATCTATCTTTAGTGCACTGAAAGATAAATTCCTTTGGGTACGACCTATAATTTTTTTAATATTTTTATTATTATTATTATTATTACTATTATTATTATGACTATGATTATTATTATTGTTATTATTATCATAATTATTACTGATAATTATATCACTACTGCTTAAATTCTTTTTTATAGGAGAACAATTGCCTTGTTAGCCGAGTGCTAAGCTTTGATCTATCAAAATACATTGATACCGGAGAACAATAATTCAATAATAATAATAATAACAGTAATGAAGAAAAAAACATTTTTGCATTTATGTACTACTCATTTATATATTCGTCGACACAATTTTTTTCGTTTTGTTTTTTTATACTGCGTTTTCTGTTTTTTTTTTCAATAATCCTCCTTGTTTTTCTACTTGTCTTCTCGCCTAAAGAAGAATTTTCGTGGTGCGAATTTTTTTTTAATCTCCATTCACCCATCACTGATCATTTCATATTGCTCAATTGTTTAAAATAGGTGATTATTTTCATGTTTATGTGTGTGATGAATGTGAGTACTCTTCTTCTTCTTCTTCTGCTCCTTCGACTTCTTCTTGTGTGTTGTATTTTAATCCTCACCGGCATTAATCCTGTATTCCACCCTCTCCACTGTGTTTCCTTCCAGTGTAAATCTTCCTGCATAGAAGAAAGAAGTGTGTCTGATTAGTGAGTATATTTTTTGTAACCTTATCCAATCTTAGGGGTTATTCTGTTTGTTTGGTTTTTGTTAAACTTGTGTAATCATAATGTTGTGCTAATAAAAATTGTTTATGTTAGTGTTGTTTATAGTCTTGATTTTGTTTTCACTGCCATGGTTGTTTGTCTGTTTGTGTGCATGTGCGTGTGCGTGCCTGGTTGAGTATTTTTTTTTTAAACCATTAGTTCCCTTTATGAATTTAGATAAAGCAATAAGAAGACGTAATTTGTCTGAATCGTGTAATGTATTTGTGCAACACGTTTCGAATAATCTGATCGCACACAAACGCATTTGTCATAGGAATATGTATGAAATTAATAAAGAGGTAAGAAGTGAGAAAATAGACTTAGGTTAAGTGGAAAGGATATATTCAAGGTCAAAATAACAATGAAGATCACTCAACCAAATAACAGAGGTAATAGTACATCTGCTATGGTATCAAAACAAAATTTACCATGGAAAGTTTAATGTGATGACGAGTTGTTTCTTTGAACGCATAAAGGTGGCTTAAACTTTCTAATTGCTAGCTAGGACTTCCACAAACTTTAGGATACGCCTCAAACACGTCTTAAAGATAGGTTTAAAAGATCTGTTAACGTCAATTTTATGTCCTGTCTGCGTTCAAAGCAACAATTCGTCATCACATTAAACCTTCCTTGGTAAATTTTATTTTGATACCATAGCAGATGTACTATTACCTATGTAATTTGGTTAATGGTCTTCATTGTTATTTTGACCTTGAATATGTCCTTTTTACTCGATCTAAGTCTATTTTCTCACCTGTTACCTCTTTTACGAGTTGATCACGGACTGATATCAGTTAGAGAACCATTGAAAACCAGGGAGTACTGGACAGCCGTGTCATCCTATTTTGGTAATCTTCGGTAGTACGCATCCACCGAGATTCGAACCCAGGACCTTCCGGTTACAAGGCAAGCTAGCTCGTATACCATTCAGACACTGAGACCCGATTCAGTGGCCAGCCCATGAATTCTAACTTCTACCAATTCTTGATTTAGCGCGACCCCAACCATTGTCATTGGTGGGACATCCATCCACACACGTGACTTCTAATTGGACCTCACTGGTCACGACTTCTCACTAGAACTACAGGAAGCTCCAACCTGTAGCAAGTCACTAGCGAGCATCAGAATAATTTTCTATAGTTTGGTTTGTAAGGATTAGTTACCTCTTTATTAATTTCATATATATTCCTATGACAAGTGCGTTTGTGTGTGATCAGATTGTTCGAAATGAGTATTTTTTGTTTGTTTATTTTAAGACTTGTAGGTAGGTTCTGTGATAGAATGTTCGCCTACAATGCTCATGTGGTCCAGCATATCTCCAAACATCCCTTAGTCGGTGGTGATGGTGGTAGTTATCCCATTTAGGAGGGAGATCGTTGGGCATAAAGTAATCAAACTCCTCCTCGTAAACGACAGGACAACTTCACTGCTACTGAAACTTATGGCTCAAAATGCCTCATGGCTCAAAATCATTTCTCCAAGTGTCAGATGCATTCACTCTTTGTAACATCCCTCATCCATTAAATCATTTTTTCCATGTTTACTATTCATTATTTCATGAATAATCCCCCATCCCCAGACATTAGTGAAAACAAAACACCGTAGTTCAGTAAATAGTCTCTTATCGGTGGCGAATTCATTCACTTAGCTGTACAATCGCAAGTATATGTAATTATATTTTCGTATTTGCATGTGTGTGCATTAGGTTTGTCAGACAAGAACAAAAATTGTAACAACAGAAGACAAGGGCCAGGCAACAGAAAGTTTATTACGGAAAATCAACACATATTTATAGATTTTGATGTACATTATTGTAGGTTAATGTTAGTAGAAAATACAGTCTGTTGATTGGTTGTCTCTCACAGAAAGTTAACCTTGCATCTCTTGTGATTGTATCCGCCTGTCCATCTTGACCTTGACCTCAATTACTGTCAACCAATTTGGCTAGTAACCATCTCTCACCACAACATGACTAATATTTGATACATAAACATTGACCTCAATTACTGTCAACCAATTAGCTAGTAGACAGCTCTCACCACAGTGGTTAGGACTCTTGCCGACCATGCACATGGTCCTGGGTTCGAGCCCCTGCCGGCGCACACCCGATATCTATGGTCGGCCTGAATTTGGGCTGCCGATATCCATGCTGAAAATTCCATACTTGTACTGAAAAATACGGTGTGGAATCAAGCTGTAAATCAAAAAAAAAAAAATTAGTTAGGGTTTTTGCTCATGTCATCAAAATATTTCAAAAAATGTTATGAATAATCAAACTGTAAGTCGCGAGGGGGGGGGTGAGGATTAGTAAGAGAGCAGTAGTGTTGAGTTGTCAAAAGAAAGTCTCAAGTTTTCCAATGATTCTTCAACCGATGTCAGCTCATGATGTAATCTTGTGGCCAATCGAACCTTATCCCTGTAAACCAACACTTGAATAGTTGTTCATACTGTAATGACCGAAAACAAGGGTTAGGCAACAGATCGTTTATTGAGAAAATCAAGGGTTATTTATGTATTTTTATGTACATTATTGTTAGCGGAGACGCAATGTGGCCACCATTCTAGGTGGTTCGCCATCACGGTGCACATTGATTTAATGATATTAGATGATGGTTGGAGGCAATCGACAACAGGAAGCCTTGCTTGACCTAGGTTTCGTGCTAGTTGGCACTCACCAGTAAGTCAGCAAGGCGTATCTATAACTGCCTTAAAGGAACTCATGTCCATTCTGAGATTCGAAACCGCGTCACTCAGTGCTTTAGTCAGAGACGTTACCACTGAGCTATTCATTGGTATGCACCGAAGAAAGGACTAGACACATCCCACTAGTTACTAGTGTCTAATCGAAGTATCCACCACACTCTTACAGGAGTTAAATCGCAAGCCTGAATAGCTCAGTGGTGTAACGTCTCTGACTGCAGTTCTCACTGAGTGACGCGGGTTCGAATCTCAGAAGTGACATGAGTTCCTTCAAGGCATTGCAGATACAACTTGCTGACTGACTGGTGAGTGCCAACTAGCATGAAACCTACGTCAAGTATTGTTTCCTGCCGATTGCCTCCAACTGTGCCACTGTGCGTCGGTAGCACAGTGGTTAGGACTTCCGCCGACCATGCAAATGGTACGGGGTTCGATCTCCTGCCGACGCACACCCGATATCTATGGTCGGCCTGTAAATTTGGGCTACGGATATCCATGCTGAAAATTCCATACTTGTACTGAAAATACGGTGTGGCATCAAGCTGTAATAAAAAAAAATCATCAAAGTTAAATTCAGTTGAATCATGTTATCATAAGAATTTCATATGACAATATTTTTCGGATAGTTGTCATTTATATCAAAAGAAAGGATTTTAATTATGTGTGGTTTTTATGACCGGGACCACGATCTAGTAGACTATGAGCGAATACTAATCGCACGACAACAGCAACACCGCCGGCACACCAAGTTGGAATAAAAAACTGGACGTTGATAAGAGAGCCTTTACTGTCTCAAAACTACAGTCAGGAAAGATTGACAGTGCTTGCGTTTATATATGCTTAAAATGACCATGAGAGACACCAATGTCATTGATAAATTAAACAGTGAACAACCAATAGGATTTCAAAGGTCATAAGTAGGGTGAGAGAAATACAAACAGGTAGGTAGTTACCTGGGGTTCTAGTGCAGAGTCGTGACCAGTAGGGTACAGCGGGTCGGGCATGAAGACAAATACTCGCTGATGACATTGGCTAGGGGTCGCACTATGTCGTGAATTGGCAGAAGTTGGAATTGATGGGCTGGCCATTGGATCAGTTCCCAGTGGCTTAATGGTCTACGAAGTAGCTCGTCTTGTAACCAGAAGGTCCTGGGTTCGAAACCTGGCGGTGGGTGGGTGCTGATGATAAGTCCCAAAACTGGGACGAAACAGCTGTCCAGTACTCCCAGGTGGTTTTCCAGTGGTTCTCCAACCGATGTCAGCTCATGATGAAATCCTGTGACATGTAGAAAATTAGGTTTATATATCAAGAGGTAAATAGTCGTAGTTATTCCTCGTAGAGAGCAATGTTAGCTGATATAAGAATAGGTTAGCAATGGTCAAACTAAACCTGGTATCAATTCATGAAGTCTTTGACTATTTTTTGGTTTGAGTCATCCACAGAGGGAGGTGTTGAACTGTGTGGTTTGAGTCCTCCAGATGTTTACAACCAATGACTCTGGAGACTATCAGTGATGTAGCTTGAAACTGCTGTTAATGGCGTAAATGTATTATTCAGTCTTAGTAATCTCCGGGACGCATTTAATCTTCAATGTTTCCAGTGTTACTATTCCTTCTTTCTCCCTTTCATTTCTGTCCATGGTACTTCTTTTGTGTTTGACTAGATTTACCTCCATCCAGATATTTTTTTTATTTTAAATCTGTTCATGATAAGTACTCTTTTTTTAATATGTTGTGCAATTCCTTATAACTAGACTGGTTAATTATTGATTGAATGAGGCCTGAGATACTCCCCGGGCTGTCAGACCGAAGCAGGTGGTTGTCTTAAGAAACCACCCGTCTCCCGAGCCTTTGACTTGATGTCTTATCCACAAGGCAGCGGAGCAACGTCAAGAGGTACGTTCCCCTGGTTGCCTGTGGTCAATACAGGTTCATACGCCATTTGATCCTATATGATTCTGGAGTCCATATACCCGATAGTAACTGATTTTAGTCTAATTGCCTTCCAAACAACCTTCCTGGCACAGTGGGATCTGGAGGAATAAAAGTCCCAGCCAGTATAGCTTGTTGGGTCACTGCGGTGTATGCTAGTCTGACCACCAAGACGAGGTACCAGTTGTCGACCGGCGCTTTAACCATTACGAAATATTCTTTACGATGTTGTCTGATCCTAGATATTAACTGAATTATGTCGATCTGCTTTATACTCCTGTCATTAGCCTATGAGTTCGACTGGTAACCACATGTCAAATTTTAATGGGTTGAGTGAAATTAACACTTTGGAATATACAATTTAATATCGGTCATTTAATCAATCCTTTTTGCAAGATCCCCATAGCGGCTTAAATACTTAGGTCCGTGACGAAATTTTTCACTACAATACTTAGTCATTTAGAGGAAGGATTAAGTTCCTTCGAATTCTGATTTACACCTTCTAAACTACGAAAAGTCCAAAGGATTCTTTATCCTCCTAAATTTCTATAAATACTATGTACAATATGACAGTTTACGCCGTCTCTGGCGTAGACATGATATCCGACTATCTGCCAAAGGGCGTGTGTACTGTTCAGCAGTCCGTTCCGTCCTCCTTTATGGCTGTGAGACCTGGCCATTGAGAGTGGAAGACATGAAAAGATTAGCTGTCTTTGATCATAGGTGCCTGCGCTCTATCTCCCGTGTGAAGTGGTATAATAGGGTGAACAATATTGAGTGTAGGCATCGGTTGAGTGCTAGGTAAGGAGGGGAAATCAATCGACGAGACTGTGAAATTATATCGATTGAGATGGTTAGGACATGTGTTACGTTTGCCTAGTCATCGCCTTCCTCGCCCGACGGGCAATGTTAGTTGACATAGCATCAGGTTGGAAAAGAGCTAGTGGCGGTTAAACCAAAACATGACTTCATCAGTCAATGAAATCTACAACAGTTAGTCTAGGCTACGTAGGAAGGTGTAAACTTCCTGACTGGTTGGGGTCCTCGAGACGGTAAAAGCCAATGGTTGGAAACAATTGGTGACATGGCTCAAAATCGTTCTCAATGGCTGGCTGGCGCAGATGCATCCACTCCTTGTGACTTGTGATTCCCAATGAAACTGTTTTGTTCTTCGTTATTACTATACCTTTGTCTCACACCTCTGTTTACTATCTATATTATACATTTCTTCGACTTTCTTCTCTTGCTTTCTGTGCTACATGGAGGGAGTGTGGCGACTTGAACTGCTGCACATCGATGCAAATTTCTATGTCGAAAACAGGCAGACAGACAGATGTACAATATTATATTTATTCTGTATATGACTGACACGCTTCATAATTAATTTCTTTTTCCTTTTGTTTTTGTGTTTGTTTATTAATAGGCCCACTTTTTATCCCATGTTGAATCTTGCCTAATTTCATGTCGTGAACAGTTGAAAGTGAAAGCGAATCCAGAAACAACAGCTGAACGTTTTATCCTTGGATCACCTAAGTAAGTCTCTTCGTGTTCTTCAACTCCTTCAGTTATTTATCATTTTTAATCCTCAGCATTTTATATTAAAGGGTGAAATGGTTATTTGAGGTGGCCACTTCACGTAATTTAACAAGTTACATTAGTTCTAATGGATTAACTGTTGATAAAATCACGGAATATACACATTTGACCATAGTGAAAAATAAAAAGACGGTTGCAGCGAAGAAAATTTTCTTTTCGACGAAGTCACCGTCAACTAGACAGAGGTGTACATTCGTGTATTTATAATAAATGGTTTGGAAAGTTCCAGAATAATTTCTGGTCAAGGGTCAGATTAATAGAATTACAATTAGGAATTTTTTTTCCTTCACGTTCCCCAGTGGAACATAGGGCTTCAAGCTAGCGGCTTGAAGTTTCTGTACCAGTGTTTATTTTACAGGATGGGGTTTCTAGCCTCATGCCCAACCTTTCCTCTTCACCAGCACTATTTCTGGCTTAGCGAGGTAAAGGAGTGCGTCGTTGGCCGGGGATCGAATCCCGGACCATGTGCATGGTCGGCGAGCGTCCTAACCTCTATGTCACCGAAGCAGAATTAGGAATTAAGATGACATAATAAACAGGGGGCGAATAAATATATGTGTAAAACTTGGGCACTGTGGTAGTAAGTAATTGCATATTAGTTTGTTTATTAGGTATATCACACAGTGAAACAGTATTATTTACTGGATGACGTTTCGAAGATTAGATAATTTAGATTAGATAATTAGATTAGATAATTTAAATTAGATTAGATTAATTAGATTAGATAATTTAAAATTAGATAATGAAAAGAAAATGGTTAGTTTTGACATAGTCAGTTTATACACACGTATACCAATAAATATGGCTATAGAGGCAGTCAGAAACGAACTCATTTCTGAACAAGAACTCGGACTTAGGACAAAAGTGCCACTTGAGGACATAATGCTGGGAGTACAGCTATGCCTGACTTCCACAGTATTTAAATTCCAAGGGAAAATATACAAACAAACTGAGGGAGTTGCCATGGGATCACCAATATCCCCAGTGGTAGCAGATATATTCATGGATAAGTGGGAAAGCATAGCGATTAAAACGTTCACCCCCACCCCAAAAGTATGGTGGAGGTACGTAGACGACACATTCACTGTACTTAGAACACAAGATATAGATAGGTTTTTCGAACATATCAACTCGAAGGTTGAAGCAATTCAATTCACTTATGAATTGGAAAATCAGGAAGGGGAGCTCCCAATGTTAGATTGTAACGTAAAGAGGAAAGAAGATGGGAAGGTAAACACTAGTGTTTACAGGAAACCCACACACTCCAACAGATATTCGGACTTCCGATCATCCCATCCTATGTCAGTAAAAATAGGATTGGTGAAATGTTTAAACGACAGAGCGCAAAAATTAAGTAGTACCAAAGAAAATCTAAAACAGGAACTGATACACATAAAAGAAGCCTTAAAACTTAATAATTACCCGGATAAATTAGTCAGGAAATATGTAAGGAAATGTAAAAACAAAATAAATAATGATAGTAGCGATAGTGATAATAACAATAATAATGATAATGATAACAGTGATAATAATAATAATATTAATGACGACACCAACAATAAAGAATCTAAATCATCTGTAGTAATTCCATACAAGGAAGGAACCTCGGAAGCCTTACGCAGAATTCTTAACAAGGGAGGAATAAAAACGGCATTCAAACCCACAAACTCAATTAGAAACAAGCTTTGTCGGTTAAAGGATCCTGTAGAGCCTTTAAAACAAAACAATTTAGTTTATCTCATACCCTGCCTGCGATGATTGTCAGGTCAAATACATAAGTCAAAGTAGTAGAACAGGGGCAGTCAGACTAGCTGAACATAAAAACTTAGCAAAATCTAGATTGGTTGACCCGAATAAGATAAGAAATCTAGAGAATAGTTCAGCTATAGTACTACATGCAGTCACACACAACCATACAATAGGATGGGATAGGATGACAGTTTTAAAATCTAATGTCACAGGGTATAGGGAGAGATTGATAACAGAAGCTTTGTTTATCGAATCAACTACAAATACATGTAATAGGAATGATTCATCACCTGTCCCCGATATTTGGAAAATTCTACTACCCATACGACGAATAGGAGAGAACAAAGAAAGCTATAAAACTCAAGTGTCAAAGGGGGCGAATAAAGCTGAGACTAAGTAGCATCATAATTACTGAGAAGATTGTCATACTGTTCAATTAGGGGCTAGAAATGTAGAAATAACATCAATAGGCAGGATGTTTGGATAAAAAAATCTAGTGGGATCATAACTAATGTGACAAATAATTGTTTATGCAATCAGGGATTAATGATGTAGAAATAAAAAGACAATTGCAGCGAAGAAAATTTTCTTTTCGACGAAGTCATCATCTAGGCTGTACATTCGTGTATTTATATCAAATGGGTAGGAAAGTTCCAGAATAATTTCTGGTTAGGGGTCAAATTAATTTAAAAAAAAAAATTACAATTAGGAATTAAAATGACATAACAAACAGGGGGGATGGGCAAATGACAAAATAGACAGGAAGTTCGGATATGAAAATATGGTAGTGTAAATAGTGGAGGGATTAAGAAAAACTTAAAATAACACGAATAAACAAGAAGTTCGGATAAGAAAGTCAATGGGATAGTCACTATTAGAAGAATTACCTGTGTTATGATGGCCACGACAGGCAGGGACAAGGGTTGAACGTATTTCTTTTGGATACATAGCTTGGGTTTGAGCTTTTGGATGACTAGTGCCTTGGCTATGCCCAGATGTCTTAATTTTACTCCCTTTGACAAAATCTCAGCATTGATACAAACTAGATCGTGTAACACTTGCTAACTTGTGTCATCTTCAATGTACCCCGTGATATCCGGTCATGGATTGAATTGACATGTCTACGTACTGCAAACTAGTTTACTGTGTTTGTCCAGTGACTATCAGGTATAGTCGTTGAAAGGGAAAGATATTAAGAGGCTAGGTGTCTTTGTGTGTAGGTGTATCTGCCTCTTGCGATACCCCGTATTAGGTGGTATAATATGCAGAGTATTACACAGAGACTTCATGCAATTCTTCCCATTAATAAAATTGAACAAAGCAAGAACAACAATTGTACCAGGATAATATGAGCTCATGTTTTATTATTTCGAGGATTCTTCTCAACTGGTTACAACCTGAACGATGAAAAATATGAATTATACTACATTAAAGATTTGAACATACTTTTCCACGATCACAAGGAGTAAATGGTAGGATGTACCTTTTTGTTATGCTCTGTCTAGCTAAACCTTGTTTCTATACACACACATATATATATGCAACTCTGTTTTTGTTTCCAAGCCTAATTGCCTAATTATTCTATAAATATTTATAAACTGTCAAATATTGATCACAGTTCATTTGAATTATTCTATAAACAGTCAGTGGTTGTAACTCCTAATTAGTTAAGTCATTCCGGACTAATGTTACTTTTACTTCCTACCATTTACTCCTTGTGATCGTGGAAAAGTATGTTCAAATCTTTAATGTAGTATAATTCATATTTTTCATCGTTCAGGTTGTAACCAGTTGAGAAGAATCCTCGAAATAATAAAAGATGAGCTCATATTATCCTGGTACAATTGTTGTTCTTGCTTTGTTCAAGTTTATTACACAGAGGTTAGGCATAGAGGATAGAGTATTAAGTAGGGAAGACAAATCAATTTATTTGGTTGTATGAAGTCGCATCGATTGTGAGATGGCTTGGATGCGTATCCAACCTATTGTTAGAGACCCTAACCCAACCGGGAAGGGAGTCTACACCTTCCTACGTGGCTGGCTGGCTGGCTGGGACTAACTGTTATGGACTTCATTGATTGATGAAGCCATGTTTTGGTTTGACCACCACTAGCTGACTCTTTTCCAACCTGATTCATCAGTGATGTCAGCTAACATTGACTGTTGACGAGGAGGAAGGCGGTCGATGGCTAAGAATGCGTAACGCATGTCCCAACCATCTTGATCGACATAACTTCATAACCTCGTCTATTGATTTTCCCTCCTTTCCCAGCACTCGACCGACACCTAACCTCAATATTACTCACCCTATTACGCCACCTAACATGGGAGATCAGATATATTCATTGTTTCTGAACTCCCGCGTCCATCAAGTTCTTATTACCCTCCATGTAGTTATTCTTTCTTTAGTACATTCATATGCATTATGGTTCTTTTCAATTCTTTGCTTCCCCAGTAATTTTGTGCAGCGTGTCAAATTGAATTGCTTCAATTTTCTGCAAAGTTCTACACTGAAAATTCGATTTGGTTTACTTCTTATCGTTCTGTTTATCAACCAAATATTTGACATTCTGACTTTTTTATTGTTCGGTTAATTAATCAATTAACCAACGAATCAATATATATAACTGTTTTTACTCACAGAAACACTGCACGAAACAATAATGTCTAGATTAACACTGGTACCTCAATAGGCAATTCTGGCTCCTTGTGTGTGTGTTTCAGTGGGCAAGTGGACAGTAATCAGAGTCATGTTGGTGCAAACATTCAAAATTTGTAAGATGCTAAGAACTGAATATACTGTCATGAAGATGTAGCTTATTGGCTGAATTACTGGCTTTCTGATAATGAGTCATGGATTCCAGTATCATTGGCTATGTCACATCGAGTTTGTGACTGTGAACTCACTGGGGGGAGATGATGAGGTCAATTTCTAACGATTGGGTCATTGCTTCGAAGACTGATTTACCTCTTGAGGTTCAGACAGCTAGCTAGTTAGCAGCATCACTAGCCGGAGGCTAGTTGTTGAATAACATTTCACTATATTAGATGGTTGGAGGCAATCGTCCACAGGAAGCCTTCGACCTAGCTTTCATGCTAATTGGCACTCACTGGTCAGCAAGTCGTATTTACAACCTTGAAGGAGCTCATATCCCTTCTGAGATTTGAACCCGCGTCACTCAGTGCTGCAGTCAGAAACGTTGCTACTGAGCTGTTCGTGCTTGCGATTGACCTCCTGTGACACTGTAATGTGCTGATCGTTTCTTTGGTGCAGACCACTGAATAGCTTAGTGGCAACAACTCTGACTGCAGTTCTCAATGAGTGACGAGGGTTCGAATCTCAGAAGGAACATGACTTCCTTCAAGGCAGTTGCAGATACGTCTTGCTGACTGACTGGTGAGTGCCAACTAGCACGGAACCTAAGTCAAGTAGGGCTTCCTGTGGTCGATTGCCTCCAACCATCATATAATATCATTAAATCAATGTGCACCGTGATGGCGAGCTACCTAGAATGGTAGCCACATTGTAAACCTGACTGTCTGCACCAAGCAACAAAGGACTAGACATATTACACTAGTTACTGACTAGTGTCCAATCAAAACATTTCACTATTTTCATTGTTTCCCCCCCCCTCATTACGAATAATACTCACTGATATTTTAGAAGAAGAAGAAGAATGAATTAACTCAGTTTTTTTAATTACTGTGATATTTTCATTTCTAGTTGTGTGTAAGTTTGTTTTTTGCTTCTTTCATCTTTTTGGTTTATGTGTGTATGTGTGTGTGTGTGTAGTTTGTCAATCGTCTTACTCACTAGTTGAGTTTTATTCATTTATTTATTTATTTTCTAATGCATGCATAATTGGATCTAGTTTCGTAGATTCAATGTGTACATATATCGCTCGCTGTGCTGAGACTTATTTCGCTTAACATAAAATGGAGTTTGCAACTATCTTTTAAACTAATACATGTGTGTGTAAAACTTGGACACTGTCGTTGTAAGTAATTCCATATTAGTTTGTTTATTAGATGTATCACTACACAGTGAGTGAAACAGTATTATTGATTACTGGATGACAAGGTTTCCAACACAATTTATTTCTGTTCATAATCATATCATCAATTATAACCACACGAATTCGAAACTTGACTTTTATAGAATATTCCAGATATCCAAGTGGATAGGTGTTGAATCATTCCTATTACATGTATTTGCAGTTGATTCGATAAACAAAGCTTCTACTGTCATCAGTCTCTCCCTCCACCCTGCTTTGACATTAGATTTTAAAGCTGTCATCTTATCCCGCCATCCTATTGTATGGTTGTGTCTAACTGCATGTAGTGAGTGATATAGCTGAACTGTTCTCCAGATTTCTTATCTTATTCGCGTCAACTAATCTAGATTTTTCTAGGTTTCAATACTCGGCTAGTCTGACTGCCCTTGTTCTACTAGTTTGACCTATGTATTTGACCTGACAATCATTGCAGGCAGAGTATTAGATAAACTAAATTGTTTTGTTTTAAAGGCTCCACAAGATTGATCCTTCAATCGACAAAGCTTGTTTCTGATATATGTGTGAAACTTGGGCACTGTGGTAGTAAGTAATTCCATATTAGTTTGTTTATTAGGTATATCACACAGTGAAACAGTATTATTTACTGGATGACAAGGTTTCGAACAAAATTTATTGTTCATAATCATATCAATTGTGATCACACGACTTTGACACTTCAGTTTTATAGTTTTCTTTGTTCTCTCATATTTGTCGTATGGGTAGTAGAATTTTCCAAATATCGGGGACAGGTGATGAATCATTCCTATTACACGTATTTGCAGTTGATTCGATAAACAAAGCTTCTGTTATCAATCTCTCCCTATACTCTGTGACATTAGATTTTAAAACTGTCATCTTATCCCGCCATCCTATTGTATGGTTGTGTGTGACTGCATGTAGTGCTATAGCTGAACTATTCTCTAGATTTCTTATCTTATTCGGGCCAACCAATCTAGATTTTGCTAAGTTTTTATGTTCAGCTAGTCTGACTGCCCTTGTCCTACTAGTTTGACCTATGTATTTGACCTGACAATCATTGCAGGCAGAGTATTAGATAAACTAAATCGTTTTGTTGTAAAGGCTCTACAGGATCCTTTAGCCGACAAAGCTTGTTTCTAATTGAGTTTGTGGGTTTGAATGCCGTTTTTATTCCTCCCTTGTTGAGAATTCTGCGTAAGGCTTCTGAGGTTCCTTCCTTGTATGGAATTACTACAGATGATTTAGATTCTTTATTGTTGGTGTCGTCATCAATATTGTTATTATTATCATTATTATTGTTATTATCACTATCGCTATTATCATTATTAATGATAATGATAATAGCGATAGTCAAACATGCGCAAGACAACACCATTAATAAGGATTCTAAATCATCAGGAGTATTTCTATACAAAGAAGGAACCTCGGAAACCACTTTACGGAGAACTTTTAACAATACAAACGTGAATAAAAGTGGATGGCATTCAAACCACCGACAAACTCAGTTACAAACAAGCTTTGTCGGTTGAAGGATCAATCCTGTGGAGCCGTTATAACAAAAAAATTGGTTTATCTAATACCCTGCCTGCGATGATTGTCAGGTCAAATGCATGGGTCAGAGTAGTAGAACAGGGGCAGTCAGACTAGCCGAGCATGAAAACCTAGCAGCGAAATCTAGATTGGTTGACCCAAATAAGATAAGACATCAGCTATACAACTCACTAGATGCAATTTCACACAACCATACAATAGGATGGGATCAGATCAAAATATCACAGTAATCTGTGAAAGAAATCACTGACTGTCGGTTTAAGCAGCAGTGTAAGGTGGCGTGTTGTCTTTTTCCCTCGAAGTCTTCGAGATTATTCATAACCTAATTGGTGGATGGTGACTAGCATTGGAATCCACCAGGATCCGCATTTCGTCCTATTTGGGACTCGTCATCTGGATGTTCCTGCATTCCCCAGTGAGTCAGTGGTTATGTTCCCACCGGAGCTCGAACCCAGTGACCATGGTTTCAAACGCCAAAGTGCTATCCACTAGACCACTTGGGCCACGAGAGCTGGCCACCCCTTGTGCAACGGGTCATATTAATTATTTAATTGAATTTTGAATTTTCCCGTAAACTGATTGATTGGACCGAAGTGCTCGGTCTCAGGTTGACATGTCTGTCGGCTTCTTGTGCAGATGCGCATCCCGGTGGATTCCATTGCTAGTCACCATCCGCCAGTTAAAATTCTAATTACATGCCCAAACATCGTCGAACCATGTGCACACGAAGCCGACAGACATGTCAACCTGAGACCGAGTACTTCGGTCCAATAAATTGACGGAAAAACCTAAAATTCAATTAAATTATTGATAACTATTCGTTGGAAACTTGTAGTTAGTGAGTACACCGTGATAGCATCCATGTCCCCGTAGTTACACACGAATATATAACAGGATAGAACAAGATGAAAATCTTAAAGCATAATGTAACAGGGTGGGGGCAGTAGATCGACAACCGAAGTTGTTTTCGTTGAATCACCTGAGAATATGTGTTACAAGAATGGTTGAACACTTATCTTGAACATCCTACTACCTTCACGACAAATGCAAAAAATGAACGATAACAAGGTGAACACCGAGTCTCGTAGTTGTGTAGTTACAATTGATGAAATGATTATGAATAATAAATTACGTGTATTTCCAAGAAGCCTGCTCTTTGAGACGAATATTACAGTGGATGTCGAATGAATGCTGCTTATTTAAGTTGCAGAGTAATTTCAGAGTTCGTCTATCGAACCAGAAAAGCGTTGAGTCGGTCTGGGTTGGTGATGAAATATCGGAAACCGTAAGAGTCGTCATCGAATGACATGAATATCGCCTAAAAAATAATTAAACTTTTGAGCAGTGTCCATCATTCTCAAATATTGTGACTGCGAAATTATGGCGACACATTATAATTGACAAACACTCAGATGTCTAAGACTCGAAATTATTGTCATAGTCACCTCCTGGTGTCAAATGTGTGTCTTTGCCGACTACATCTAAAGTCCGGGAAAGGCGGTATACTGAGAGATGTCCAACCGATTTCTGGAATTGTACAGCACGCTTCCTTTGGCGTTTTCTGTCTGTCTGTCTGTATTCGACATAGAACTTTGCATCGATGCGCAGTAGATCAAGTCACCACACTCTCTCCATGTAGCACACAAAGCAAGAGAAGAAAGTAGAAATGCAAAATAGAGACAGTAAACAGAGGTGTGAGACAAAGGAATAGTAATAATAAAGAACAGTATAGTTTCATTGGGAATTATAAGTCACAAGGAATGGATGCATCTGCACCAGACACTGAGAACTATTTTGAGCCATATCACCGATTGTCTCCAACCATTGGTTTTTACCGTCCCGAGGATGCCAACCAGGAAGTCTACACCTTCCTACGTGACTGGCTTAAACTAACTGTTGTAGATTTCATTGACTGGTGCCATGTTTTATTTTGACCGCCGGCAGCTCTTTTCAAGCCTGACCCCTATGTCGGCGTTTTCTGATTTGCTGTCAGTGGATCAGTTAACGGTGAATAAGTGTGTTGAAATGTGAAGTGCTTCGAGGAAGTGGTTATATTTTTTATATTCTATTGATTGATTGTGTCAAGCATTAAATAAGACTGTTTCACTGTGTTGAGATATATATCCAAGTAGATTTGCATGATTGATTGGTTTTTTTTTACTTGCTGTCTTTTATCCCACATCATACTTCTATTTCATTTTTTCTATTCATATTACACTGATGAAATGTACTCATTTGTGTTATTACATTACTCTGTTAAACTGTTTGTGTGTGTGTGGTTGTGGGTTTGTTGATCACAATTAAGCATCACTTACATTAATCTGTCTTCGTTTAATATCCATCTTCATTCATTCATTGTTGTATTATTCTATCATTGATGCATTACTTATGTAATGCCTGTTACTATGAAGTGCTGTAACATTAACCTGGATTCACTGCCATAATATGCATGTTTATTTGTTTTGTTTTCCACGTAGATTTGTGCTTGTGTCTTCTGTGTGTTTGTGTACCAATCACATTGCATAACTCTAAAGTAATTTCTTCATCATACAATGATAATCAGATTATGTGATTTTTTGTAGAAATCTCGATTAATTCCCAAAATTACTTTGTCATGAAATAACATCAATAAGGGAAAACGCGGAATGACTGAAAGTATGTTTCGTCCTAGTCTGGGGCTCTTCAGTGGTGCATTATTTTATTTTATTATAGCTTGATCCCATACAGTATTTTGGTATGGAATTTTCAGCATATGAAATCAGTAACCCAAATTTAGCAGGTTCACCCTTGATATCAGGTGTGCGCTTTGGCGGGGGATCGAACTCTGGACCATATGCGCATGGTCAGCGAGCGTCCTAACTTCTGTACCACCGACCCTATCGGTGATTGTGAAACCCTAGACCTTCAGGTGACAAAATCCCAAAGTCGTTGACCATGAAGTCACTTGGGCAGATTAAGGTAAAGGAGTGCGTCGGTGACCAGAGATCGAACCCCGAATCACCTGAGGCGTGTTTGGCAAGTATTCTACGGCTGTGCCACCGACGCACACCCTAACCTATAGACCAAAACAAATTGAATGTTCATGAATGTTCAACTAATACAAATATCATTAGCTAAACCGAATTACGTTCATGTAGATTAGTAGACCATTTTTCCCGCGGTTGTGAAGTTTTATATCAAAATATCACTTAACTCAGCGTAGCCTGCTATCTCAGTAATACTTAGCAAACAAAGACGTACAAACCTCAGAGGACTAAGTTGTCACTTTGTATAGAATGGTAAAGACTGACATTTTTTTCCATCAAATTTGTCATTCAATATCCAGTTTTAACTCTTTATCGAACTGATGACTCTTTTTCTAATCACACACACTGAATGAATAAATATTATCACTCTTCGCAAAAATGTTCATTAACAAGCATTGTACATCTTATTTAAATAATATTTATTGTAATAATTATTCGATTTTATTAACTCACCTTTTTCCTATCTCTCTCTCTCTTTTACTTTTTCCAGTTCGTTAGCTCATATCAGTGCTGTTCTTGCTCTCTATGGAGATTTAGTTTATGAAGCTGTAAGATATTACCTTTTTTATGCTTATTAATGAACCAATTAACTTTATATATGATTTGAACAAAGCAAGAACTACAGTTTTTTACAGAATAAAGTGGTACCATCTTTTATTTCGTTGCCTATTAGTCGCTTATTAGTTGTTGATTCTTTTAAGTTGTCTGGCTCAGGAAAGAAAAAAGGTGTGTGCTAGCCTGGTACAGCTGAAACGGTAGAAGATGAAAGATTTGGTGAAGGAAAGTTTATTTGGAATTTAGTATCTCTATATAGCCAAATTATGTACACCTTATGCTCGACGCACCATTTGCACTGATCTTCGTGTTGTGCTACTTCTGACCTTCCTTCATATTGTGTGTGTTTCTTTGTGTTCCTTTCACATCTCTCATGTATCTGTACAACACTGTATCATCTGTCTTTTCTGATGTCAAATGCATCTGCGTGCTATTTGATGTTTTAATCGCAGCTGATGAACGTCTCTTTATATACTACTGATAAATCGTATCAGTAGCACACTCCAACTCCACAAAACACACCACTACTACTACTGAAAATTTCGAAACAGATCTTGAACTGTTATTTTCCACTTAGAATACAAAGAATGAACCCAAAGCTTATTATTATCATTCTACTCATCTGTAATCCTGATTTCTTAGAAGCAAAACTAGATCTTCTGAAAGCCACCGTCGTGCAAAATGGATATTCACCGAGATTCATCGACAAAAATATCAAACCTAAAGTTCAGAGAAATGAAACATTACTTGTTCCAAGAGAGAAACTGGATTTCAAGGAAAACTTGACCTGCAATATCCATATGAATAGAATTTCATTATCTTTAAAGGAGAACATCCTTCACAGCCATGCTAGAAGTAGTGTTCTCCAGTTGTCCATTGGTCTCCAGAAGGCTTACGGACAAAATATCGCATCTAATCACTTCTATGTGTTAATATATATATATATATATATGTATATATATATATATCAGTTCACCTGTTGCTGTGGAGCCAGCCAGGTACATTGATTGTTCAACGAGTATGCTGTGTAAAAGGGTTGAAGAATACTATCCCGCACGGCTGCAGAAATGTAGTAGTGGCTCCGTTATAGACAGTGTGATAATAGAACACCTTGTCAACCAACAATGGTCATTCCATCTCAACAAACACCTCCCCCTTCAACAAATCCTCTTCTGCATTAACTTGATATTAACAACTATACCTGTGACAACTCATCACTTTTATTACTACCCTCTTTCATGAAAAAACCAGTTGTATATAATTGCGATGGTACAGTTAATGGGGAAAATGAATTCAACGCGAGAAGAGCCTCTTCGCTGAACTACGTGTTTTCTTTTTTCATGTTTTCATTAATGTCTGGATGAGGATTATTCATGAAAGTATTTTATATACTCTACTACTTCAATAGTCACTTTGTCTTTCTCTCCTCTTTTTTTTCCTTTTTTACCAACAGGATATAAGAGTTCATCGTACAAATACTTCAACGCCATATCATTCTATCATAAAAGATAATCATGGATCACCGTATAAATTACAACAAGTAGGGCAAATTATTTTTCTTTTAACATTTTATATTTGTTTTACGCTTTTTCTATAAATATAGGAATGCATATATTTCTGACAAGTTAGGTAGTTAGCGGAACAAAGTTCGAGTACGGGACCTTTTGAATGAATGGAGGTCGATTGTCTAACCCCCGATGAGCCACATCTCCACTCCAAGTAATATAAAGTTGTGTAAAATATTAGTGGTAAAAGATTCTTGGTTTTAGTGTGTGTAGATGTCTTCGTTTATTTGAATACGTTAGCTAGACCAACGTGGTAATCAGTCTTGCTTCTAAATATAATCCATATCATGTGAAGTATAGGATACAAGTCTCTGCTCTTCATCGATGGAATTCGCCGTAGAAATGTGTGTTACTATGTTGATCAAGTTGAAAAGTTATTGTTATCATCACTTCGATTCTCCTTTATTTTTTTTATTCCTTTACGTTCCCAGTGGAACACACGGCGGCTTCAAGTTTACAGGCTTGAAGTTTCTGTAGCAGTGGGGTGTTTATTTTTACGGGATAGGGTTGCTAGCCGTCTCATGGCCAACCAACCTTCCCTCTTTATCAGTCCTATTACTGGCTTAGCGACCGAGGTAAAGGAGTGCGTCTGTTGGCCGGGGATCGAACCCTGGACCACCTGCATGGCTGGCGAGCATTCTACCGCTGTGTGCCAGTGACGCTTCTGTTGTTAGTATGTATGTAAACTTATGTATATATAAATGCGATTGTACAGTTGCTTTTGAGAATGTAATCGCTGAAAAGATAGTTGTCTTTGTTGAACTTCTTGTTCTTTTCTCTGTAATGTGTCCTTGATGGATATCTTCCACGATTCAAATTGATGTAAACATATCGGAAGGCCGTTTTCTTCGTTTGTGGTTGAGATCATCCGCAGTGTAACTGGTTCGACTCAATTCAGAGAACCGAAATCAGTTTTTTAAGTGTTGGTTTGTAGGGATTTGGTTGATTGGTTACAGGATTTCATTATGAGCTGACATTGGTTAGAGAACCATTGCAAAAAGAGCTGGGAGTACTGGACAGCTGTTTCGTCAGCACAGTTTGGGACTCTTCAGCAGTGCGCACCCACCGGGGGCTTGAACCCAGGACTGGGTTCATGGGCCATTGGATCGGGCCCCAGTGGCTTAATGGTAAACGAGCTCGCCTTGTAACCAGAAGGTCCTGGGTTCGAGCCCCGGTGGGTGCGTACTGATGAAGAATCCCAAAGATAGGACGAAACAGCTGCCCAGTACTCCCAGGTTTTCCAATGGTTCTGTAACTAATGTTGGCTCATTATGAAATCCTGTAACGAAATCAGTTTTCTTTTGAAAGAAATCAAAAGTATTCAGATTGCAGTATATGTGATCTTCTTGGCCACCATGAATGGTAATCAAAAAAGGCAATTAATCAATCACTCACGTCAAACTGTAGTGGTTGCTTTCCAAAATGATATTATGATGATTCTTTTCATCTCAAATTGTGTGATTTGCCAATCATGAATGTGTTTCTATCTTTTTGAAATTGTTAAATAGAAACGACAACAACAAATGACTAACTGACTGACTGAATGTTTGATTGATTGAAAAACACTAGTCCAAGTATCACTCCATCATTTGCTAAATGTTTACATCATTATAGATGAGATTTTATTTTGATGAAACACACAGTGTGTTATACAGTAATATTAACTGATGACCACCTTTCAAGCACAAATTATTACTGCTCATAATCATATGAAGGCACTACTCACACAACTTTCTTGCTTCATTTATATACATGTGTGGAATTGATTAGATATTTGAATAAAAATCATTATGGGATAATGTACATTCAGAAATAATAATATGAGTGTTATTGATCAATTACAATTAGATGGGAAATAAGACGAGTGTTCTTATAATAAAATAAATAAATAAGTAACTTGTTAGAATGTTATAATGTGTGTGAATTGAAACAGAATTTTAAGATTATTTATTATCCTCCTCCGATTTGACTGACTGGTGGTAATAATATCTTCCATACGTATCTCTGGTATTTGCGTTGAGTCATTTCTGTTGCGTGTGTTGGGTGTAGACTCGATGAACCAGGCAGGATTCAGTAATCAATTTCTCTATCTCCACCTACATAGATTACTTCTTAGAATCTTAACCCTCTCCCACCCTATTGTGTACTTGTGTGTTAATGCATGCAGTGCGATCGCTGAGCTTTTTTCTAAATTACTTATCTTCTCGGGGTCAACCATTCTTACCTTAGCTAAATTCTTATGTTCTGACAATCTGACTACCCCTGACCTACTAGTTTGACCGATGTAGTTGACCTCACAGTCATTGCAGGGTATTTTGTTAGTTGTATTATTTTGTTTAATTGGGTCCACCAGGTCTTTTAGCCTACAGAGTTGTGTGAGTAACTTGATATGATTATGAGCAGCAATAAAATTGTGCTCGAAACGTGGTCATCGGTAAATATTATTACTGTACAACACTGTATGATTAATCAAAATGAAATCTTATCCATAATGGAGTTATACTCTACCACAGTGCCCAAGTTTTATACTTATGTAAATGTTTACATATAAACCCTTTTATAAGGCTTTCATCGATTTTCTCCCCTTTTTCTGTTCGTATCGTTGTTGTTGTTGCTGCTGTCGCTGTTTGTTCGGATGTATGAACACAGATTCAGGATTGTTTAAATCATACTACGAAATGTCTTGAAATTATACAATCAGCAAAAAACACTTCAAGCTTGAATGATATTTTACAAAGTCGTACAGTAAGTTCCTTATGTGTAACAATAATGTGATAATAATCATTTAACTCGTAACTTTTATATGTTTCTCCTATAAATGATCTAGTTTTGGCCGCATCGACTCCTAAAGGCAGATTGCTGACGAAACTTCAGCACGGATACTGAAGGCTGATGTGTCGTTTGCCAAATTACGCCATCTCTGACTTAGCAGACGTGATATTCAGCTGACTATTGATCAAAGGACGTGTGTATTGCTCAATATTTCTCTCTGCCCTCCTTTACGTCTGTGAGACGTGGTCATTGAAAGTGGAAGACGTGAAAAACCTGACTAGCTATCTTTGATCATAGATGTCTGTCTTTTATCTCCTGTGTTTTGCGATAGGTATAAGAGGGTGAGTAATACTGAGGTTAGGCTTCGGTGAAGTGCTAGGTAAAGAGAGAAAATCGATCGATAAGGTTATGAAGGTGAATAGATTGAGATAACCAGGAGATGTGTTACACACGCATGCCTAGCCATCGCCTTCCTTGGCAACAGGTAATGTTAGCTGACAACATAGTATCAGGTTAGAAAAGAGCCATTGATTATCAAACAAAACATGGTTTCATCAGCCGATGAAATCTACAACAGTAAGTTCGAACCAGCCACGTAGGGGGTTGTAGACTGCCTGACTGTTTGGGGTCTTTGGGATACTAAGAGCCAATGAAGACTGGAGACAATTAGTCATATGGCCCAAAATCTTCTTTGTCAATGGTTGGCGCAGATGCATTCCTTCACTGTTTGTGATTTTTCATATCCAACAAAACCCTATTGTTTTTCCATGTTACCATTCGTTCGTCCTCACATTTTTGCTTGCTACCCTTCCACCGAAGCTTCTTTTCTCTTTTGGATTCCTTTGTGTGCTCCATGGAGTGTGGCATTTCGAACTGCTGCACTTTTGTGCATTACGGCTGAGGGAGATAGAGTCTTCAAATTCTCTTATAGCATATGTCAGACAAGTCTTATTCACTGCCTTTACGCCATCGTTGGGAGTGTTCATCACATAAGTGAAAAGGCGGATGCGAACGTTTAGGCGCCTACTTATGGACTGGTGGGTATGCAGGTTTACCTAGGAGAGCTGAAAAACACTGATTTCAGAATTTGTTAGGATGAAATAGTGTATAAACCTGCTTCGGTTATTGAGAACCGTGGGGACGTAGCTCCTGATGCTGCTCTGCTCTCATATGGATCAAACTTGAAGTCAAAGGCCCGGTGGGCCGCTCCTTACAATAACCACTTGCTTCGGTCTGAGGGTCTGAGCAGTATCTCAGCCTTCGCACCAACTATGAGATTTCTTGTGTCGAATCTCTTGCTGCTTATAATGCACCAAGTTTCGTTTAATAATAATAATGTTATCGGTTTTGGTTTGATTGATAAGTCTTCGCTAAGAATTCAGTATAAAGATGCGAGTGACTAACTCATAGACGACTCTCTCCAATGGATGCCTCTAGTGTGATGAAGTGTGCTTTGAGAATTCGCTATGTGGATGAAATAGTTATCCTCTCCTTGTGACTTTCACAATGTAACTGATTGTTCCCCATAAGCCATAGTGCATCTTTCAAGTTGCTCTGCTTCGATAAGTTACAGAGACATTGGGAAACCTGGGAGTATTGGACAGCTGTTTCGTCAACCTTGTTTGAAACTCTGCATCAGTACGCATTCATAGGGATTCAAACCGCAGGACCTTCTGGTTATAAGGCGAGCTCGTACACCACTAAGCCACTGTGACCTGATCCAATGAAAAGTCCATGAATTCTAACATTTACTAATTCACGACATAGCGTGACCGCCAGCTAGTGTCTTCAGCGAGTATTTTTCTTCACAACCAACCTGCTGTACTCTACTGGGCACGACTTGTTCTTGCTTGTCTCGCGGTAGGTTCGGTTTCAATTATCTGCCAAGACACCCGGAAACTGCGTTACCCACCTAGTAAAGGCGACAACATCGCTAGTGACACTTCAAAATAGCTTGAAGCATCATGTTCCGCTAGATAGGAATGTCAGAAATGAATCTTAGTACAATACTAACAATCTAGCGTCTGAGGTCAAATTTATAGTTTAACTGCAGATAATGTATCTGCAAAAACTTTATCCGCTTCTGAAATACAGAAATATATTACAGTGAAATAAAAGTAATAATTACATAAAGTATTAATTACAATAATAATAATTACAGCTGTCTGTTAAACAAAGACAGAAACACGCTGAACAGTATTAATGTCGTGTGAATTCAAATTTTCATTAATGAGTGTCACACATTCACGGGTACATAAGGTGACAGCTACAGTTGACAAGGTATTTGATTGACATCTGATGTGTATGTGTGTGTGTGTGTTGGTTTCCAGAGATTTGATTGATTACAGGTTTGTGTTATCATGAGTTGACATCAGACAGAGAACCACTGGAAAACCAATTAGATAGTACAGCTTTTTCATCCTAGTTCAGCATTCTTGAACAGTACTCAGCCATTGGAGTCTACCAAGTCTGAGGTAGAAGGTTAGTTACTCGCGTTATGACACTAGCTAGCGGTTGCGCTATGCAGATTTTGCGAATTGTGGCAGAAGTTGGAGTTCATGGCCTGGCCATTGAATTGGGTACCAGTGGCTGAATTTCCTACAAATTCGCCATGTAGCCGAAAGGTCCTGAGTTGGAACTCCGGTGGCTGCGTACTGCCAGAGTCCCTCTATTACATTATTATTAATTTTTCTTTCCGTTACGGGTGGAACATACGGCTTCATCAACACATCTTCACTTTGTTCTGTTTTCTGCCAAACTCTTCAGCTGGGTCCACGATTGACCAAACTCTCTCATCTCCTCCTCACACGATCTCCTCCATGTCACCTTCACACTTACGACTCACTCGTCTCTTCCCATTGGGATTCCACTTGAGTGATGGCCTAGATTGCGTGCGGTGTCATTCGGCGGCCTCCTCAATGTATACCCGATCCATCTCCACTTTCTCCTACATATTCGTTAAGCGATCGGCTCTCGGTTGGTTTGTTCCACTGCAGAGTTTCTTGTTACTTATTCTTTCTGGTCATTTGATCTTCAGGATGGAGCCAACGAAGGGAGCAGCTGTTGATGAAAGTCTGCCAGAGTCCCTTACTAGTACGAAACCGCTGTCCCAATACTAAACTGTTGCAATTTTTAAAAAAATTCTATAACTGTTATAAAGATGAAGAACGTTGAAAATTACTCACTCAAATGTTGCGTTTAGTGGTATTATGTGGTGTATAGTATTACGTGTGAGCTATAGGATGCTGAACAAAGAAGGAAAGTGAGAAATCTGAACCGTAATATACCCCTAATTGAACGAGCGGCTTATTGACCTTGAACCGGCCAATCATGTTGAAAGACGGATTAATGTTATCCTCAATTATGCATTACACACTTCTATTGAATTGCGTTTTCTTATTGTCTTGTTGACATCTATAAAATGAGCACTAATCACTTTGTTTGTTTCCGTCCCCCCCTTTCGCCACCTCCGCCACTTTCTATTTCAGTTTCTGTATGAATTATTTTATTATATTCGTGATGCTAAAGACTGTTTAACTCAACCACCGCGGAAAACTATTGAAGAGCATTTGGCTAATCCAAGTCGAGTAAGTTGTGTGTGTGTGTGAATTGTTTAGTTTTAAATTAATATAGCTGGATAGTGTTGTTATTAGAATAAAGTATAACTATATGTTTCAATAGTTTACACACAATGATAAGTTTTGTTTCTTTTTGGTAATATTTCGAGCAAAATTACTGCCCGTGTTCACACCATTGTTGGAATTGTTTTGTTTTTTTAATTCACACATTTATGATATGTACTCATATATATAGTTCACTTTTTCGTTCATTCATTGGTGGATGTTGACTAGCAGTGAAATCCACCACGATGCACATCTCCTCCTATTTGGGACTCGTCAACTAGCTAAGATGTACCTTCATTCTGCAGTGAATGATGATTTTCCCATCGAGGCCCATAATTTCAAACGCCAAAGTATCCTGGATTCCACTGCTAGTCACCATCCACCAATTAAATTCTAATTAAATGCCCAGACATCGTCGAAGCATCTGCACAAGAAGCCGACAGACATGTCAACCTGAAACCGAGCACTTTAGTCGCCTCAATCGACGGGAAAATCTAAAATTGAATTAAATAATTAATATGACCCATTGCACAAGAGGTGGCCAGCTCTCGTGGCCCAAGTGGTCTAGTGGATAACGCTTTGTTGTTTGAAACTATGGTCACTGGGTTCGAGTCTCGGTGGGAACATCATCAAGAGTAATTAATACTATGTTTGGTTATACATAAAATCAGATAAGGATTACCAGGATGGATAGATTAAGTGTGTTTACAAATTGTTTTTGTACATAGAGGGGGCGAGGGCTCTTAGGTTTATGGAAATAGCTGTTGCCTCAGCGTATTTCAATAAGCGCCCTTGACTGTTTTTAAAAATAACCTTAAAAGCTGTTTTGACATCAGTCTTGTGGTTCATGTCGATTAGATGTTAGTGTAATGGCAGAAGACGAGGGCCAGGAAACAGATCGTTTATTGAGAAAATCAATAGATATTTATAGATTTTTATGTATATAATTCCTAACAGAAGAGCAACATCTTCTGATTGGTTGTTTTCTAGCTGAAGGTTATTCTGTACTGCTTGTAACCGTTTCTTAGAAAGTTGAGCCATATATCTGCAAATCGTATTTGCACACGTTAAGTCTTCTGTGATGAGTTGTTGAGTTCCTCAAAGTTAAGCTCTGTTCTTGTTTTTTCTCATGACCCCGATTCGGAATGTAAACATTGACGTGAATTGTTGTCGAAAATTTTGTCTTGCAGACAGCTCTCACCACATTAGTAGTCTTCCACCTGCGTCTATCAATTTTCAAAGTTCATCTGTTTTTATAACCTCTCCGGAATACGTTCTCTCACCCTCATATGCAAACTGTGATTACTCCTCCCTATGTATGGCTATCCACACACTCACACTTACGTAAAGTGATATTTAGTGTGGGATGTAACATAATCACTTGTGCACTTTTGAGGTTTATAGTGGAGCATACTTGTTGGCTTTCTCAATAATTTAATAGTGTGAAAATATTACCATACCATGAATTAAAAGTCAATCTGAACAAAGAATATTCTTTTCAGTAAGTTCACCTTTTTAGGTCCTTACAATTATAAAATATAATATATTTGTTGTCGTCACAATAATGATAACCAGTTATGCGGTAGATACATTTTTTGCGTTGAAAATAAATAGTCGAATTTGTATGACCAACTAGGCTGAAGTCGACTACAAATTTTGTAAAATGGGAGACAGTGGTGGTGATTAGTCATAATAGATTCGTAGAATGTGGCGTAGGAAAACTGAAAAGTCAGTTCAAGGTTATAAAAGGTGTCATTTGAGTGAGTACCTAGTACAAAGTAGTGTGTATTAAAGATGAGGAGATAGTAAGACTGTAATGAGAAGAGTTTAATCTCTTTCTCAAAATCCCACTATTTACTTCCCCATTATTGTATCCTAATTTAATGAAAACATCTTTCTTAGGGGCGGAATAGATTGTACATTTTAAAACTAGCTGACTCCTATACTGGCTTAAACAATATCAGTTTTCAGCAAGAGTACCCATCAGTATTTTATTTTCGTTCTCTATAACATCAGCTGTACAAATGCGCTGAATTCTCTTCAATAAAAATTTCACCAATCCTCTTTTATACTGTAGTAGATAGAAGCTGTGAAAAATAAAATATTGCCGTGTCCAAGGAGACTTTCTATAAATTCATTGCTTTATTGAACCATCGTCTCTCCTACTGAGAAATTTCTCTAAAATTCCAAGCTGGTTGTGGTGTGACTTTCTTTCTCGCATGTAAGAGTAGACGACTCGCATCTTCATGATCATCACGTGTCAAAATAATGTCATCAATCGATCAGACTATTTTTTAACTCTTAACCTATCTACCTACCTTGGCAATCCTTATCTGATTTTAAGTATAACCAAACGTTGTGTTAATTATTCTTATAACCCTTAAATCTTTTTTGTCGAGTTGTTCGTCCAATGGTGACATGGAGGAGGTCATGTGAAGAGATGAAAGCATGTGGGCAGACGTGGAGCCAGGTGAAAGCGTTGGCGTATAACCGACCGAACTCAATGGATACGTGCGACTGAAGCCCTATGTTCCTCTAGGAACTAAAGGAAACAATAATAATAATATCAATAATTCTTAAATTCTTTTTGTCACTTTCTGCATTTTAATTGGCCTTTCCATATTAGTTTGTTTATTAGATATGTCACGCAGTGAAACAGTATTATTTACTGGATGACACAGTTTCGAACAAAATTTATTGTTCATAATCATATCAGTTGTAATCACACGACTTTGAAACTTGAGTTTTATAGTTTTCTTTGTTTTCTCCTATTTGTCGCATGGGTAGTAGAATTTTCCAGATATCGGGGACAGGTGATGAATCATTCCTATTACATGTATTTGTATTTGATTCGATAAACAAAGCTTCTGTTATCAATCTCTCCCTATACCCTGTGACATTAGATTTCAAAACTGTCACCTTATCCCACCCGTCCTATTGTATGGTGGTGTGTGACTGCATGTAGTGCTATAGCTGAACTATTCTCTGGATTTCGTATCTTATTCGGATCAACTAATCTAGATTTCGCTGCTAGGTTTCTTATGCTCGGCTAGTCTGACTGCCCCTGTTCTACTAGTTTGACCTATGTATTTGACCTGACAATCATTGCAGGGTATGTTTTAGAGGCTCCTGTAGAGCCAGTGACAGTTTTAAAATCTAATGTCACAGGGTTAATGGAGGGAGAGATTGATAACAGAAGCTCTGTTTATCGAATCAACTGCAAATACGTGTAATAGGAATGATTCATCACCTGTCCCCGATATCTGGAAAATTCTACTACCCATACGACAAATAGGAGAAAACAAAGAAAACTATAAAACTCAAGTGTCAAAGTCGTGTGATCACAATTGATATGATTATGAACAATAAATTTTGTTCGAAACTGTGTCATCCAGTAAATAATACTGTTTCACTATGTGACATATCTAATAAACAAACTAATATGGATACAAGTGTAAAACTTGGGCACTGTGGTAGAGTATAACTCCATAATGGATAGGATTTTATTTTAATAAATCACACAGTGTTGTACAGTTAAATTAACTGATGACTTTTCGAACACAAACTATTGCTCATAATCATATCAAGTTACTCACACAACTTCTTTCCTTCATTTATATACATGAGTGGAATCGATTAGATATTGGAATAAAATTCAATATGAGATAATGTACATTCAGAAATAATAGTACGAGTGTTATTAATCCATCACAATTAGATGGGAAATACCACGAGTGTTTTTATAGTCATAATTCTGAATGTACATTATCTCATATTGAATTTTATTCCAATATCTAATCGATTCCACTCATGTATATAAATGAAGGAAAGAAGTTGTGTGAGTAACTTGATATGATTATGAGCAATAGTTTGTGTTCGAAAAGTCATCAGTTAATTTAACTGTACAACACTGTGTGATTTATTAAAATAAAATCCTATCCATTATGGAGTTAAAATAATATGGAATTAGAACAAGACATATAAGCGAACAATATTGTTTTCAATTAGATCTTCTTCAGGCATTACTCTAATTTACATAGATTTATATATAAAATTTTAACCAATGACGGTGATTTTGGGAATCAAATAATAATCTTAATAGTCTTAATAATAATAATGTGGTAAATGTTTTGAACGTAGTTAATAACGATGATTATAATGATAACAAAATATTGATAATAAGGTTTATGCAGGTGATAAGAATAACAAAGATAGTATATGTAATATGGAATTACCTACTGCCACAGTGCCCAAGTTTTACACATATATTATTAATTGGCCTTTATTATTTTCAATATATGTGTAAAACTTGGGTACTGTGGTAGTAAGTAATTCCATATTAGTTTGTTTACAAACTAAACAAACTAATATGGAACTTTATTATTTTCCATGATATAAATTGACTTAACAAGCACAAATAAATGTGTCAGGGATCAAATTGTGTTTCGAAATGTATTGGGCAAAAATACATCACATCAAGTTTTTCAGATAATCTCCGGCTTCTAATGACAACAAATTTATAAAAGCGATTGATTGTTTCAGATGAAATCCCTTTCCGTTTTGTAGAAATGCTTTCATCCGCCTATTCCAAAAGATATTGTCTTAAGTATGTTTATACGTGGTTCATCGTTGGTGTTTGCCGCCTACAACTTGGTCTACAACAGTATGGAGAAACGTTGGGAGGTGTTAAACCGTTCAAGTGTAGGTTGATGATTTTACTTTTAAATTATATTCTACTCTCATTATGGAAATTTATACGACATAATTTAAGCGAACAGATAGGTATTATTGATAAAAGCGAGAAACTTGGGCACTGTAGTATTGTATAACCCCATTATAGATAAGATTTTGTTTTGATAAATCACACAGTGTGTTATAAAGTAATCTTAATTGATGACCACGTTTTGAGCACAGTTTATTGCTACTGATAATCATATCAAAGCACTCACTCACAAAATTTCCTTGCTTCACTTATTTACATGAGTAAACACTGATGATTAGACATTTGAATAAAAATCAATATAGGATAGTGTATATTCAGAAATAATAATATGAGCGTTATTAATCAAATTCAATCAGATGGGAAATAAGACGAGTGTTTTTTATAGTCATAATAAGTAACTTGTTAGAATGTTATTATGTATGCGAATTGAATTGAAATAGAATTTTAAGATTATTTATTATCCTCCTCTGATCTGACTGACTGACTGCTGGTAATAATATCTACCATATTTCTGGTATTTGCATTGAGTCATTTCTGTTGCATGTGTTGTGTTGGGTGTGTAAACTCGATGAACCAGGCAGGATTCAGTAATAATAATAATAATAATAATAATAATAATAATAATAATAATAATTTGCTTTATTCCAAAACAGTACTTGTGATACAGAATGGAATTCTCAGCATTTTTACTACAGTATTGCATCCAGTTAGTACATTGTCAATAAATAGAATTCTACATAGATTGAGGAAACCACAGTTCATTATTACAACAATACATTGGCATGTTCAGTAGCAAAGGTAAAGCTGAAACAGTGTTTGAAGGTGTTAGAAAAGTGGGAGCTGTCTTATTAACTGGCGTAAGCGAAAGAAAGAGACAAAGCAGCACATAACGGAAAAAGAAGAGAGAGAAAAGGAACAGAAAGAAAGGAAATGTTGAACCTATTGATGAAGTGGGTTGGAAAGATGAGATCCAGTTGTACTAATGACTATTTAATGAATTATAGGTGTCACGCCTAATGCTTTCTTTATCACACAGAACGCGAGCTAAGTAGGGTATGGTTGAGTTTTTGTACTTGCTGGTGCGAGCATATAGTTTTCTATATTGGCTTCTTGTTTTACCTGATGAGATGCAAGGGGAGAGCAATCTCTCTTTATCTCGACCTACATAGATCACTTCTTTGAATTTTGACTGTGTTCCCCCTATTGTGTGGTTGTGTTTTAATGCATGCAGTGCAGTGTAGTGCTGAGCTTTTTTCTAAATTACTCATCTTCTCGGGGCCAACCATTCTTACCTTAGCTAAATTCTTATGTTCCGACAATCTGATTACTCCCGATCTACTAGTTTGATCTATATAGTTGACCTCACAGTCATTGCAGGGTATTTTTTAAATTATATTATTTTGTCTAACTGGGTCCACCGGGTCTTTTAGTCTGCTCGAAACGTCATCGGTTGATATTACTGTACAAAACTGTGTGATCTATCAAAATAAAATCTTATCTATAATGGAGTAGATACGTAATTTCGGTAAATTTTCATCAGTCTTTACAGTGTTTTTTATTCCTTCACGTTCCCAGTGGAACATAGGGCACCTTCAAGCTAGAAGCTAGAAGTTTCTGTAGCAGTGTTTATTTTTACAGGATGGAGTTGCCAGCCTCATGCCCAACTTTTCCCCTTTACTAGCTTTATTACTGGCCCAGCGAGGTAAAGGATTGAATCGACCGGGGATGGAACCCCGAACCATGTGCATGGTCGGCGAGCGTCCTAACCACTGTGCCACCGACGCACGTCTTTACCGTTACATAATAAAATCCGACTTTGTCAACTCCATTAAAAATCTCAATTTGAACAAAGAAGGAAGAAATATTGGCGTAGAATAATCTGGATCCGTTATATATATATATATATATATATATATATATATATATATATATATATATAGTCTGTGACGTTATAGAGTATGTGAATTGGCAGAAGCTGGAATTCATGGACTGACCATTGGATTGGGTCCCAGTGGCTATATGGCCTACGAGTTCTCCTCGTAACCGGAAGTTTGCAACCTGGCATTCATTAACTGTAAGTTATGAACACTTAAACCAATGAGTCGTGTATCTCTCTTTACCCTACCTACTCATCATACGTGGATGACTCATCTGTGTTTCATAAATATTCATGTCTATAACTATATGCATCTACTTATTGCTTCTCATTTGCGTGCTTGCCGTTTTTTTACTTTTTTATTTCACAGATTGAATGTGTCATCCCTCGATTACAAGAAATTTTATCTCAGTTAAATGCAGCAATGAATACACTAATGTATTTAATGAATAAACAATTTATTCTGTAGTTTTTCTTTGTTTTCTGTTTTTCTTTCGTTGTTGCTGTTGTTGTTGTTGCTCAGACTACATTTTTATTTATGGATGAGTGTTGTTGCTGACTAACTTTCAATTTACACCCTTTTCGACATTTTCACTTGTCCACGGACGTTTCAGAATCAACCTAGCCACTATAATCATTCCACCCTATAAAGAGAATTAGTTGTGAACAGTGATGGTGGATTTTGATGACTTCTTTTTTTGTCTTTTTCTTTGATTACCATACTGTGATATCTTATTATTCTCGCTGTTGTTGTTCCTCTTGGTGTTCCCCTTCCCTCCTTCCTTCCTGTCGCCTGCCTCTTCTCAAAAAAGCATAATAATAATAATATCAGTAGTTTTAAGAGTAGGTAATTAGGATTTTTATTGATCACTGATTTGGCCTATTTACTTGTATTTGTATTTTAACGTATCAATATTTCTTATTTTATTTCTTTGCATGTATTTCAAAAAGTTTTAGTTGATAATTTTAGCTGAAGAACTTTATATTTTACTCTATTATTATTATTACTATTATTAATTATTTATAATATACATATATGTGCGCATTCAATGTACAATTGTTTCAGTTGGCGGTTTGTCTCTATTCGTATTTATATTCCCCCCCACACACACATACACACGCGCACATTTTGATTTAAATGCATACAACGTCGTTGTTGTTCTTCTTGGTGTTGTTTTATGTCTCCAAAAGTCTACCGTTTACCGGTTTGTAATTCGACATATTGGCAGTAGAAATGATTGAATTGGTGCCAATTTGTCCATAGGCTAAAAGGTAGTAAGATTAAAGGAAGCAATAAATAGAGACTATATCAAAGATAGATTTAATTATTTACAAAGGAAACAAAGTATCCTCTTCGCTACAGTTGTACAACTGGTAACGTGTAGATGTTTATTGGATTCACACCTGCTTCTGTGAAGTTGACTGTTTTTGGCTACCTGTTTTTGCGTGTCCTTTCTAAATGAGTTAGAGAACACTAATCACTGTCGTCTGGGGTTCGATCCCTAGCTGACTGACTCCTTAACCTCGCTTAGTCATCAGTTAGTCAGGTTAAGAGGGAAACTTCTAAGCTGCTTCCTAGCTTGTAACCCTATGTTCCACTCGGAACGTAAAGGAGTCCTAACCACTGTGCCACCGACGCACAGTGGTTAGGACTCTCGCCGACCATGCACATGGTCCGGGGTTCGATCCCCTGCCGACGCACACCCGATATCCATGGTCGGCCTGCAAAATTTGGGCTACCGATATCCATGCTGAAAATGCCATACTTGTACTGAAAATACGGTGTGGCATCAAGCTGTAACCAAAATAAAAAATAAATAATTACTCACTACTCTGTTTGGTCGAAAGAGAAGTGGAATAATTCAATATTTGGTGTAATATCTCAATCGTGTCATTATTTAAGGTTATTTAGAGAGTGAATATAAAATTTTACACAACATAGTCTTCTTTGCACTACAGAAATCCTCTTTAATATGTCTACATAAATTGGATATATGATTACGATAAAGGTGACTAATTCAACCTTTTTATCTACTATGGATTTAATTTTCCAAAAAACTGATTACTCAACAAAGAATATTTACATTTTCGATAACCTGCTCTTCATCAGGTTCTACAGTTATAAATCCATCCATATTAATGAAATAATTAGGGTTATCAACAAAAATAATGTAACAGGATTTCATCATGAGCTAACATCGGTTATACAACCACCCACCCACCGGGGTTGGGACCGAGGACCTACTGGTTAAAAGACGAGCAAGCTCGTATGCCATTCAAACACTGGGACCCGATCCAATGGCCCATGGATTCCAACTCCTGTTACATATTTTTCGGATATGTACCTTAAATTTTGATTCATATGTAAATGCTGAAAGCACAGGGGGTAGAATTGCAAATTCAGTACGGCTTGAACGTTTTTGTTGTTGTTCCCTTGGGTTCCTAGTGGAACATAGGGCTTCAACTGCACGTCTCCACTTGCTTCTATCTTCTGCTGTACTTTTCACCTGCATCCATGTTAGTCCATACTGTTTCAACTCCTCTTCACACGATCTCCTCCATGTCACCCTTGCACTGACGTCCAACTCGCCGCTTCCCTTTCGGGTTCCACTCGAGGGCCTGACGTGCCATGTCACCCAGTGGCCTCAGCGAGTGTCCAATCCATCTCCACTTTCTCCTGCATATTATTTGTTGGACGATTGGCTCTTGTTTTGTTTGTTCCCCTAGTCTCTTGTTGGTGTTTCTTTCCGGCCATCTGATCTTCAGTATAGAACGAAGACAGCTGTTGATAAAGGTCTGCAACAGGCTGTTGGAAATGTTCTTTATGACCCGCCAAGTTTCTGATCCGTATAGAAGAACTGACTGACTTGACGTTTGTATTGAAAATCCGAATTTTGTTGTTGATGTTGAGTGACGAAGATTTCCAGATTGGTTTCAGGTTGATGAATGAATGTGTTTCTCGCCTTCCCGATTCTCGATTTGACATCCTCGTCCGTTCCTCCTGTAGTTGAGACAATACTCCCTAGATAAGTGAAAGAAGTAACCTCTTTCAAATCCCTCCCGTTGATGGTGATTGGCGCTGGATGTTGCTGCTTGAACTTACAACTGACTTTTATTTAGCCTGTAACTCTTTGCAAACTTAAATCACACTTTGATGGGAAACCAGTTAGTAACAAGTATAATGTTTCTAATCCATCGTTTGATACAGACTGAGTTCTATCAATCCAGTAGTTTGCAATGTGGCTACCATGCCACTAGGTGACTCGACATCACCGTGCACTTTGAAATGTCGATATGAAATGGTTGGAGGTAATCGGCAGGAAGACTTGGACCACCTAGGTTTCGTGCTAGTTGGCAATCACCAGTCAGAAAGGCCTATCTGCAATCACCTTGAAGGAACTCATGCCCTTTCTGATATTCGAACTCGCGTTACACAGTGCTGCAGTCAGAGCTGTTCGGACTCACCATTGACCTGTGGGACTGACTGTATGGGATACCTTGATTGGGCATTAGTCAGAAACTGGTGTAATGTGTCTAGTCCTTGGTGCTGGTGCAGAATGAATTCTATCGGTCACACTGTTTAGTACATTATAGTTAATAACAAGACTAGGTTTGCTTCATTGTCCAACACACTTAAAAATATACATTTAGTCGCTTTAACTAACTTTTCATAATGTCTCATCGATTGAAGTGACACCTAAATCGGAAGCAGCGGGTTGCACGACATGGAGAAAATTATTTGCTCAGAAATTTAAAGTTTGTGTACAGTCGTAGAGTCAGCTGAATGTGTGATGGCACAGAAAGGACTGTGATGAAGTTATGCGGCTGAAGCCCTATGTTCCATTCAATGAATGAATGAATTATAACTCCATGAAATATTGAGTGATAGTAGTACAGTTATGTATTGACTTTTAAAGATAACGATTGCGTCATAGTTTCGAATTCTACTTGTAATGAAATACAATTTCCAAGAGTTGGTTTGTAAAGGATTAAATTTGTTTTTACGAGTTTGACCACCGATTGATATCAGTTAGAGAACCATTGAAAACAAACAGGGAGTACTGGACAGCTGTTACATCCCACTAGTTTGGAAATCATCGACAGTACGCACCCACCGCCAGCTTTCGAATCTAGGACCTTCCGGTTACAATACAAGCCGCTGGTACCCGATTCAATGGTCAGACCATGAATTCTAATTTCTACCAATTCGTGAATTAGCGCGACCACCAACCCATTTAATCGAGTCCCAGTGGCTGAATGGTATACGAGCTAGCTTGTAACCGTAAGGTCCTGGGTTCGAACCCCAGTGGGTGAGTACTGTCGATGATTCCAAGACTAGAATGCAACAGCTTTCCAGTACTCCCTTGCTTTTAATAGTTCTCTAACTGATATCAATCCGTGGTCAAACTCGTAAAAATAAAATACAACTGTATTGTGAATTAAGAAGTTATGAGAAAAGTATTTGAATTCAATACAGCATATCTTACATACTTACCGATTGATATTCATCTGAAATGTATACATTGTTCATGCTTTCATTTATTGTACTGTCTGTATCTAATTCTTCACTGTGTGAAATAAAAAATAGACTTAGTGAATGCATTGTATTCACCTTAATATATATATATATATATATACCACTCTACGTTCTCAGTGGAACATAGGACTTCAAGCTAGAACTTGGAAGTTTCAGTAGAAGTAATGTTTACTTTTATGGGGTGGGGTTGATAGCCTCATGCCCAACCAACCTTCCCTCTTTACCAGTCTTATTACTGACTTAGCGAGGTACAGGAGTGCGTCTGTCGGCCGGGGATCGAACCCGAGACCACATGCGTGGTCCGCGAGTATTCTACCGCTGTGCTACCGACGCACTCTCTACTTCAATAACACAGTGTATTGAATAAGAAATTTAGCATGATACCACAATGGTAAATAAATAATAAATTCAAAAAACCAGTGAAGATCTACAATTTGATTAGCATTCACTGTTTTAGTGATATAATGGTTACATGAAGAGCTCTTACACGAGCACATTGGCTGGTTGGAATATTTTTCTTTTCAATAGCTATTCACTTATCTCAATTTGGTAAAACTTATGGCTTTTAAATTTGAAATTGTTTTCTAGTACTTTAAGGCACTTATCTAACACCAAACACCGGATGAAGTCGCCTGGAGTTCTAGTGTGGGACGTCATGACCAGTAACGTCCATCCATCCTGTCAGGAGTGAGGACAAATACTCACCACGGATGACACTGGCTGGTGCTCTGACTAAAGTCATGAATTGGTAGAAATTAGAATACATGAACTGTTGAGTCGCGTCCCAGTGGCTGAATGGTCTACACGTTTACCTTGTAACTGGAAGGGCCTGAATTCGAACCCAAGCGGTGAGTGCGTATTGATGGTTAGTCCCACAAACTAGGACGAAACAGATATGTGACAGTATTCCCTGTTGGTTTTCCAGTGGTTCTCTGACTGCTATCAATCCGTGGTCAGGTTTGAAACAAATCAAACCCTTACAAACAAACTCTTAAAAATGGTTTGGTTGGGAAAATAGCTTAACTTTGAACCGATTAATGAATTTTATAATTATTGTTCAATACATTGGAGAAAGAAAAGGGTCAAAGCAAAACAATCTTTAAATTTCTATTCTGATTTGTAGGGAATTTCAGATCCTTAACAATAATGATAGATTTAACAACTGTCTTCTCTTCTAATAAAGTGATAAACTTGAAAATACAACTAATATTCCCACTTCCATGACAAATTCTGTGCGTTGGTGGTTCAGCGATTGAACGCCCACCAGCCATGCATGTGGTCTGGAGTTTGATCCCTAACCGATGCACTCCTAAACATTGCTGTCCTCTTAAGTAAGGCCAGGAAAGAGCGAAGGTGGGACATGACACTAACAACCATTCCCCTACATGAAAAATCGAAAACACCATTGTTACCGAAATTCCAAAACTCTAGCTTGCAGCCTTATGTTTCATTTGGTAAATAAAGGAATAAAATAATTATAAATAATATATATACTCCTCACCTTACTATTTCCATTAAGGAAGCTACCATGTACGGATTTATTACAGCAAGTATTGCATATTGACCTGGTTCTTTCAGCTGTAATTTTGGCGAAAAAGAGACATTAATAATATAAGAATTTGACGTCTTTAAAGTATTGCAATGACTACAAACATGATACAACTAGTGATTTAAAAAAGACACATTTCAAAGAAGGTAAAATATAGCCATAATTGTTTTTTGGAGGTTAATTGGTGGATGATGACTAGCAGTGGAATCCACCAGGATGCGCATTTCGTCCTATTTGGGACTCGTCAACTAGCTGGATGCACCTGTGAGTGATGATGTTTCCACCAAGGCTCGAAATGCGCATCCTGGATCCCACTACTAGTCAGTCACCATCCACCATTCAACTTCTAATTACACGCCCGGATATCGTCGAAGCATCTGCAGAGGAAGCCAACAGATATGTCAACCGGAGACCAACCACTTCGGTCCAATCAATCGATGGGAAAATCTAAATTTGAATGAAATAATTGGGTTTTTTTCAAAAAAAAGGGTTATGATATATTATACTCTCAGATATGAAATATTCCCATATTGAGTCATAAGGATAAAGGCGTAAACAGCGAAGAAAATTTTCTCTTCGACGATCCCTTTTTCTTAAGCTGCTGTACAATCGTAATTATATTTAGACAAATAAATCATAAGACCAAGCAGATACTGGTAAAATTTGTCCTCCAAAAATGTATTACTCAGTGTAAGGTGTAACCTAGAGAGGATGAATCATTGGAAATTGAGAAAGGAGGCAGAAGTTGGCATGACGTAATAAGTGGGAGATAATGACTAATCAATAAGATTGTGACAAGTGGATAGGAATTAGTGGAAAGATGATAAAGTGTTTTTATATAAAATCTGTACAAAAACGCAATGTGATTAATAAACAGTAGTAGAGTGATAATAAAATATGGGTGATGTGAATAACAACAATAAAAGGAAGCAAAATTATAGTAAGAACGTTACTATGACCACGGTAGGGCGAGTGAATGTATGCAGCGCTTTTGAATGCAGAGGTCCGGTTTCAGATCCTGAATAGCTAATAATTCATCTATGTACAGATGTCATATGTGAAATCCTTTTTTAATATATTGAGGGACCATGTGTAGCACTGTGAAGCATTCATGCGCTGGGTGCTTGATATCCAAATTTGATAAGGTGTTCGAGGATGGAGCTGCTGCCATTCTTCTTTTCTCCTCTGGATAACCAAGCTGGACAATGTTCCAGAATACTTATGTGGACTTGACGCTGAGTAGAACCGATACACATTGCTCCACACGAGCAAGTAAACTGATAAATACACACTGAAGTGGTCAAAAGTGGTATCATATCCTTAACGTTAGACTGAATAAATTGCCTGTTGGAGAATGTGATATGGGAGGTGGCTGCTTGAAATGTCTTTCTTAGATATTTAGAAAGGCGGTTTCTGAGAATTTCTGCTTTGATGTTACATTTGAATTCCAGTTTCATGGGGAGAGTTTTCTTCGGAACAGTTATGATTTTCAGTGACAGAGGCTTTTCTTTCATCTTGGTGGATACCCGTTCTCTAGTAAGGTTTCATATAATAAATTTAATTCTCTCTCTATGGTGTCTTCCAAGCGGGATTTCTGCATTCTAAAACAGTACATACATTCACTTGCTCTACCGTGGCCAGAGTAACGTTCTCACTATAATTTTGCTTCTCTTTTTTTAAAATGTAAGTTTATTATTTACCTCTTACATAAACCGGTAGTATTCATACACCAAATCACTTCTAGAGGGTTCGATATTAATTGGGTAAAATAGCCGTGTGGCTATCTGTTAATGTCACTGATTTTGAATACTTTACAATAATCAGTAGTATACGTAGTGTCGGGTTATCACTCTCTTCGTAATATTTCGACATGATCTGAAAGTCATACCAGTGATTTACGTGACGCAAAAGTGATGTCATTCCAAAACAAAATGAATTACTCTTGCTTGATTACTCAATAACATATTGAATCCCATCTATGGTTATTAAAATACATTCACTTTGTTGAGTGTGATACCCTGATGTCGAACTTCTTATATATACATAGACCTATTTTTTTCTAAAATACTACATTAAAGTACTTCTTTTATTCCACCCTTAAACACTCGTGACGTTGGGACCCTATTGGTCGTTGACTGTTTTAACTTATCAATGTAATTAGTGTATATCAAGGTCATTTAACGAATATATATATACATATATATATTCAAGTGGTGTTAGCCTTTTTCGCTGTTGTTTCGAGACAGTTAAAGCTCTCTAAGTCAACAGTCTGTCTTCATGCATCGCTGGTTCGATGGTATCGCATCATATCGCGTTGTTGTTGTTGGTGGTGTTAATAGTGATTAGAACAGTAGGCTCGTAAATCGACTAGGTAGGTAGGAAGTTCGTTAACACAAATTACCAAATGTATTAACGGTCCTAAAAAACTCTGTGTATTTAGGACACATTGATAAGAAGACTGTGATTAGAGGTATGCTATTGTTGCTTATTAGCTGCAACTACGTTTTCCTGTGGTAAAATATATACTCTCTGAATTATTCGAGCAAGAATCAGTCATACTTGGGATTAGGGTATTGAAACATTTTCCGAAGAATAGAGTTTAAATGCTGAATTCTGAAAAATTCCCCCTGCGTGATTAAGTAAAGGACAAAGAAAAATCCAGTCGTAGCGCTATTCTATTTCATCTTGTGGATACAGAGCACAAGATTAATGTCAACGAGGCTGCTTTCAAAGTCATTTACTGCATACCAACAAATCTTAACTTCGCCTTAAGTGTTCGTCTACTACATATTGCTGAGGCCGTTGGGATCCACATTAAGAAGCCTAATTTGTGTCCAACAGAAGTAGCTAGCTCAGACATTGTCCTTACCTTGGCCATCTAGGTTCGAATGATCCCGAATGTTTTTTGTAGAAATTTCCTTAATTTCAATTGATATTCTATTTGCTATTATATTTTTATTATTATTTGAGCATCTTTAATGAACTGTAATTCCATAATGATCTTACTTGACAAATCGATATTATTTAAAAAACACCAATGTTGATATTGACTACTATTCTACAATATTCTATGTATATAAACATGCATATATATATGTATAATTGTAGAGCCAGAAGAGGAAATTATCGAAAAGAATATTCTGTTTTATATGTCTGAATGAATATTTTCGCTATATTTGAATATTGTTTCTTTTTCAGAACTTTATAATTTCTTTATTCATTCGATTCCACCATCCAATCCTACCCAAGAGGAGTTCATCTAACCCTTAGAATATGACAGATAACCTCTTTGATTTCGAATTCAAGTGAGGTAAATTTGAAGCACCGAGGAAAACAGTTAGCATACAAACACTATTTTGATAAGTATGATGCCAGTTAGTTTAGGGAATATTCCCTCAAGGTAATCAGCAATTTTACGATCATCACTTAGTACCAGTTAAACACAAAGAGAATACTAAATGTGTGAGATAGTCCCAGAATTTTAGATCAGGTCAAAGGTCAAATTAAAAACTGACCGGAAATAATTCTGGAACCTTCTCACACATTTAATATAAATACACGAATGGACAGCCTAGTTGTCGAAAAAAAATTCCTTCAGATTTTTATTTAACCTGAGTTCGAACCCCGGTGCGTGCGGACTGATGAAGAGCCCCAAACTAGGACGAAACTACTGTCCAGTACTCCCAGGTTTTCCAGTGGTTCTCTAACCAATGTCAGCTCATGATGAAATCCTGTAACCAATTTTTATTAATTTTCAATTTCACTTTTTAGTTTGCTTTTACTTTAATAATTATTCACTATTATCACTTTCATATGTTTCTTTTCTACATTTTCACACCCTCTCCGCACTTGTTAAATTGACACTCAAATTCCTTTAACTTTATCAAATTTCTGACCTTTTCTTTCTTCATGCTGTTGAGTACTACGTGATTTACAACTTTTATTTTCACCTCTAAAGCCATTTCTGAGTAATTACATCTTATTGTATCTTTCCTACCCAACTTTTCAGATTATTACACATAATTTTTAATTTGACTTTTCACCTGAAATATTTCTAGAATAGTACCACTACCTATCTTCTGCTTATAACACTCAGTAATTTTATTAATATGACCTTTGACAGAGAATACTAAATTTGCCTAACAGTTGCTGTACATATTTATCGATCTTATGATTCATTCATGTTTTTATGAAGCCCGACGGCAATGACTCTCGGCTGTTGAATTAATCTTGAAACCTGTTTCGCCGCTGTGCATTTTAAGTGAAATGATCACATCCCACTGTATTTACCAATTTGAATGTATGTGCGGCCACACATCCATATAAGGAGGATTCATCGATCTCTGCAATTAAGGGTTGGCTTCACAGTATATACCAGAATGGCTTCCGAAGCAAATATAATCTCCAGAATCCATTAATGGTGAGAACAGACAACCTAGCTCCTCTTTTGCAAAAGTCATATAATAGAGACAGGATATAAAATTGATATTTACACGTCTTTTAAACCTATCTATAGAACGCGTTTGCGGGAGGGCGTATCCTAAAGTTTGTGGAAGCCCTGGCTAGCAATTAGGAAGTTTAAACCACCTTTATGCATTCAAAGCAACAATTCGTCATCAAACTAAACCTACCGTCCTTGGTAAACTTTGTTTTGTTTTGATACCAGCCAGGGTAGATGTACTATTTATTACCTCTCTTATTTGGTTTAGTGATTGATCTTCATTGTTATTTTGACCTTCAGTATATCCTTTTATAATGAACCGTATCTATTTTCTCATCTCTTTATAAATTTCACATATATTCCTATGACAATTGCATGTGTGTGTGATCAGATTGTTTGAAATAAGCATTGCACGCAAATACATTACAACACGATTCAGATAAATTACGTCTTCTTATTGCTTTGTCTAAATGCATTAAGGGAACTAATTATTTTAAATAAAACTTATCTGTAATAAGACATTTACTTGTTTAAACGTGCTTGATTAACTTACTTTAATATTTTGACAGTTTTTCAACTGAACTCTATCGAATAGACTGATGTGTACTTTGTCAACGTAACCCAAATACAAAGCAGCTAGAATGAATCTATGAAGAGAATGTAAAAATAATAATTCAATGAAATACAGGGTAACATAGTTTCTGGGAAAATTGAATAATAATGAGGACAACAATAATAGTGATCTGCTTTATTCCAGAAAGAGTACTTATGTAACGACGGAAGACAATTGCACAACAAAGTAATATAATTTACAAAATGCCTTGCAATGACTGTGAGTTAAGTCAACCACATAGGTCAAACTAGTAGATCAGGTGTAGTGAGATTATCAGAACAGAAGAATTTAACTAAGGTTAGAATGATTGATCCCACGAAGATTATTTTTTTTATTTTATTTTGATTTACAGCTTGATGCCACACCGTATTTTCAGTACAAGTATGGAATTTTCAGCATGGATATCGGTAGCCCAAATTTACAGGCCAACCATAGATATCGGGTGTGCGCCGGCAGGGGATCGAACCCCGGACCATGTGCATGGTCGGCGAGAGCCCTAACCACTGTGCCACCGACGCAGAGAAAAATCTCAGCAATTGCGCTGCATGCATTAACACGCAATCACATAATAAGGTGGGGTGGGACAGAGTCAAAATTCTAAGAAGCAATCTATGTAGGTGGAAAGCGAGAGAGATTGAGTACTGAATCTTGACTGGTTCATCGAGTCTACACACAACACAACATATGCAACAAAAAATAACTCAATCCAAATACCAGAGATACGTATGGAAGATATTATTACCACCAGTCAGTCGAATCAGAGGAGGATAATAAATAATCTTGAAATTCTATTTCATTTCAATTCATATACATCGTAACATTCTAACAAGTTACTTATTTTGACTATAAAACACTCGTCTTATTTTCCACCTGATTGTATTTTATTTATAATACTAATATTGTAACAACAGAAAGCAATACACGGAAGTCAGGGTAAATATTTTTGATTAATCAAACTTCTGTTTATATATGTACAGTTTATATTCGTTAACCAGTCACTGAACGTGTGATTTTGGTTTAAATTAAACGACATGAAAAAAAATGTTCAAATATATATATAATTTTAATTTTGATTAATTTCCCTAAAGATGTTCAGACCAGTTTGCTGAACTAAACGTTAGAATTGCTCATTTCAATTTCACTGAGATTTTACAATCATAATTTTTACGCATATGTACTTGTTAGCTGGCAACCAATTATTTTGGGTCAGTTCGGTCGTATCTTGATAACAGTCCATATGAATCCAAAAGAAACTTGTTTCTTGTCAATTGCTGTAGGTATTACTGAAGCTTTGAGACATGCTACGACGACAGATACTAACGAGGATGAAGCTTAGCTTAAGCGCTTCTTACAATTGGACTTGTCTCCATATTAGATAAATGGAAAGATCCAACATCGCTCATGTTCTACTCCCCTTCCTCTCATTCCACAGCAAATGTTGAATACTTTCGGCGTCATCCATTAAGTTGATTGATGCTAATCAATATTTTATGAAAGCCTTGAATAGGCTACTTCATTAAAGTATCTCTGTTATCTCTAAATATGTAATAACAAGAAATATAAAACATTTGCAGTTGACTCCACATTACTCCAGTGGATTAGTTAGCTAGTTAGTTAGATACATAACCTCATATTTCAAAAACCTATAAGTTGATTAATAAATTTGATAGTGTGTCCAGATATCATAAGCATTTAAGAGTCATTTCGTCCTTGTTTCAACCTCTTCAACAGCACACACATGCGTCGATAACTTTTAAACAAAACAAAAAGTTAATTCACAATAGTATAATAAATACATCAACAGTTAACTTACTCATGTTTTCTTATTTTATTCAATATATTCAAAAGAATCTGATGCTTATTTCTACTGATATTGTCATCTGTCGAATGTATAGCCTCCCCAGTAGTGTTATATTCATCATAACGGATGATAATTAAGTTCATTTGATTAGATTTTACTGTTGACCAGGTATCTGTAAGATCATTGTAAATCTCAATTGTTGTATTTTTATTGAATTGCTTAATTGAATCAATATTGTTTTGAATTAATTGACTTAACTGTATTGTTTAAGTAGGATCAGTTTATAAGTAAGTAGATAATTAAGTGATAAAACGAAAATCAGAATAAAAATAAGAATAATGTTAAATTCCGTACTATTTATAATAAATCAATAAATTAATTGTGAAGACATTCTTGTCAGTAGAGGAGAGGATTCCTTACAATTCAAGTAATTTTCTTCAGAAATTTCAGTCAGCTAGAAAATAGTAGCTCTGTTTTGTATCTTGTCATTAAAAAAACCATTTTTACCTACCGACCTGGGAAGCATCGTTTCAACTACAGGCGGATGGAACTGATGAGGATATCAAAGTGCGAGGATCGGGAAAACAAGGCAAGCTTTCATTACTCTTAAGTCTGTGTGGAGGTCAACAGCACTCAGTATGAAAAATAAAATCGGGATTTTCAACTCCAATATGAAGTCAATGCTACTTGCTGTACTGATCAGAGACTTGGCGCCGCACCGCGTCACAAGGGACACTTCGAACAAGCTACACACCTTCATCAACATCTGTATTCACTCAATAGTCAAGATCAGATGACCAGAAAAGATCAGCAATAGGGATCTCTGGGAGCGAACCAACCCAGCGGAATTGAAGTGTGCAACAAATAAGCAGGAAGAAATGGAGGTGGATTGGATTGGCCATACTCTGAGAAAACCATCAAGTGACATCGCACGCCAGGCCATCGCTCGAGTGGAACCAGACCGAATAGGAAGCGGTGAGTTGGTGGTCAGTGCGAGGGTGACATGGAGGAGGTGATGTGAAGAAAAGATGAAAGAATGTGGGCAAACGTGGAGTCAGGTGAACAGGATTCGCGGAGAACCGAACGCAATGGAGACATGCAGCTGAAACCCTATGTTACTCTAGGAACTAGATGAGATAACAATAATAATAATTAAGAGTACTTCGACACTACTGAGTACGCCAAACATTTATCACCCACTTTCAATAGGTATATGTTGATGCTACCCACCCCAAATGATTCACAACGGAAGGTTCCGTGAAGCCAATGAAGTGAAGAGAGGAGTAAGACAAGTCTATCTACTATCAACACTGATACTCCTTCAGGGAAAGCTTCGATGAATGTCAGAGACATGTTTCCAAAAATAACACAAAACAACTGTGTCTATAGGATAAAGTGTTCAGAATATGAAGCTTGATATGTATAGGGTAAAGCAGTAGACAGGTGAAAGTCAGAGTGAATGAACATAGACTGTGCACGAAACGGCTGTCTGAAAATGAAGTAGCATTAAAAAGTCTAGAAAATAGATCAGCTGTGACAATGGACGCTACAGAGAGTGGAAATAAGATTGATTTCCACAACGTCGTGGCTGAATGGTATACGAACTTGCCTTGTAACCGGAAGGTCCTGGGTTCGAATCCCAGTGGGTGCGTACTGCCGATGATTCCCAAACTACGATGAAACAGCAGCTGTCCAGTACTCCATGGTTTTCAATGGTTCTCTAACTGATATCAGTCCGTGATCAACTCGTAAAAACATAACTAACCCTTACAAACCAAACTATAGAAAACAAAAAGAAAGGTTGACCTCTGAAGCCTTGAATATTTTAATCACATCGAATGCAATAAACAAGAGAGGTGGGATAGACTCATCACCTAGATGGTAGACTCTAATGAACCAAAATAGATGAGAGAAAATTCAAAAATATCCAATCCTCTATAAAAATATTATCATGATGTGACGTCTTCTCCATAAACAACATGCACACACACAGTCATGCGGACAAAATGCACATACGTCAATTTGACATGAGTCATCAAAGAAATATGATGACTTTTTACGTAGTTTTCTATTGGTACAAATGTCTACCGAGACGTGAACTTCAAAGGAAATCACTTTAATTTATGTAATTTTTTGACTATATATTTTGATGATCAATGAAAACCCGGATAATTCTTCTGCTGAAGAAGCTGTGGTGGCTTACACAGAGAAACGTTCAGAAAAATACTGTTTTGGTCTCTTCTTAAACAGTTTGGGGTTACTTTAAACAATCTATCATGATATTTTACGAGTTGACCACGGATTGATATCAGTTAGAGCACCATTGAAAACCAGGGAGTACTGGACAGTTGCTGTTTCATCCTAGTTTGGGAATCATCGGCAGTACGCACCCACTGGGATTCGAATCCAGGACCTTCCGGTTACAAGGCAAGCTCGTATACCATTCAGCCATTGGGACCCGATTCAGTAGCTCATGAATTCTAACTTCTACCAATTCGTGATTTAGCGCGACCCCAACCATTGTCGTTGGTGAGACATCCATCCACACACGTGACATCTAATTGGACCTCACTGGTCACAACTTCTCACTAGAGCTCCAGGAAACTCGTTCCTCTGGCAAGTCGCTAGCGAGCATCATATTGATTTTCTATAGTTGGTTTGTAAGGATTAGATTTGGTTTTACGAGATGATCACGGATTGATCATGGATGAAACAGCTGTCCAGTACTCCGGTGCTGGTTTTCAATGATTCTCTAACTGATATCAATCCGTGATCAACTCGTCAAAACAAAACTAATCCTTACAAACCAATTTTAATTATATTCCTTATTATGATGAACAAGATCGTGCAACAAACCGTGGAGAATGACGAAGATGTACATACGTTGGACCGACAATAAAAAACAAGTCTAGTTTATTCGGAATGAAGATCATATAACCAGAAAGGACAAGCAAAAAGTAACTCCAAAGCCAAACCGGAGAGGAACCTATCTCCTAACAAATATGTAGAAAGAAACGGATTTAAACTTTGCGCATATCCTGGAGAGACAATTCAATGACAATCAGTACCAGGTGCTAGAGTGGGATCCAAAGAAAGTTGACAGTTCAAGTATGACATGCTGAAGATCGTGTGTAGTGAGAAGATGAAAGCTTGTCAGCAATCCTGAGGCCAGCTATAAACAGACGTCAAACTGAAATTCAGACGTCCTGTTAAAGTGCTATGTTCCACTCGCAAAACACAAAGGAATAACAATACCGATTATTCAGAAGAGTTAACTGCCCAATCACTTTTAACCTATTTATTCAATTACAGTCTCATTTGCAGGTGATAAGCTTAGATGTTGATCATTAATGCGAATACCCTCATATCAATCATGTTAAACGAAGGATCAATCTATAAGGCACTGTACATTTGAATAATTGCTTGATTGTTAAAAACTATTCGTCACCTCACTTTTCTATATTTTTGTTTATTTCATCTACATTTTTCTATCTTTATTGATTTTCTATCTTGTGTAAAGTCTTATAAGTCTAATTCATCACATAAAGTATTTTTATTACGGTAAAATTTACATAATCAGTTATGCTCTACTTAGTCTGTATGTAAATCGTTTTAAACAACAAAAAAGCGCTACAAAAATCACCTATTCAATGTTTCAATATCAAGCAAATCATTGAACCAGTCAATGAAGATTCAATATACGTTTGGTGTTCTGCAGTGTACTCAGAATATACTACACTTTGACAAGAAGTAGAGAAGGTATTCTATTCGTATGTGGTCCTGCTGTCAGCTTTGCACTAAGCATTCAGTCTAAACCAGGAACAAAGAATCTACCATTGAATTTTGATTGGTTGACACCCTACTAACCAATCAGAAGACAGTTGCCATAGCGTCAAACCTTGTAAATTATTGGTCATTGTAAAACAACTATATAAACAGCTGTATTCTCTGGACATTAGCCTATTTTTATCCTGAAGAAATAAATTACTACCTTCTCATTCTGTACAAAAGAAATACTAACTAATCTCTTACCCTATTTGGTGGACTCCGCTGGTGACAACTTCTCACTAGAACTCCAGATAACTTAATGTATAGAGCCAATCACTAGTGAGCATCAAACTAATTACCTATCAAGTATTGGTTTGCAGGGATTTGATTGATTACAGATTTGGTCACGAGGTGTCACCAACTAGAGGAAAATTGGCCAACATGGTAGTAGCCAGTGGGACCCGCCGAGTCAGATAAGAGATCAGTTACTGGCCTACGACACTGGCTGCAGGTTGCGATATATATATATATATATATATATATATATATATATATATATATAGGATAGAAGAAGAAGATAGGACTAGACACATTACACTAGTTACTGACTAGTGCGCAATCGAAAATGTCCAATACAATCCTACAGGAGGTCAATCGCGAGCCTGAATAGCTCAGTAGTAACATCTCTGACTGCGGCACTCACTGGGTGACGCGGGTTCAAATCTCAGAAGGTACATGAGTTCCTTCGAGGTTGCAGATACGCCTCACTGATGAGCGCCAATTAGCACGAAACCTAGGTCCAAGGCTGAGCTTCCTTCCGATCGCCTCCAACCATCTAATACCAACAATATATACACAGATATGGAAGTGACAGAAGTAGGAATTCATGGGTAGCTAGATCGAGTTCCAGTGTCTGAATGGTCTACGAACGTTCTTTCGAAACAGTAGGTCCGGGATTCGGACTCCGGTGTTTTTGTACTGCTGCAGAGTCGTAAACTAGGATGAAACAGCTGTCCAGTACTTGTGATCAAAGCTATAACAAACGAAATCCCTGCAAATAACCACTTTGCAAACATTAACTAAACGGGGAAGTATAAGAATTTGATGGCGTTCATAAAGAGTCAACGAAAAAGATTTTGACTCATATTACCAACGATTTCAAGCTATTGGTCTTTAGCATTCCCAGAACCTCAACAAAGCAGTCGACGCATCTGTATGTGGGTTGGACCAACAATCAAAGACTCAGAGGATTTCATCATGAGCTGAAAGCAGTTAGAGAGTCATTGGGAAACCTGTGAGTACTTGATTGGTTATGATTTGCCTCCTCCCCCCATAATTCTTTTCCAGACTAATCCAGACTAATCTTAAAAAGCAAAAAGGTAAATCAAAAGAATTCATAGAGTAATAACACTCACTCTTTCATGAAATTTAGCCAATTCACTTTGTACTGCTTCATCATTTGATGGAATTTCAGAAAGATGGAATTCATCAGATTGTTGTAGTTTTGAACGTTGAGCATGAATTAATTCTTTTAACAACTGTAATGGTGTTTTATGCATCGATACGATTTCATCTGCTATCCAATTCATTTGACGTAGTCGATTTACGGCGTTGACACGACTAACTGATAGACAAGCCTCATTAGTTTTTGTTGTATACAAGTTAGTTATGTTAAAACCTGCTCGAAATATTAAAAAAAAACATGCATTTAGTAAAAGCATAAACATTGGAGTACCAACTAATTATCTATGCCAGCTTTTATTGAGATGCACGCTCAATGTGAAGTTTACACTTAACGATATCATCTGTAATCAGATGGGGTGGAGTCAATATGAGGTCTCCACTAAGACCTCCTCTAGTGGAAGTCTTCATGACGAGCTCAGTGAAGTGGACCACTGAAAGAGACAATCTCGAGTCTGCAAATGTCTAGGCGATATATGGACGACAATTTTATTATTTATGGTGATAATTGTCCAACTTATGAGCTTCTTGGAAAATCTAGTGGTTCCCACCCATCGAAGAAGAGTCGAATTCCTCATTTCACTTCTTAGATGTAATGCTAGATAGAAGAGAAGATGACACGTTGAAAAGGTCGACTTACTGAAAGCCACCATCTACAGGTGAGTACACCAACTTCAACAGTTGGGTACATCTAGGCAGGAAGAGAAATATTATCCGTTCTCTATGCTCCAGAATTCGGAAAATTTGATCTGTAGATATGATCGACATAGAAATAGAAAGCCTTCGGACAACTCTTTTAAATAGTAGATATCGTAGAAGGTTTATCGACAGAAACACCAAGAAAGACACCATCTCCAGCGAAATTACAGTGCCAAAGAAGACACTGTCTATGAGTTTGGCGTTCGATTCCCATCCTTATGTTCTGGTCAAGAAGTAACAGTCATTCACCACCATAGGCTTACCACCAATACTGGTTAAATGAAGAACATCTTCATGTTGTGATTTAAGGACATCCTCAGTGATGTAATCGTTAATACACTTGGTGGTTGTGCTAACGAATTCTCTACCTAGTCGATTCACAAGCCTATTGTTCTAACCACTATTAGCAACAACAGCGACAACAACAACACGATACGATACCATCAAAAACTCGACCCAAGAAGACAAGACAGACCACTGACTTAGGGAGCCTTAACTGTCTCGTATCAGCGGTCCAAATGGCTGACAGTGCTTGTGTATACATAAGCTTTGAGTGACCCTGAGAGATACTAGATGCATTGATAAATTAAAAACATCAACAACCAATAGGAATTCAAGGTTACAAGTGGAGTGAGGGATACACAACCAACAATGTTTAAATACATGTAGTATTTTAGGGAATTTGTTTTATCAGTCTAGATAAACTATAAAAATTGAAATATTTAACCAAAAATATTTACTTTGAAAGAAAAATAACACACAAATCCAGTAAAAATCTTACCTTCACTCAACAAAATTTTTAATATTTGACATAAATTTTTCAACCAGTTCGATGGGGATATAAACTTCTCGGAATGATGATGATGATGATAGCTTATTTGAAGGCAACATTCTTTTATACACCATTTATGATTCACTAAAGAATTGATTATTTCATTCCAAACATGTTTAAATTGTCTGTTTTGAGTAAAAACAAATAATAACATTATGCTTTTAAAACAAATTGAGCGCGCAAGCTAAAAAGCGCGCTAAAATTTATGATTACTATTATTAATAAATGTATACATCTTATGACGTTTGATTCCTTAAATAAATTCATGGATAGGATTGGAGGATTTCATCATGAGTTGACATCAGTCAGAGAACCATTTGAAAACCAACAGGGAGTACTGGACAGCCAGCTGTCTTGTCCTAGTTTGGGACTCTTCATGAGTACGCAACCACCGGGTTCTCCAATGGTTCTCTAACTGATATCAGCTCCTCATGAATTCAAATAAAGCAAGAACAACAGCAGTGTTTGCAGAATAAAATTGTACTTTCATATCGTTTATTTCGTTGGCTTCTCATCAGCTGCTTACAGTCTAAAGTCATTAATAAGCATATCTACAAAAACAAATTTAACATACTTGCACAGAGTTTCTTTTTAGACAAAAATCAATCAGTATATGCATACAATAATAGCAATATATATAAAATAGTAATAAACACTTTATTCCGAATAATAATGGTCATACATAATGGAAACTTTCTACATTACGTAATCAGATGGAAGAGCTCAATTCTCCCCAAGTTCGCCAAAGTGATCTCCATCAAGCGCCTGAAGCCGGATTTATGCGTTCAGAAAGAAGCGATTACCAGTCTTTCATTGCCAGCCTGGTAACTGGATATTTTCACCCCCGCTTTCATCTGATTACGTTATGCCAAAAGTTTCCATTGTGCATGATCATTACTGTTTGGAATAGTGCTAGATATTATATATATACATATATATATATATATATTAATGTATGTATATATTGATTGACTGGTTTTTGTTTAAAAATGAACTGTCTGTGCAAGTATGTTAAAATTGTTTCTGTAGATATACTTAATAATGACTTTGGCCTGTAAGCAGCTGATGAGAAGCCAACAAAATAAACAATGATGGTACCATTTTATTCTGCAAAAGCCACTGTTGTTCTTGCTTTATTCAAATTCATTAAGAGAAATAAATCTATGAAACATGGTGAAATCCTCCAGTCCAAACAAACAAACAAATCCTTACAAAACCAGTACTTGAAAAATTCATAGATAATTAAATTCCAACATAATGCTTTTACAATCTCAAGGCCCTGGGAGTCAACCCCTACTGTGGAAGTTGTTTTGTAATCTCTGTTAGTATTTCTTAAATTTATACATATTCTTTAGATTACGGGTTTTTCATAGGGATTTGGATTAACTTCCCTGAAGATTTTGTCAAAGACCAATATCAGTTACAGAAATCATTAAAAACTGAGGAGCACTGAGTGATTATTTCATCCTAGTCTGGTGGTAGTTATCAGCAGAGTACACCCACAAGCCTACAAGCCGTCGAACCTTGGACCTTTGGGTTATGAGTTCAAGTTCGTTGATCATCTAGACACTACGGTAGGGATTCATTGACCTGTGGATTTCATCTTTGTCAATTCATGATATAACACCTTCGACTACTATGCATGCCTTGATAGTAACATTGTGGATACTGCTGAATGGCTAAATGGTCAGCAAGCTTGGTTTCTTAACTTGAAGGTCCCAGTTTCGATCTCTTTTGGGGCTGTATACTGATGAAAAGGCAAGATACGCCTTAATCAATCTGAAACCAGTTTGGAAATCTTCTGCACTCAAGTAGAATAAACAAAAAGATTGGGATTTTCAGCACAAATGTGAAGTCAATCACTTCGTCTACATATGGTTCTGAAACTCGATACCGGCGTTATGAAAAGCATTTCCAATGGGTTTTATACTTCTATCAACAACTACCTTCTCTGGCTCCATACTGAAGATCGAATGGCAGACTGTCCAGAAAGAATTAGCAACAAGAAAATATGACTGGGAACAAACCAACCAAGAGCCTATTGCTTAATAAATATGTAGGAGAAAAATGGAGATTGATTGGATATTCGCTGAAAAGGGCGTCAAATGACACTGTGCGCAATGCAGAGCATCACTCGACTAGGATCCAAATGGGAAGTGACGAATGCGTCGTCAGTGCAAGGGTGCCATGAAGGAGATCGTGTGAGTTGGAGGAGGTAAGAGATTATGGGCAATCGTGTTGGGCCAGCCAAAGAGTTTGGCAGAAAATGGAAAAAGTGGAGATATGTTGTTGAAGCTGTATGTTCCACTCGGATCATAAGGGAACAATAATAATAATGCACTAGCGAATGTCATCCATGCCCACTATTTGTCCTCACGCTCGATCTTGTGGATCCCACTGGTCACGACTTCCTACATGTTCCTCTAACCAAGCATAGAATCGACTTTTTATTCACAAACACTACCTCACTCTGCTCTATATTTCATTTACAAAATAATATTAAAATTTTAGCAACAAAACCTGTTACATTAACTTGTCTTCTTTTATTGGGAAATGATAAACTTACTCCTTATCAGATAAAGTGGATAACTGACTGTTTATTTGACATCTTGTTGTGTAATCAAAATATGTACAAAGTTCAGTTGAACTGAAAAATATCTCAGATAACCTTGAAAAAAAGAAAATTTGTGTCACTATAAAGTTCAGAGAAAGAATAATAATTCTATATTTAAAAAATACACAAAAAAATGAGCGAAGAAATATTCTTTCCTTTTCAGTTAGCTGCTCATCATTAGCTCTACACTGATATATAGATTCTTTTTACGCCAAAATTGTACCAACCAAGTGGTTATTTTTTTCCTTCACGTTCCCCAGTAGAACATAGGGCTTCAAGCTAGTACCTTGAAGTTTCTGTAGCAGTGTTTATTTTACAGGATGGGGTTGCTAGCCTCATGCCCAACCTTTCCTCTTTACCAGCTTTATTTCTGGCTTAGTGAGGTAAAGGAGTGCGCTGGCCGGGGATCGAACCCCGGACCATATACATGGTCGGCGGGCGTCCTAACTGCTATGCCACCGACGCAAGTGGTTATTTTAGTTAATCATTTTTAGGTATAACGGGGGTGGAGTGAAATTAAGAGGCTAAAAGACATCAAAACAATTAAGTAATAAATGTTAGTAACAAGATATCTAAGTGTTGAAAGGGGGGTAAAAATTAATTAATCACGGGATTCAAGATCATTTAATTCGTAGGGGTTAGCATCAAATTATTACATAATCAAGAAATTTGTAAAATTTTAATGATTAAGAAAAATTACGTAAAATACAAGCAAGTTATTCAAGTGTTGGTTTGCACGGATTTCATTGGTTTCGGGGATTCTCCATGAACTGACAGGGGTTAGATGACCATTGGAAATCCTAGGAGTACTGGACAGTTGTTTCGTTGGGAAGTCATGACCAGTGAGATACAGTAGGTCAAGTGTGAGAGAATATACTCGCCACGGATAACATTGGCTAGTGCCACTCATGCTATATTGTGAATTTTCAGAAATGAGAATTCATGGGCCATTGGATAAGTGGCCTACGACCTCGATTTGTAACCACAAGGTCTTGGGTTCGAAACCTGGCAGTGAATATGTACTGATGAAGAGTTCCAAACTAGGAGGACGAAACAACTGGTTGTCCAATACTCCCAGGTTTCCCAATGGTCTTCTAATCAGTATCAGTTCATTGTGAAGTCCTGAAACAAACAAGTTAATACAGTTAGGGGAGGCGTGGCCAATAGGGTATAGCAGGCTGAAGATGAGGCAGTATCACATAGAAGAAGACATTGCTAAGTGGTTGCACTATGTCATGAATTGGCAAAAATTAGAATTCATGGGCTGGCCATTAAGTCGGTTCCCATTGGCTTAATGGTCTACGAGCTCGACTTATAATCAGAAGGTCCTGGATTCGAACCATGATGAATGTATACTGCTGAAGAGCCTCAAATTGGGACGAAACAGCCGTCCAGTACTCCCTGTTGGTTTTCCAATGTTTCTATAACTGATGTCAGCTCATGATGAAATCCTCCAACCAATCAAACAAACAGACTCCCTACACAAAAAACCAATACTTGAAAACAACTTTGTCTTCTGTTCCCCGAGGTTTCCATACCGCTAAAGATGTTTGGTTTCCTAAATGGGGGTTGCTACTTCCACTCCACTCCCAACCTTCTCTCTTTTCCAAACTTAAGACCAACTAGTTAAACTATGACCCTATGAATAACTCAAGAATTTTCGTCTTCCAACAAATAAGCTCTAAACTCCAATAATATTCAATGACTCAATTTGATAATATTAATAAAAAACTTACTTTTTAACACTTGACAAATCCAAAGTAAAATAAATTTGATTTGAATTAAACCATTTAGTTAAACAGTGTAGTAAATTTTCACCGTGAATTAAAACACAACCAACTGAACATTGATCATTACTGTTATTATGTTGATTTAAAGATAATGCATCGAATAAATTTAAACATTGCTGTACATTTTTATGCGTATTATTCAAATACAACAAATCATTAATCAATTTTCGATGAATATCAGTAAGTTGGCGCAGACTTATCCATTTCATTGAGATAATATTAATAGAAGATTGATTAGTTTCATTGAAATCAATAAGATATTGAAGAAGATTAGTGAAATGAAGAATAGGATGTGATGATTTGTTTATTTTATTACTATGGTGACCAGTTTCATTTTGTGGCACAACGTTTAAACATGGTATACATAATATAAAACTAAGGGATTCACAATCTGGATATGCTGGATTCTTATTGGCTGATAAGTCTAGTTGACCTTGACTTGTTGCATTCTCATCAGTATTACTTGTAGGTAGCTAAAAAATAAGAATTATACAAGAATATTAATTCACGCTGCACCAACGATAGGACGAGTTATTAGTGTCCAATGAAAGTTTTCAATACAGACCTACAGGAGGTCAGTCGCGAGCCTGAATAGCTGAGTGGTATCATCTCTGACTGCAGCACTGAGTGACGCGGGTTCGAGTCTCTCTCAGAAGGGACATGAGTTGAGTTGCTAACGTGTGCCAATAAGCACGAAACCTAAGTCAAGCAAGGCTTCCTGTGGCCGATTGCCTCCAACCATTTAATATCAGTAATTTAAGCATTCTGAAAATCAAAATTTGGAATACTTAAATTCAATAAAAACAAAAGAACATTAGAATAAAAACAATGACTGAACACTGTTCAACTTACGTAATTCAAATTATTCAGAGTAAAGATATTAACAGTTTGTGAATCAAGAGGCTGAAGGTGAATGAAGACAGTTTCAGGATTATCTGAAAAGGAATAAAATAATAATAATAATTTGCTTTATTCCAAAACAGTACTTGTGATACAGAATGGAATTCTCAGCATTTTTTACTACAGTATTGCATCCAGTTAGTACATTGTCAATAAATAGAATTCTACATAGATTGAGGAAACCACAGTTCATTATTACAACAGTACATTGGCATGTCGGTAGCAAAGGTAAAGCTGAAACAGTGTTTGAAGGTGTTAGAAAAGTGGGAGCTGTCTTATTTAACTGGCGTAAGCGAAAGAAAGAGACAAAGCAGCACATAACGGAAAAAGAAGAGAGAGAAAAGGAACAGAAAGAAAGGAAATGTTGTACCTATTGATGATGTGAGTTGGAAAGACGAGATCCAGTTCTTCTACTGACTATTTAATGAATTATAGGTGTCACGCCTAATGCTTTCTTTATCACACAGAACGCGAGCTAAGGAGGGTATGGTTGAGTTTTTGTACTTGCTGGTGCGAGCATATAGTTTTCTATATTGGCTTCTGGTTTTACCTGATGAGATGCAAGGGGAGAGTTGTGAGTGAAGAGGGTGGTGTGAGTTAGATAAAATGGATTTGGCCCATTTTTCACATGAGTCCATGTGCCTGTCAACCAAAATATTAACAAGCTGGTTAAGTGGCACGTTGCTTACTCTGCTGACAACATTTAACATCCTGCGTAATATGTTATAATCTTTCTTCAGTAGCCCAGGAAAAACTAAGGGGAACAATAGAGAATAATAGGCAGGATGCGAGAATTAACGAATTGTAGGAGTAAGGGTTGGGTAATACCAGAATGTTTTAACTTCTTAATGTAGAAGGCAAGATGGAATATTTTCTTAGAAATTGCTAAGATATGAGACGACCAGAAGAGATCAGCAGATAGAATGACACCTAGGTATTTAATTTCAGATTTGGTTTTTATTTCAGTGCCGTCTGTGTTGCATACCTCGTGAGAGCCAACCAGTTTGTTTAGGTCTGATTTATGCCTAAAGGTGAATACTATAAATGCTTGATTATCCTAAGTATCAAGCATATTTCAAAGATATTTAGTACTGCCTTCTATGTTTGGTGAGAGTTGTCTGTAAGCCAAAATTGTAAACAATAACTTACGTCAACGTTTACGTCCTGAATCCGGGTCATGAGAAAATACAAAATCAAAGCTTAACCTTGAGGAACTCAACAACCAATCACAGAAGACTTGGCGTGCGCAAATACGATTTGCAGATATATGGCTTAACTTTCTGAGAGACGGTCACAAGCAGTACAGAATAGTAACCTTCAGCAAGAAAATAACCAATCAGAAAACGTTGCTTCTCTGCTAACAATAACAAATAATAGAATACATGAATATCTATAAATATCTGTTGATTTTATCAATAAACGATCTGTTGCCTGACTCTTGTCTTCTGTCGTTACATATGGAAATGATGTGAAATAAGATAAGTAGTTCAGCGAACAGGCTCTTTTCAGAGAATTCATTCTCTCCTCTTTAGCTGTACAATCACATTTGTATACAACCTCCTTTTCATGAAAGAGGGTAGTGACAAAACTGATGAGTTGTCACCATCATAGTTGATAATAGAAGGATTTGAACAAGTATATTAGATTTATATGATAAGATGAATAATTCAATGAATGGGTTGTAATCAGGATGCACATAAAAACGAAGGAAAAATATGGAACTACGAAGAGTTATAAGGAAATAGACGATTTTAAGGCGACACTTAATCTACGTCATCCTTGAGAGAAGAAATTCGTCATCTTTGAGAAGTATGTTCTTCGCAGCAACACTAAGAGTAGTGTTCTCCGGTAGTCCATTGGTCTGTAGAAGCCTCAAAGACAAGATCTCTCATTTGACCACTTCTATGTGCATACATCGACTCACCTTTTCCTGTGGAGCCAGGCAGGTACATTGGTCGTTTGACGCGTATGCTTAAAGAAAGACAGTAATGGCTCTATAAGGAGTTCGATAATCGAAAACCTTGTCGACCGACACCAGTCATTCCATCTCAGCAAATGCCTCCTTCAAAGCAATTTATAAAGTGAAGCATAATTCATGATTACCACTCTCACGTGTTCCTTTTGTAAATTTTCTCACTCTCTCTCTCTCTTCACACATGTTAAATGCATACTCAACTGTCTTTCTTCTCACTCAGTGACAATTTAACGTTATCAAATTTCCAACCATTTCTTCCTTTGTGTCGTTGAATATTACGTAATGTTTTTGGTTTTTTTTAACTCAACTTTTGAGGCCACTTCTGAGTTATTACATTTCAGTTATGTCACCCCCTACCTATTACTCAATAGTAGACTAATGTACGTTTTTAGTAAGTATCAATACGACTGTACAGCCTGTGAAGATGATTTCGTCGATAAAGAAAATTTTGGTTACAGGATTTCATCATGAGCTGACATCGGTTAGAGAACCATTGGAAAACCAGCTGAGAGCACTTAACAACTGTCTCATCCTAGTTTGGGACTCTTCACAGTACGCACCCACCGAGGCTCGAACCCAGAACCTTCTGTTTACAGGGTGGGTGCGTCCTATGAGGAGTCGCAAACTAGGACGAAACACTTGTTCAGTACTCCCAGTTGGTTTTCCAATGGTTCTCTAACCGATGTCAGCTCATGATGAAATCCTGTAACCAATCAATCAAATCCCTACAAACCAATACTTGAGAGGAAGTTTTCTTCGCTGGACTGTCTTTAATTTTTTTTATTTTTCATTCAAATTTTCGGTATTTGTGCTTTCTTAACAAATCTCGTCAAAATTAATTCAGATGTATTCTAGAATATTAAATTTAAATAGATCAATCTATGACAATGATTCACAAAACACTGATGATTTGTTAATGGGAATCTGCAATCAGCGGGCTCTGGGTAGTTCCGGTGTGAGAAGAAACACTCACCCATGATATCAGCTGGAGGTTGCGCTACATATGTCGCGAACTGGTAGAGATCAGAACTGATAGGAAGATCAATACCTATTGACTGTCTTCAACAAGAATGAAAACACACACTTTCATCAAAAAGTGTTCAAACTCGAGTCAGAACACCAACAAAAAGCCGTCATCAAAGACTACAAGAAAGTTCACTCTACCATATATAAAGAATATCTCTAAAACAACTAACAGCTAAAATAGATATAAGAACAAAACTTGGGCACTGTGGTAGAGTATAATTCCATTATGGGTAAATTTTATTTTGATAGAGTCTCACAGTGTTATACAGTAATATTTACTGATGACGTTTCGAGCACAGTTTATTGCTCATAATCATATCAAGGTAATCACACGACTTCCTAAATTCATTTATATAGTTCCATTGTTTTTCACTTGATTTGATTGGTAGTATTATTTTCCATATTTCCGGTATGAGTGATGATTCATTCCTATTGCATGTGTTGGGTGTAGATTCGATGAACAAAGATTCAGTAATCAACCTCTCTCTCCACCTACCTAGATTACTTTTTAGAATTTTAACCCTCTCCCACCCTATTGTGTGGTTGTGTGTTAATGCATGCATTGCAATTGTTGAGCTGAGAAGATAAGTAATTTATAAAAAGTAATCTAGGTAGCTGGAGAGAGAGGTTGATTACTGAATCCTTGTTCATCGAATCTACACCCAACACATGCAGTAGGAATGATTCATCACTCATACCCGAAATATGGAAAATATTACTACCAATCAAATCAAGTGAAAAACAATGGAACTATATAAATGAATTTAGGAAGTCGTGTGATTACCTTGATATGATTATGAGCAATAAATTGTGCTCGAAACGTCATCAGTAAATATTACTGTATAACACTGAGACTTTATCAAAACAAAATTTATCCATAATGGAATAACAGCTAAAATCCTAAGACCGTTTTAAATAAACATATTACATAAGCCAACACAATCACTTCATTCGATATTTTATAGACCGAAAAATCCAACAGTGAAAGAAGATAAATTCAATACCATTTACAAAATAAACTGCATAAACTGCAACAAACACTATATCGGTCAAAGTGGGCGTCCACTTCGTGTCCGACTCCAAGATCATAAGTTAGCTATGAAAGGACACGATACGTATTCTTTCATATCGATACTTGTGTAGACAATTCCTGCACGAATTTGACTGGGATAATATAAAAATTTTAAATTGAGGAAACACCAAAAATTATTGATATTCCCTTGGGTTCCGAGTGGAACATACGACCTCAATAACACATCTCCAGTTGGGTTTGCGATTGCCCATAATTTCTCATCTCCTCCTCGTCACACGATCTCCTCCATGTCACCCTCACACGGACGACCCACTTGTCGCTTCCAGCTGGGATTCTACAAGAGGGCCTGGAGCACTATGCCAGGGAATTTATAGAAGGCGACTAGCAAACATATTACTATAGACCAAATTTACTAGTTTGCCCAACAGAACATTTGAATTACTTATTTCGTTTTCGCTGAGATTTATCAAATATAATTTTTACATATATCTACTTCTCACTTGGTGCCCAGTTATTTTGGAATTATTCCGTAAAATCTTGACTACAGTTCATTTGACAAGAAATTTAAAATTCCAAGTCAATAAAAATGATCAACAGAGATGCAAATAAACAGGGGATCACGACAGCAAAGGTTGTCAGGAGATACAATTATATCATCATTGATGGAGAATTCAAATGCGTTCTTTTCATACTGAAACTTGCACTGAAGAAGTTATCTAGAAGGTGGACAACGAAACCTTTAAAATTAAATCCACAGCCACCTCAGAGAACGCAACTAAATCAAGGTTGATAGGCCATTGGATTCCGTCTCTGTTGCTGAATGGTATACAAGTTTGTCTTATAACCTGAATTTCCTTGGTTGGATCCCTGGTGGGGTCCTGAACGGGTACCACTAGAAAGTTCTAAACTAGGTCTGTAACGACAGAAGACAAGGGCTAGGCAACAGATCGTTTACTGTGGAAATCAAAAGATACTTATATATTTTTGTGTACATTATTATTCGTTATTATTAGCAGAGAAACAGCGTCTTCTGATTGGTCGTTTTCTCGCTGAAAGGTTAGACCATGCATCTGCGAATCGTATCCGCCCACGCAAAGTTTTCTGTGATTGGTTGTTGACTTAGTCTTTGTTCTTGTTTTTTTCTCTTAACCAAGATAAGGGAAGTAAGCATTGACGTAAATTGCTGTCGACCAATTTTGGCTAGCAGACAGCTTTCACCACAGGTCAAAACCAGTATTGCTTTGTTCCAATGATTCTTTAACTGATATCAGTCCATGATCAAATAGTAAAAAGTAATTCTTGAACTAAAAGTAAAGCCGGTGTTATCGTTATTTGGCTGTTCATGACTAACAGCTGAATTTAAGACACGCATTCGTTTTCTGTTTAGAACTCCTCAAATGAATATACCTTCATCCCAGAGACAGAGGGTGTTCCCGCCGAGAAGTACCGAACCTAGTAGCGAAAGTCTCATCAGGATGCAGATTCATCCGTCGATCCAGATGATGACTCCAAGAGCGGACAAAACACATATCACAAACTTTACTGCTAAACACCATCTTCTATCAATCTCAAGACATCTTCAAAGCGTCTGAACTACGGATTCGCCATGTTGGAAAGGGCTGATTATTATTCCCTTAGATTCCGAGTAGAACATCTCCGCTTTGCTCTATTTGGTTCTGTCCTCTTCAGCTGGATCCACAATTGCCCGTAATCTCTCATCTCCTCCTCGCCACACGATCTCCTCCATATCACCCTAGCAGTGACGACCCACTCGCCGCTTCCCATTCACCTTCCACTTAAGCGATGGCCTTTATTGCGCACGATTTCATTGGACGGTTTCCTCAATGTATTCCCGATCGATCTCCATTTTCTCCTGCAATCGGCTCTTGCTTGTTCGCTAGTTTGGGCTGATTATCTCATCTCAAATAAAGTCGATCAACACTAAAATTTAAAATTATGTTAGCTTACCCTTTAAACTGTGAATAATTGAATCTTGCCTATGAATAAATACCTTCACTTGTTCTTTTAAACATTCCAAATGTTGTACAGCATTTTCATGTTTAATAATTATCAAATAATAATTTTTACAAATTAATTGACTACTAATTTCATCAGTAGAAGTAGTAATGGTAGTAGTAGTATTTAATTTAGACTGATTTATCCACAGAAATTGTTGACTAATAATTAAATCATTGAAATATCGTTTCAAATCATGTAAATTTACATCATTGGAACATTGAACAGGATTCCAATACTTTAAATCAACTAATTTATAACCATAATTTAGGGTTAATAATTCAATTAATTTTGGTATTAACTGATAACATTGTGAAGATAATAATAAAAATAGGCTAGTTGCCTGGTATTCAATAACCCAATGTTCATTTTGATTGTTATTCAATATTGATAAGTTATCTTTAAGTGTTTTAATGTAATTCAGAGTTGACGGATGAGTAAGACGAGGACCAAACCAGTGAATCTGTGAAAAAGAAATCAATCAAAAAGTATTTTGTAAATGGTTTGTGAGGGGCCCAATATCTCAAATTAACTGAAGTTACAATTCACGCATCTTCGGAGTATAACTCAGAGACTGAATTATCGGCGGACTTGGTTCGTAAAGTGAAGGTTGTATGTTTGATACATGGAAAGACCATGTTTGTATGCTGCTAAAGAGTCCCATACAAGAACTATCCAACTGCCCAATAGCTGAATATCAATAAGATGGTCATAAGCAACCGACCCTATTCAAGTAGGTAGTTACCTGGGGTTCTAGTGGGAAGCCGTGACCAGTAGGGTACGGTAGGTCGGGTGTGAGGACAAATTCTCGCCAAAAACATTGGCTAGTGGTCGCGATACGTCTTCAATTGGCAGAAGTTGGAAATCATGGGCTGGCCATTGAATCGGGCCCCAGTGACTGAATGGTCTACGAGGTCCCTCGCCTTGTAACAAGAAAATCCTGGGTTCGAACAGTGGAGGTGGGCACGTGCTACTGAAGGGTCCCAAACTAGGACGAAACAGCTTTCCAGGACTCCTAGGTTGGTTTTCCAATGGTTCTCTAACTGATGTCAGCTCATAATGAAATCCTGTGCCTAATGCTGATTGGTTTTCCGTAACTATCAACAGTGAAATTACTCAATGTTATTAATATTTTTGTTTCCATGGTGTCTAAGTGGAATATAGTAAACAAAAATCATCACAATTTTCTTATCCCCTACTGTCCTCTTAAGCTGGCCAAACGATTACTCATGGTCTCTGATCTCCCACTTTCCTAATCTCCTACATGTTACCCTCTAACTCACGCCATACTCGCCTGCATTGAGCGCGATGTCATCCGATGGTCTCCTCAAACTGTGTCAGATCCATCTCCTTTATCATCCATATATTTGCTGATATTAGATGGTTGGAGGCAATCGGCAGGAAGCTCAGCCTTAGACCCAGGTTTCGTGCTAGTTGGCACTCATCAGCAAGGCGCATCTGCAGCCTTGAAGGAACTGATGTCCCTTCTGAGATTCGAACCCGCGTCACCCAGTGAGTACTGCAGTCAGAGACGTTACCACTGAGCTATTCAGGCTCGCGATTGACCTCCTGTAGGACTGTAATGGATATTTTTGATTGCCCACTAGTCAGTAACTGGTGTAATGTGTCTAGTCCTGTCTTTCGTGCTAAATAGCAGGAAACCTAGGTCCAAGGCTTCCTGCCGATTGCCTCTAAACATCTAATACCAACAATTCACAGTGCACCGTAATGGCGAGCCACCTAGCATGGGGGCCACATTGCAAACATGACTGATAGAATTCAGTCTGCACCGAAGATAGGACTAGACACATTACACTAGTTACTGACTAGTGTGCAATCAAAAATATATTTGTTGAATAATAGGATCATAAGGCTTCTTGTTGCTAATCATTTCTGTCTGGCCGATTATCCGATCTTCAGTATGGTGTCAGAGAAGGCAGATCTTGGTAAAAGTCTTTAGCTGGCTGCTGGAAGTGCTCTTCTTGACGCACAGTGTAATTTTCTGACCCATATAGAAGAAGTGGCTAACTAAACATTGGTGCTGGAATTCCGAATTGTTTAATCTGAGTGGAGAAGATTTCAAAGCTAATTTTAGAGTGGTGAAGGTTTTTCTTGCCTTTCCCATTCCGGTTTTGACATCCTCATCCTCGCTGTTGTCTGTGGTTGAAACGATGCTTCCCAGATAAGTGAGGGGAGTAACGTCTTTCATATTTTCCCCTTTGATATTGATTGGTGCTGGTTGTTATTAATGTTGCTGTTGGTCAGTTATCTTCATCAACTCTGTACTCTCTATGTTCACCTACAATCCTGTCTTCGCTGCCTTCTTCTCCTGCCAGTTAGTTGGCTTTCGTCTGCAAATCTTCTAGTTTGTATGACATGAAACATATATCATCTGTGAAATCAAGATCTTCTAGAGTCTTCTTGAAGTCTTCCTGTCTTCTCGCTTTCATTCACAATCTGATGCATAATCCAGTCCATAACAATTAGGAATATCATAGGTGTTAATGGACAGCCTTGTCTCAGAGATTCAATTACTTTTGTCGGTATCCTGTCAACTCCTTAAAACTTCAGTTCATTGGAGAAAAATATCGAATGATAACTAACAGTGACCATGAAATGTATAAAGGTGAAAAGAAATCCTGTTTCAACTTATGTCTAATCCATCCCCGTTTCTTTCTGAATATTTGTTTGGTGATAAATTCTTGGCTGCTTCGTTGCCTGAACTGTCGACTGTTTCCTCTTTCTGGCGGCCCAACTGATCTTCAGCATGAAGTAAAGGTATCTGATGACCAAAGCCTGAAATAATCTGTGAAGAATACTTTCCGTGAAACGTGCACCAATTCTCTGAAGCATATGAAAGCACCGACTTAATGTTACATTAATGTTGAAACCTCAGATCTCATTCCTTACTCTGAGTAAATTAGATTTTCATATTGATTTTAAATAATCGGCAATCTGTTTTGACTTTTTCAGTCCTGACTTTGATATCCTCAGTTCACATAGGTGAATGAGGTGATTTACCTTTGGATTTTTCCTATGAAAGACAGTGGCTGATACATCTCTTGTGTGCTGGTAGTTGCGAATCTTAGTCACCTCTGTAACTCTCCAAAATTCACCTGAAGTTGTGTCTTCACTGCCCGCCTTTTCTGTCAGTCTGATAGATTTTGTATTAATGTAAGCGTAGAACTTTGGCACTGTGGTAGAATGTAATTACATATAAGGTAAGTTTATTTTAAATATCAAACACAGTGATGAAACAGTATTAATATAAGTGGATGACAAGGTTTCGGGCACTAATTATTGCTGCTCATAATCAAATCATTCTGGTCATATGGCTTCATTATTCACTTCATATATGTGTTTCTCTCTCACTCCCTCCCACCCTCTGTTCCTCTTGTTGTTTGTTGCCACTTTCTATAATGGTGTTGCAGCCTTCCGACTGCACGTGTTTAGTGTTGCTTTGATGAACAAAGCCTAAGTGATTAACCTCTTCCTATCTTCACTTAACTGTATTACCTTTTAATACGTCCCCAACCCCCCGCATATCCCACCTTATTATGTGATTACATGCAAGTGAATGCGTTGCAATGGATGAGTGGTTTTTTAGTGCATTTCTCTTAATAGATTCAATCATTTAAAGTCTAGCCAAATTTTTATGCTGCAATAATCAATTTGACCTCTTTCTACTGCGTAATCGGGTCAGAAGCCTAATCAGTAAACCTGAAGATGTAAATAATGAAATCAAAAAAATTTTATTTATTTATTTTTGATTACAGCTTGATTCCACACCGTATTTCTTGGTACAGGTATGGAATTTTCAGCATGTGATATCGGTAGCCCAAATTTTGCAGGCCGACCACAGATATCAGGTGTACTTCACCAGTGAATAACTACCCACAAGAATTTATTCAAAATATATGAAGAACTATGGGAAAACTAAGATAAGCAAATAAAAATGACGGGAATAATATAGAATTCAAAGCCTCTGTAGTACTGTCACCGTATTAAGAAGGAACACCAGAGGCCTTACTTCGGATTCTCAATGAGTCTGGAATTAGGATGATGGGCATTTAAAGCAGCCAAAGATCTCAGAGACAAACTTTTCAGCCTAAAGTACTGGTAGATTTAATGGGGAAAGGTGATACGGTTGACTAAATACCAAAGAATAGCTGTGAGGTGAATTACATAGGTCATTCTTGTAGGCTGGAATCAGTTAGGTAATCGGAACATAAAAATTTAGCTAGACCTAGAATAGTAGTAGTCAATTACAATATTAGTGTTTTTTAAATAATATCGATTTGTCAAGTAAGATCACAATGGAATTACAGTTCATTGAAGATGCATAAGTGCTTCGGTAGCACAGCGGTAGGATGCTTGCCAACCACGCATGCGGTCCGGGGATCGATCCCTGGCCGACGCACTCCTTTACCTCGCTAAGCCAGTTATAAGACTGGTAAAGAAGGAAGGTTGGCCATGAGCCTAACAACCCCAACCCGTAAAAATAAACACCACTCCTACCGAAACTTCAAGCCTGTAGCTTGAAGCCCTATGTTCCACTGGGAACGCAAAGTAATAAAAAAAAGAAGCATAAATTATAATAATAATAAAAATATAATAGCAAATAGAATAACAACTGAAATTAAGGAAATTTCTTCAAAAAATTGAGGAACATTCGAACCTAGATGACCAAGGTAAGGACAATGTCTGAACTAGCTTCTTCTTTTGGACACATAAATTAGGCTTCTTAATGTGTATCTCAACAGCCAGCCTCAGGAATATTTAGTAAACGAACTTTTAAGGCGAAGTTTTGCGTGCTTTTCGTCGGATTTCAGAACATCACTCTGCAGAGTTAAGCAAAGGACAAATCTATTCATAGCGCTATTCTGTCTCATCTTGTGGATACAGAACACAAGAGCTACATATTACTGAGGCTGGCTGTTGGGATCCACATTAAGAAGCCTAATTTATGTGTCCAAAAGAAGTAGCTAGTTCAGACATTGTCCTTACCTTTGCCATCTAGGTTCGAATGATCCTCAATTTTTGTGGAATTTTCGCAATTTTAGTTGATATTCTATTTGCTATTATATCTTTATTATAATTATAATTTATACATCTTTAATGAACTGTAATTCCATTCTGATCTTACTTTTTTTGCTTCACGTTCCCTAGTGGAACAGAGGGCTTCAAGCTAGAAGCTTCAAGTTTCTATAGAAGTGTTTATTTTTACAGGATGGGGTTGCTAGCCTCATGCCCAACCTTTCCTGTTCACTAGCATTATTTCTGGCTAGCAAGGTAAAGGAGTGCGTCGGCCGGGGATCGAACCCTAGACCATGTGCATGGTTGGCGAGCGTCCTAACCGCTATGCCACCGACAAATCGATATCATTTAGAAAAACACTAATATTGTTATTGACTACTATTCTAGAATATTCTATATATATAAACATGCGCATATATAATTGTAGAGCCAGAAGAGGAAGTTATCGAAAAGGATATTCTTTGCGGAATTATTTTTTTATATATGATCAATTTTTTAAAGAGTAATTATATGATCAACTGTAATAACTTACAATGTGTTCCTTATTCACATCTTCATAACAACTGCCATGTATTTGTACACTTTTAGATAACAGTATTGATTGTTTGCTTGCAAACCAGTTTAAAATATGTTGGATTGCAATGTGTGATTGAATTCCACGAATAGCTAAGATTAAGTAAGGTTCTAGATTGTTACCAGCCTCATTATTATCATTATTATTTGGATTTTTAGAAGATAACCAAGCAATACGAATACCTGATATGTATAAATTTCTTAAATGGAGACTAATCAATAAACTATAGATAAATTGTCCAATAATATTTAGCTGTAACTGTGATAGATTGATTTCAATGATAGTTGTACAATACTGTTCAATGTTCAATGCATATATTGAATGGGATTTTAAGCAGCAGTAGTTTTGTTTTAATGGGTGAATATTTCTAATCCATTGATCATACTCACTATTCAAAATATTATTTTCATCAATATCTTGGTCTTTTTTAGGCTCAATGTTCCATATAGTGTTGTCATTTTGGATTTTACCAATATAAGAATTAGGTTGTGTTTGATGTTGTGTTTGAAACCAAAAATTAGAAAGATTGAATTGAATATTGAAAATATTCAATGATATTGGAACATTTAACTTTGGTAGATGAATTCCTACAGGATTATATATCCAATCATTATAGATTTTCCATTGATTTATCTAAAATGTTGTAAAGAAACACTGACAATCAGTTGAAGAATTAGAATAAATAGTAAATTTAGATTTTGGTAATTTATTTAAAATTCCCATTTAAAAACATGTACCTGCGGGAGCAGTAAGAAGAAGGACAGATCTACGATTTTATGAACATGTGCCAAAAAGCTTACATCTAAAGGGAACAAATGCTTTAAACAGTACCATCGTAAGGCATCTCTTCGACACGGATCATGAGGTGGATGTCGAAATGTCGTTCAAAATTATCAATAGGCAGAAGTGCTCAATTCTCCTCAAGTTTGCTGAAGCCATTTCAGCTGTCGGAATCCACCTTAAGAAGCCAAACCTATGTGTTCAGAAGAAATTTGTACAGCTACTTTCCTTACCGTGGCCATCTCTAGAAGAATGCATAAACAGAACTACGTCGCCCCTCTCCCCCTAAATCTTTAAAAACTATAAAAATTATAATTGTCCAAATTATTTTATTTTTATTTATTTTGACCACTTCATCTTTAATTACGTGTTATCCGTGTAAAATTAATTTATTCTAACCATTTCTACCTTTTAAATGTGTATTGATTTTCTGCGTTAGTTATCAACCCATTGACATGTTGACATTGACTAATTATTGTTAACAAACAAACATATCAGTGCCACTTGATTGGTAAACTGTTGTGTATTGTAATAAAAATGCTACATGTATTAGAGTAGAGCCAGAGTGAGATGAGGATCTAATTGAAAAGTGAATATTTCTTCGTTCAATCTTTCTGTTTTCCAAATGTCTAAATGGGGATATTTTCTATATTGAAGCCATTTCCATCAAGCGCCTGAAACCTGATTTGTGCGTCCAGAAAGAAGCGGTTATCAGTCTTTCTTTGCCAGCCTGGTAACTGGATATTTTTCATCTCTCTTTCATCCGAATGCGAAATGCTGAAAAGTTGTTATATATATATATATATATGCGTATACTGGTCGATTGATTTTTGTTTAAAATGAACTCTGTGCAAGTTTGTTAAAATTGTTTTTGTAGATACATTTAATAATGTCTTCGACCTGTAATCAGCTGACGAGAAGGCAACGAAATAAAAGATGGTACCATTTTATTCTGCTAAAACTATAGTTCTTGCTTTGTTCAAATTCATTAAGGGGAATAAATGTATGAAATAAAAACATTTAGGAAAACGGCAAACTGAGAGAAATCATCTACTCTGTTTCAATTCGTTCTACATCAGCGGCTTTAGATCGGGAGCGTATACAAATCATGAGGTATTGTGTCAGCCAGTTAATAACTATTATCATCAGTTTTAAGAAACAGGAAGTGTCAAAATAACGGATTAAAGGTCATCGTGATGGTTAATTTGCTGGAGGTTAACAGTAGATAGCTAGTTAACAAAAAATATAAACTTTGAAGTAAACGAACAGTGAAAACCGATAAACTGGTAGAAGAAGCAGCAAAGATAGGACTCCAGGTGAACATAGACAAGACGGAGGTTATGAAAATAACCAACCAACAACAACAACAGCAACATCCAGTGCCAATCACCATCAACGGGAGGGATTTGAAGGAGGTTCCTTCATTCACTTATCTAGGGAGCATTGTCTCAACCACAGGGGGAACGGACGAGAATGTCAAATCGAGAATCGGGAAGGCGAGAAACACATTCATCAGCCTGAAACCAATCTGGAAATCTTCGTCACTCACTCAGCATCAACAACAAAATTCGGATTCTCAATACAAACGTCAAGTCAGTCAGTTCTTCTATACGGATCAGAAACTTGGCGGGTCACAAAGAATATATCCAACAGGTTGCAGACCTTTATCAACAGCTGTCTTCGTTCTATACTGAAGATCAGATGGCCGGAAAGAATCACCAACAAGAAACTATGGGAACAAACAAAACAAGAACGAAACAATCGCTCAACAAATATGCAGGAGAAAGTGGAGATGGATTGGACACTCGCTGAGGAGGCCGCTGGGTGACGTGTAGTTGAAGCCCTACGTTCCACTAGGAACCCAAGGAAACAATAATAATAATAACGGTGAAAATAAATACACCAAATGTGTAGAAGTTAGTCCTAAGTTATTACATAATCATCAGTCCGCAAGATTATGATGGCAGAGTAGTATAAAAGGACTATTCTCTGTCTGTAAATAACGAGCATTCATATTGTATAAGACTGTAATTCAGGAGTGATGTGCCGAGTGAAATAATTACTAACAAGTTAATAAAATCTATTCAAAGAACTTTCAATGCTGGTAAACTATAAGTCATATTTTCTACACCATGACACATGAATTACTTGAACATGCCACTTCTCTAAGGGTATCTACCAGTTTGACTGCGTTTGTGGAACGAGTTCAACTGACCATTTCTCTAGGAAATTGATTTTTCGTGCTCGTTCGGGAACAATTGCTAGTGTGGCTAAATAAAGGTGTAGTGAAAACTATCATCAACAGTTCGATATTAGACAGCCTGGTATCAAACGAGTCACATAGCAGGCTAACATTGAAGAATCCTTCTCTCCATCATCTATCGGGTATCAAATATACTGCCAAAAGCATCTAGGTACCGAATACTCCAAACAGTAGAGGCTATTGGGATTCACCTAAAACAACCGGTGCTCTCTGTAAGTGTGTGCAGAAGAAACAGATCCAGCTAGCCAATATTACTTTCCTGACCTTCCGTCAAGCCTATAAATTCATGGATTCTGTACTATTATTACTATGTTTCCTAATTTGTCTGATATTTGGTGTGTTGTGCTATGAAAGTGAGTCGGTGGCACAGCGGTAGAGTGCTCGCCCACCACGCAGGTGGTATGGGGTTCGATCCCCAGCCGACGCCAGTAGTAAGAGTGGCAAAGAAGGAAGTTTGGGCATGAGGTTAGCAATCCCATCCCGTCAAAATAAACACCACTGCTGCAGAAACTTCAAGTCTCTAGCCTGAAGCCCTATGTTCCACTGGGAACGTAAAGGAATAAAAAAAGTTCTATGTTGATGCCTATTATCACACTTACAAATGCTATTGAACTGTAATCTATTCACATTATTGATTGATTCGATGTTATTTAAACCTTAATATTAATTATTATGGATGCGTATGACTGTAGAACCTGATGAAGAACTGGTTATCAAAAATGCGAATATTCTTTGTTCAATAATCAGTCTTTTGAAGCTTTAAAAGCTTCGTCCGTGTCAGCCCGATGTCCAGTATAGACCACCAGATGAGCTCATATTTAGCTGCATATAGCTTTACTCAATGTTTTGCCTGAGCAACACAGGTGGCGTTTAGAAATTCGCCGATGAACTTGCTTAATCGTGCGCCTAATTTAAATAGCTCCACAGGAGCAGTTAAATAAGTAAATACGCATAAATATTAATGTACAGTCATTGGAGAAGGACTAACTTAAAAGGAATATGTTATTTCCCCAAAAATCGTTTCTTTTTCAAAATCTAGATTTAATAGGTCATGGAGGTATAATTGAGATGAAATTGTTAACTGTATCAGGATTCAACAGAAGCACTTTTCGAGTTCATCATCAGTGCGCACACATCACCAGAGTACGAACCCAGGACCTTCTGGTTACAAGACTAGCTAGCTCGTAGACCATTAATTCAACCACCGGGAGCCGATCCAATAGTCAGTGTATGAATTCTAACTTCTGCCAATTCATGACATAGCGCGACCACTTCCCAATGTCTTCTTCATTGATGAGTTACTGCCTCACCTTCAACCTTCTGCACCTTACTGGTTACGGCTTCCCACTATAACCCCAGTTTAACTGCATGAATAGGGCCAGTAGCTAGTGAGCATTAGATTAATTTTCAAGTATTGATTTTTGCAAGGAATTATGTTTGATTGGCTGGAGGATTTCATCATGAGCTGACATCAGTTAGAGAACCATTGGGAATCCTGGAAGTACTGGACAGCTGTTCCGTCCTAATTTGGGGCTCTTCATCGGTACGCACCCACCTAGCAGGTACATACCTGCTAGCGATACGAGCTCTCCTCGTAACTCCAGTGGGGGCGTACTGCTGAAGAGTCTCAAGCTAGGATGGTCGAAACAGCTGTCCAGTTTTTGAATTGCTTGTCTGGTAATCTGCCAGCTGAGCTATGAGAATCCAATGCACACCAGTTCAGTATCTCATTGAAATCATCATGTGTTATGCTCAGTTATCGTGTGAGTGAAGCAAAGCTTACTATCCTCTGTCCACATCACATGATCCACCTATCTGAGTAGTGTTCAATCCTTTCAAACGTAATCATAATGGAATAAACACAGAGAGAGACAGAGAGGAGCAGGTAGTTAACTGATGGTGACACTGTCAGAGATGATCTGCCGTTGGCAAATCAACAGTTATTGATGTACTAGATAATGCTTCCAGGTGAGGTGAAAATCTGGGTCGTAGCAGCCAATGGAATAGTAAATGGACAACAGCCTATCATTCACATTCACTCATATTACAGGTTGGCCTTATCGTGGTGATTGCAGTAAAACTGTGGCCTAGTTAAAACTTCAGTTCTGTAATAATGAGAAAGAATTGCACCTCAGGAGGATGATTTTGGTGTGATTGTGTACTCTGACCTAGGTGATTTCATTGTTAAACTTTTATTGTCCCTCTAGGCAACTTGGTTGAAATGTAAGCTTTAATATAAAGTGAAATTAAGTAAAATCTTTCCTCATGAACGATCTAACTGTATCTCCTGATAACCTTTGTTGTGATTGGTTGTTAATTTGTACTAGTATTGATCGTTTTTTATGGACATTGGGATTTGATTTCCTTTGTCATGTGACTTATTCTATATGAGTTGATAAATCGGATCTATAATAATATGTTTGTCAGTGAGTAATAACATACAAGAAAATTCCCCATTAAAAAATTGGAGCAGAGAAAGAACAGCAATGGACATTGGTGCAGAATAACATGGATCTATTTCACTTCGTTGGTTCATCTCATCAGCTGCGTACAACCTATAATCTTTAATAAACTAAGTTGGTGTACAATTTTAACATACTTTTACCTAGACAAAACAATAAGAAGACAAAATTTGTCTGAATTGTGTTGTAATTTATTTGCGTAAAAATTACTTCTAACAATCTGTTCACACATGAACTTGTCATAGGAATACATATGAAATTAATAAAGAGTTAAGAGGTGAGAAAATAAACTTAGGTCAAGTTAAAAGGACATATTGAAGGTCAAAATAACAATGAAGATCAACCACTAAACAAAATATCAGGGGTAATAGTACATCTACCCTGGCTAGTATCGAAACAAAGTTTACTAAGGAAGGTAAGTTTAGTGTGATGACGAATTGTTGCTGTGATCGCACCAAGGTGGTTTAAACTTCCTAATTACCAGCTAGGGCTTCTACAAACTTCAGGACGCGCCCCAAACACGTTTTAGGCATAAGTTTAAAAGACATGTAGACATCAATTTTATGTCCTGTCTCTGTAATATGTGTTTTTAAGTAGATGAGCTAGGTCTATGTTCTCACCATTAATGGGTTCTGGAATATTGTAAGTGTGTCATAGTGAAACGAAACATCAGGAAAATTGATTGACAAATTTGTTGTCACGGTAGTAACAAAAATTAGTAACAATTACGTAGTTAGATAAGGGAATATCGAAATTTGGTGTGCAAAAGGTCAAATCAGAAAATGATTATGCAGTGGGGTGAGTAGAATTTAGAAAGTCAAAGAAAATGATCGCCTATAGGAGGCAAACGGACAAAAGAGTGCGACTGGTGGGTTGAAAAGATAAGTTAATGAAAACAGAAAACAGTGAGTTACTAAGGATTTAGTCACCAGGGTAACTGAAGTCCGAAGTCAGATTCCTTTTGAACACATAGGTTAGCTTTCAGCCGTTTTATTGAGATAGCCTCAGCAAACTCAAGAACCCTCGAGTTCTCTTGTCAGTTAATTATTCCGAATAATCTCAGCGCGTCTGTTTGGTGTCCTGGGTCTATCAAGTGTTGGGTGATTGAAGAGCTTAAACTTTTCGACCCCTTTAACCTGCAAGCTCCTTGGTAAATGTTTCAATAATCTGACGTAGGCCCTCCTTTCTGTTCTTCTAATGTAGCTGCTAGTGCAGAAATATGTGAATAGGTATAAACAGTTGGAGGTAATATATTACGGATACTTGTCAATTTTTGATTGCAATAAATCGGAGGACGTCTGGGGCAGATAGATTAGTTTTTCTGCAGGATATGTCCTGGACAGAGCTGAGCTCAGTATTTTATTTTTTACTCTCATAATATCGTCACCTTTGAAGTCGGTGATGAGAAACAACGTAAAAAATTAAATCAATACTATTCTGCACCAATGTTTATTGATTCTCGGTTCAAATCACTAATTAGTCGAAGTATCAAGATCCTAGGAATCCGCTAGAATTCTCGGTGTTTCCACCAAGTCAGTAAAACGAACAACTTCGGATGGAAACTAACAACGGATCACAACAAAGGTCGTCAAGAGAGACAGTGATATCAGACATGGAGAATTCAAATGAGTTCGCTTCATATTAAGGTTTGCACTGATGATGTTGATGAAAACTTCACAGTTATAAACTAGTCAGCCCAGAGAATACAACCAAATCAAGAACTCAGTTCTACATCTCAACTGGTACAAAAACGTGACAGTAATTTAGAGGCTGCTGGTTTCATTAATGCCACAACCCAGATTGGTTGATTGGTTACAAATAACATTTGGAACATCTGAATAATACACCGTGGGTTACACTGTTCTACATCGGATATCTGATATATGACGATGAATTTGTCCAGATATCTACAAAATATTATTATTATCATTACCATTGAAATTGTTAATACGACTAAAAGTGACCACTACTTTCTATTAAAAAAAGGCGAAAATCCTCAGTAACCCCAGTGAAGCCTTCACTAAAACGAATTGATAACAAAAAGGAGAACAACTTTTATAAAATGGACCATTTTAGTAGAAAAATCATTCTCTGACAGAGTTCAGCTGAAACATAAACGTTTAAAACCGACGAAAATGTGAAGAGTCTGCCTAAATCAGACCAAGATAACCTACCATCTAAGCAATTTATAGTTTCCCACAACTTCGACAAAACTTTATTCAATTTTCCACATTAGTTTGTTTATTAGATGTAATACACAGTGAAACAGTTTTATTTACTGGATGACACAGTTTCGAACAAAATTTATTGCCGTTCATAATCATAACATCAATTATAATCACACGACTTCGAAACTTGAGTTTTGCAGTTTTCTTTGTTCTCTACTATTTGTCGTCGTAGGTAGGGGTAGTAGAATTTTCCAGAAATCTGTGTGGACAGGTCTTGAATCATTCTTATTACACGTATTCCCTCTCAGTTGATAGGATAGGAAATCTAGAGAATTTCACTTTTATGTTTAAAAAATTACTACTGTTCACACATTTTACAGGTGGCTATTTATCCACAGAAAACCCTCGCTTTGCTACAACATGCCATTCGTAACCAGTGATTAACAGAAACTATATTGGCTTTACATTCTCTGTTATTATGATATTGGCTACATAAAAAGTCTTTTTGACAGCCAATATCATAATAATAGAGTATGTAAAGCCAATATATCTATCTCAGCCCTTTGAACATGCGAAAAATGATGTCACATCCCACTGTATTTGCCAATTTGAATGTACGTGTGGACACACATACATAGGTAGGACTCTCCGCAAGTAAAGGCTGGCTTCAGCGCATATTCCTAAATGGTTCCAGAAACAAACAGAATCTTCAGAACCCATTAATGGTGAGAACAGGAGACCTAGCTCCTTTACTTAAAAACACATTATATAGACAGGATATAAAATTTACGTTAACAGATCTTTTAAAGCTGTCTATAAAACGTGTTCGGGGCGTATCCTAAAGTTTGTGGAAGCCCTAGCAGTTAGAAAGTTTAAGCCACCTTTATGCGTTCAAAAACAATTCGTCATCACATTAGACCTTCCATGGTAAATTTTGTGTTGATACCATAGCAGATGTACTATTACCTCTACTATTTGGTTTAGTGGTCTTCATTGTTATTTTGACCTTCGATATGTCCTTGAAACTTGACCTAAGTTTGTTTTCTCACCTCTTAACTCTTTATTCATTTCATCGGTGGCACAGTGGTTAGGACTCTCGCTGACCATGCACATGGTCCAGGGTTCGATTCCCTGCAAACGAACACCCGATATCTATGGTCGGCCTGCAAAATTTGGGCTGCCGATGTCTCATGCTGAAAATTCCATACTTGTACTGAAAATACGGTGTGGGATCAAGCTGTAATAAAAGATAAACAAAAATATTTAAAAATATATATATTCTTATGACAAGTCCGTGTATTGTGACCAGATTGTTCAAAATGTGTTGCGCAAATGCACATTACACGATTCAGACAAATTACGTCTTCTTAATGCTTTGTCGAAATTCATAAAGGGAACTAATCGTTTTAAATTATGAAACAATCTATGATAATTTTTTTTACTGCACACTTATTATGCAATAAATTACGATAGTTTCAAACTCAGTACTGGTGAATGTAAAAAATGTCAATAATTTGTCAATAATATGTGTAATTTACACAACACACAACTCTGTACCACCTTCCACTGTACTGTTCTTCATATTGTTATGGAAAACACTTTGAATGCCAATAGTGTTATTGGATTCGTCCTGAAGAAAAATCGACCAACAGATTATTGAAAACTTATATGGTAGAAAGGGGATTTATAATGCATTGAAAATATTTTGATTGGATACTGGTAACTAGTGTGACGTGTCTAGTCCTTTCTTTGGTGCAGACTGAATTGTATCAGTCAGTCAGGTTTGAAATGTGGCCACCATTCTAGGTAGCTCGCCATCACGGTTCACATTGATTTGATGATATTAGATGATGGTTGGAGGCGATTGGCAGGAAGCCTTGGACCTAGATAGAATGTAGAGTCTTTAACACTGAATTTGATTTCATATTAACTGTTATATGATTGGTCGACGTAAAGGTCAAGTGTGATTGGCTGTCATCAAAGTTTACAGATATTTTTCAAAATAATATTACCTGTTCTGAACACTTTCTACTGATGATTGACTTTAGATCATCCATGGAAACTTTATTATCCTTTAAATGACATAAACTAGCTTGTAGAAGACATTTTATTATTGGTTTTTCTAATTGATTTGCTCCTTTACAACACAATGAAGCTGTTTGTATTAAACCTATTGTCCTCAGCGTAACTGCTGTTTCAGAAAAGTGAATTTCAACACCATATACTGATAACTGGATAAACCATGAAAGAATTCCATAGAATATTGACATTGATTCTATTGAATGATAATTATTGTTTAAAATTGATTGTTTGAATTGACCGCCAGCATTATGTTCATTGGATTCAAGGGATTCATTTAAAGCTTTGACAATCATTAATTGATCAATTGCAAGATGAATAAACATATTATCAGTAGTATTGTTTGCTTGTTTTATTTCCAATGGTATTATTGGAATAGCTGGAGTGAAACTCACTTTCTGGAATGTAATAAAGGAAAGGCCAAGCGATAACAACAAAGAATGGACACCACAGTCAAATGACCTTGAACCAACCAATCAGATTCTTCTAGGTGAAGTGACATTTAAGGCATAAGATATATATATGTAATAAAAAGGAATTATACAGGGTATATATCTCTAATATGCCGTAAAAATTGGTCCGCGTTTCTCATAGGAGTGTCTTTGCACATATCAAACTAGTGTCGGTACAAAAATTCATCTAAGTGGTTGTATATCATTTCGAGAACCAATTACCATTCTAGTACACTTTTTTCAGGTAGGCTCAGAATCCTTCAATGGAATTTGTATGGATTCCATTTATAAGATCCATTAATTTCGGAAGAATGATTGAGTTTATGACGAATATTGCCTAAATGGATTTTGACTGTCTCAAACAGAATAATGTCTGGTTACAGGATTTCATTATGAGCTGACATTGGTTAAAGAACCATTGGAAAACCTGGTGGGTTTACTGGACAGCTGTTTCGTTCTAGTTTGGGACTCTTCAGCGGTACGCACCCACCGAGGTTCGAACCCAGGACCTTCTGGTCACAGGTTCTGTTGATTCTTGTTCAATTGTTTTAGTAACCTAAGTGGATTTTTGAATCACATTCAAATAGGAGTAAGTAAGCTATCATCGCATCAAACAATTGGAACTCTGTGGTTAGAGGTCTTGTATTTCCTATCTACTGAATTAGATCATTACTCTATGAAAATATGTACCAAATTTACGCGTATTTAGCCTAATATTATTATTACCTCATTGACTAACAGATCTCTCAGTTGTGTTTTATCCACAGATTTCAATAATTCTTCACAAATCTCTTCTCTTTTCATTTTTCGAATTTCATTCATTTTTCTGTAGATAAAACAAGCGAAGAAATCGATAAACAACGAAAAAGAACGAATGAATAGTTGATAGATGTGAATATATGTTGAAACATACTTCTGGAAGTAAACAGAGAACAATAGTTTCATAAGAAATTACAGGATGTTTGTTATCTGATATCGCTGATTCCTTTCAACCGCTTACAACCAACAAAAACAACCTCTATGCTGAAATCAAATGAGTATAAAATTCATTCACTGTAATCCAACTGATTTAATAAGTTGACATTGATTCTGAGTAGATAAAGATGCTCTGAGAAGTTCATCAGCAAAACACATGACCAATAAAGGAGAAAAGAATTCTTCTGTACCCATTGTTATTAGGAAGCCTCTCTATATGTTTATGCGACTGCAATTCAAAGGGGATATATCAAGTAGAATAATAACCAACGAGTTGAGAAAATCGATCCAAAGAAGGTTTAATGCCGGAAAGCTGTAGTTCATACTATTCACATCACTGCTTGTGACTCCGAAATTGTAAGATGAAGTACCGAGGCTAGTCACCTCTAATTGTACCTGACAGTTCAACTGTTCATGTGGAGCCACTTATATTGACCATTACTCTACGAACTTAATTCTTCATGCTCGGGAACAGTTACAAGTATGGTCGAATAAAGGCGTTATCAAAAGCGTTAACAGTTCTGTACTGGACTACCCCGTATAAACAGTCTACAAAGGTAGCACTGAAGGATCTTGCTGTATAATGCACCGGCTATCAGATAAATTGTGGTGAGAGATATCTGAAAGCCAAAAATTGTAGACAACAATTTACGGCAATGTTTACGTCCCATATCGAAAAGCGATATAGGCAGATTTTGATTGGCTGTTGGCTAGCTGGCTTCTTATTGGTCTAAAATATAAGTAAAAATGGCAGTCTCTTTATTTTGACACGGAAAGTTACAGTCAGTTTAAAGTCAGTCTTAACTTACCATAATATAACGGCGTGTTAATTTTTTTGGTGTGAGTGTAGTGTGATAGTCACACGCTATTTGGATGCATTTGTAGTATTTAAAGTACATTGAGATATATGGGAATGTCTAGTAAGTGAATATAAGTTAACAATAATTTTGATGCATTCATTTTAAGTCCAAAATAGGATGTATGCATTTTTTGTTACTATGGGAATAGAATTCAATAAAAATTGCTAAACGTATAATGTGTCTAATTTTGGACATGTAGATATATGTATGTATTAAATGATCTACTTTTTTAAGTTTTCAGTTTAGTGACCTGTGGGAATTGCACATACTAGGTCAACATAAATAAAGTAAATTTCCTATGTCACAAAAGTGGTATATAAGCAATGAAATGCATACAACTGTTCATTTACTTGAAATCATTGTGTTGTGCACGTTAGGAATTGTTAGAACCATTAAATGATGTTGCAAAGTACTCCTACTGCGTCTACTTCACGGAATGTGTCATCTATATTGTGTGATGTAACAGCTACATTCCAAAGGATAATGCTTTGCTGTGTATTTTATACATGGATGCAATTTAAGGAAGCTTTAGATGCATTTATGAAGGTACTAACTAAGTTGTTCATTATTTCTTTGAAAGGAATCCAACACATGGTATCGGGTTGATTCCAGTAAAAAGGATCCATCCGGTCCTATGGAATACGAGCATGTGACGTTTAAATGCACTTTTGCAAGTAAACGTGCTTCCCGAGGTGCTGGCTTTAGGAACAGAGGGTAAGTTTACTGTCTATGTAAATTTTAACAATTTCAAGGTTCAAAAGTACTTCATGTCAATCAGTAATTACAGTACGGCGCAAATCCAACATATACAGGATAACAAAGTACCAAACTGTGCATAACCATCCATGCACAGCAAGTTTCATGTCCATTGATGTATCTAGACGTCGGTTATCACCACAAGAAATGGCAGTTATACAACCGTTCATTGAAAGGAATACTGATGTCCATGAAGTAATGGATTTAGCGCATGATAAATTTGGCAAAGCCCTGCTGTTTGATGATATTAAAAACATGCGGGCTAGGATGTATAAACGTAAGTCGTATGAAAATAAATGGTGCAGTAGAATAGAAATCGGCAGTTTGGAAGACCTGCTTCATCGACTAAGACAGACAGGTGCAGTTAGTGTTCTGCATGACAACGCAGGCTTTGTATCTAAAATTATTTTCGCTCGCAATGATATGATAGACTTGTATCATAAGTTTCCAGAAGTAGTTGGAATTGATTGTACCTATAAAACGAATAAGATGGGGTAAGTTGCAGAACAAGAAGGGGTAAATCCTTCTCCTAATTTATTACAGATGGCCTTTATATCAGTTTGTTGTGACTGATGGATTCGGAAGAGGAAGGACTGTTTTGTTTGCTCTGACTAGGAGAGAAAAGTTTGCAGATATCAAGGAGATATTGCAGACATTTAAGAGATTTATGACTGATACATCAAAAACACTAACATTCACTGTCGACTGTGCAACTGCACAGATTAACGCTTTAAAGGAGGAATTCCCTAGGTGCAGTATTGTTTTATGTCTTTTCCATGTATGCCAGGCATTCCGAAGGAAGGTAAGCTGCATTCCCATTAACTACCTTAGCGAGAACAGTTCCCAAATAAACTTGTTAAAAAGTGGTTGTATCGAATGGCGCACACGCGCAGTTACAACAGGTAGGTTAACAAATCGGAATTTATTGCCAAAGGTTTTGGACTTATCTAAATCTCATTAGTGTTATAGACGCTGAGGCTGGTGCTTACATTAGAAGGTACTGGCTAAGAACAAGGAAATATTGGGCTGCATCGTGCAACCGGTTCGCCATCACCATGGGGAACAACACTAACAACAGAGTTGAGAATGCTCACAGGCAGCTGAAGAGATATTTACGTAAAGGGGATCCGCTGGAACTGACTTTATGGAAAATATGGAAGTGGATTGACCACACAACGATGCGTAAAATACGTCAGGGCCAGTGGATGCTTTGTAAATACTGCAATTACGATGTAAGTTTGAAGATAATTTACGATTTTTCCTAGGTACATACTTCCCTGCAGCCCATATTACGGCGTCTCACACCCTTTGCTGCCAAGAAAGTTTTCTTAGACTTGCAAAGGCGATCCTTCTTCTTTCATTCAATATCTTCCACTTCAGTTAATTACGCAGAAGGTGGTCACATGTTCTTCGTAAACAGGGATGAGGCGAAATGCACGTGTTGGACATACTGTGCATACAATTTGCCATGTGCTCATGTCGTTGAGGCTTTCTTAAATTCATATCTAACCTGTGGTAAGTTCTATTTCCTTAATTGTTACTCTTAGATATTCTGAGAAATAGTGACAGGTGGACACGTCAGTACAACACCACGGAGGACATTCCACGAGCCATCCGCCTAACACCGGAACCGAACAACGCGTTCAGAAATGCTTATGAACGTTTAAGACGTCGTCTCAACATTCTGAACCAAAGAAATCCGGATGCTGCACTGCGGGAAGTAGCAGAGTTCACAAGAAGGTTGGACACTTTGCTAGCAAATGAACCGCAAACAACTTTGAGATTACGACGTGCCCCTGTTAATCGATCATTTTTGTGAAAATATTTGCATTACCTTATTGTTTCCATTTGTATTCACAATATAAACATCTATGTCTAAACTGTGTTACACTTCCTTTCCCTTCAAATGCCTGAGAGAGACAGTTTAAAGCATACTTTGGTTGATTGTTTCCTGATGAGAGCGCTTGGCAAGTCAGTTACAAATTACACCGATTTGTGCCTTATGTAATGCGTTTTATCAGCCGAAGATTTCTAGTTCATAGCATATCGCGAGTAACGGCGACTAATACGATTTATTGCCTATACCGTAATCACCCCAGGCTTACAACAATTCTAAACTTATTCTAACCTATTCTTCGATAATGCTTATTAAGAAGAACAAGGTGATGAATTACAGCCGGTCATGCGGATAAAACAATCCCACAGTTCCGGTTCAATCACATTATGAAACAATGGCAAACCAGTTAGGGAGTTCATTTATTAAATAGTGTTACTATACTATCATAGTGCACGTGAATTAGCTCAATGATTGCAGGTTTACCATAATCCTTAACTACCAACATAATAAGTGGGAACTTCTGCCTAAAAACAACCTTACTAGTAGCATCCAGTGACAGAAAACTGACCTACATACTCCAAAACAAGCAAAACGTTCAAAAAAACCTTTAAAATTCAATGGAAAACGAATTCATGAAAACATATAACCAGTAGACGCAGGAACCCATCATGACCTTGAAACTGACTATAGCGTCTTTCGTCCCATATCGGGGTCATGAGAAAAAACAAGAATAAAGCCTAACCTTGAGGAGCTCAACAACCAATCACAGCAGACTTAACGTGTGGAAATGTGATTCGCAGATATATGGCTTAACTTTCTGAGAAATGGCCGCAAGCAGTACAGAATAACCTTCAGCAAGAAGACAACCAATCAGATGAGATTGCTTCTCCGCTAACAATAACGCTAATAATAGTATATATAAAAATCTATAAATATCTGTTGGTTTTCTCAATAAACGATCTGTTTCCTGGCCATTGTCTTCTGTCGTTACAAAATTACCAAAGGCGTCTAGATACCGAATACTCCAAACATTAGAGACCATTGTAATTCGCCTAAAACAACCGCAGCTCTGTATTCAAAAGAAGCAGGTCCAGCCACTATTGTTACCCTGGTCTGCCGTTGAGCATAATTCATAAATTCTGTGTTACTTTCTTTTATTTATCTCATATTCAGTTAAGTGTTATATTATTACAGAACCTGATAACGAATTTATCGAAAAAAATATTTATTCATTCGTCAGTCTTTTAAATAAAGATGCTTCTCCCATCATAGATTCAATTTACTTGATAAAGTTTCATAGTTTTATATAGTTTTATTTACTGACGACTTTTTGAGCAGAATTTATTGCGCATAATTGTATCAAGGCACTAACACAACTTTCCAAAGTCAATGAAGTTGAGATAGAGAGATGACTGCCATTCCGAGCTCTGTTCAATGATGATCCGCAGTGTTGCGATTTGATCGATGCATGACTTGTTCCTCCTGAATCCAGCCTGTTCCGGTCGAAGTTTCTCATCCAGGGTTGTTTGATTCTCTCCAGAATGATGCGGCTTAGTATTTTGCTTGGGATGGACAGGAGCATAATTCCGCGCCAGTTCTTGCATTGACTTAAGTCTCCTTTCTTTGGAAGTTTGAATAAGTATCCTTTCTTCCAATCCGCAGGTACCTCACCCTCTTTCCACACCTTCTCCAGTAGTGGTGTCATCAAGTCCGCTGATTTCTCGGAGTTCATTTTCAATGATTCTGCTGGAATTCCCTCTGGTCCTGCTGCTTTTCCAGTTTTTTGCATTTTTATGGCCTTCAGGATCTCGGCTTTCGTCGGAGGGTTGGTATCCACCGGTAGTTCTGCTTCCGCTGTTGGTATTGTTGGGCGCGTTGTAGGTGTTGGTCGATTTAGGAGTCTTTTGAAGTGTTCAGCCCAGTGTTTCCTTTGCTCCACTTCTTTGGTGATTGATTTTCCATTGTCATCCTTCACTGGCTTAATTTGTGTTGAACTTTTCTCTGATAGAAACCTAATTGTTCGGTAGACTGTTGCGAGGTCTCCTTTGGCAGCTACTTCACTGCCACATGGTGCCGCCGGAAATTATACATCTCATCCAACAGTTGTACGAATATGCTGCATGCGAAGTAATCCACAACAGGAAACTCATGGAACTCTTCGAAGAAGTGAAGACGGGAGTGAGATAAGCTGGCTGCCTACAATCTCCAATGATTTTCCTGATTGCGATAGACTGGATAATGCGACAGACAGTGGGCAGCGAGGAAACAAGTATAAAATGGACCCATACAGAAAACTTGGAGGAAACATAAATAATAATAATGACACAACTTTCTAACTTCGATTTTCGTGTGAGCTTTGAAATTTTGGTATCAGCGGTATAATCATTGTATTGCTATTCGTCCCTTGAGTTTCTAGTGAAATATAGGGCTACCACTGCAAATCGACGTGACATTCTGTCTTCTGAAGTCCTTCCATTTCCTCCTCAAACAATATCCTCGATGTCCCACCCCATCCCCGGAAACCTAACCCATCGTTTCCCAATGAGATTTCACTCGAGAGCATTTTTGGCGAGTGATATTCTTCAGTTTATCTTCTCAGCGTATATCTACTCCATCTTCATTTATTTCCCTGTATTTTGGAGTTGATAGGTTTTTGGTTGATTCTTTACACTGTCAAACCTCATGTTGCTCATCATCTCCAATTGGCCATCTAATCTCTTGCGCCGAGTGAAAGCAACTGCTGATGAAAGTCCTCATTTTTAGGAGGTAACTTTCGGGGAGCGCAAGTAAACTCGCTGAACCATACGGGACCGCTGACTTTACATTAGTGTCGAAAGTTTGAATCTTGTCAATTATGATGAGTGCAGTAGAACTCCACACTGATTTCAGACCAATGAACGCCTGTAGTGACTTATTAACATAATCCTGACTTTGAGGTCTTTATCCACACCGTCTGTAGTTAAAAGGATCATGCTGGGTACACTGCAAGAGGTGATTTCCTTTGGATTTCTCGCTATGATGGTGATCGGTGTTTGTTAGTGTTAGCTGAATATCTTCATCACCTCGGTCTCCAGTGCGTTGACCCACAATTCTGTCTCCAGAGCTTCCCCCTATTAGTTTGTCCGTTTTCGCCTGTAGGTCTTCCAGTTTGTACAACACCGACCTTGAAATGAGAATGTGGATTGTGCAGGTTTCGAATCAACAACCTCTGGACAACCAGTTTAGAATCAGGAGTGTGGTCACCGTTTCTTCTATCTTAGGTAAATAAACTGGATTTCAGTCGATTAACATATAGTACCTTCATAAAAACCGGCTAATAAATCCAAAAGTTTATTGAATGTTAAATACAGAAAGAGACAGTCTGATACTCTGATCTTGTAAATGTATAAGGAACTTCATTTACATTCCGTCTTCAAAATCAATAGATATTCGTATTTTTTTACATTTCTCATTTTCAGTCAATGTTTCTGGATCACAGGACTTCAGGTGAACCTAAAGAAAGCAGAGGTGATGAAGATTCCTGGACAAGAACAACAACAACAGACAACGATCAGCATAAATGGGATGAACCTGAAAGAAACAACCTCTTTTACCTACCGACCTGGGAAGCATCGTTTCAGCTACAGGCGGAAATGACGAGGATATCGAAGAAAGGATCGGGAAAGCAAGCAGGCTTTCATTACTCTCATCAAGTCTATTTGGAGGTCAACAGCACTCAGCATCAAAAATAAGGTCCGGATTTTCAACTCCAATGTGAAGTCAGTGCTACTATACGGATCAGAGACTTGCACTGCGCGTCATAAAGGGCATCTCAAACAAACTACAGACCTTCATCAACAGCTGTCTCCGCTCAATACTCAAGATCAGATGGCCAGAAAAGATCAGCAATAGGGACCTGTGGGAGCAAACCAACTAGGAACCGATTGTGAAACAAATAGGCAGGAAGAAATGGAGATGGATTGGCCACACTCTGAGGAAACCATCAAGTGACATCACTAGACAAGCCCTTCAGTGGAACCTGAAAGGGAAGCGGCGAGTTGGTCGTCAGTGTGAGGGTGACTTGGAGGAGGTCATGTGGGCAGACATGGAGCCAGGTGTAAACTCTAGCAGAGAACCGAACGCAATGGAGACGCACGGCTGAAGCCCTATGTTCCTCTAGAAATTAAAGCAAATAATAATAATTCTGGATCACAAACCAATCTGTTTTATTCAGAAATATGAGCTTCGTGAATGGATAATTCAACACTGTTTTAATTCTTCCAGTTTGAAGTTATTTAATTATTAGGAAAGATAATATTACAAATTCATGAATTTATATTCTCTACTGAAAGCCGGACAGGGCAGCAGTAATGGCTGGGTGGACTTGCTTCTTTTGCACACAGAGCACTGGTTGTTTGAGGCGAATCGCAATAGCCTGTGCTGTTTGGAGTATGCGGTGCTTCGATGTTATTGGCAATTTATTTGGCACCCGGTAGATAATAGAGAAGGATTCTTCAATGCTGGCTATCTTTGTGGCCAGTTTGCACCAAAAGGTCCAATATCGAACTGTTAGTGGTTTTCACTACACCTTTACTTAGCCACTGTGGGAGATGTTCTCGAGTGAGCACGAAAAACCAAGTTCCTAGAGCAACTGCCAGTATAACTCGCTCCATCACAAGCGCAGTTGAATTGGTAGATACAATTTGAAGTGACTAGTCTAGGTACTTCATCTTTCAGTCAAGGAATCACCACTGGTCGTGTAGAGAATAAGAAGTGTAGTTCGCCAGCATTAAAAGTTCTTTGAACTGATTTTCTTAATTTCTTCGTAATTATCTCACGAAGTATATCGCCCTTGAATTGTAGTCGTATATAAAATGGCTTCTTGTTTACAGATAGTGAGTAGTCCTCTTCTGCTTTCTTTGTCATGTGTTTCTTGATAAATTTGTCAAGATGGCTTGTCAAGATCAAAGTATCATATACAATGCTTAATTCATCTTCAGTTACTTCTTCTAAGCATATAGCTCTAATTCTGTGGCTGAGGGTCTTTACTAAATTTCTTTTGTATTTGACAGGAACGAGGCTGTGAAAATGTGTGTATACTGTCCTGTCCAAGTACTTTTTCTATGCAAATTTCTTTTTATGCTACCACCTGGTTTTCTTGTTAGCAGGACATTCAGGAAGGCCATTCATTCTGTTATGAGATTCCTCTTCGCACGTGAATTTCATTGCCGAATGTACTTCATTGAATTCAGTAATTACTGTACTCCTATCCGAATCATTATTACAAAGAATGAAGGTGTCATCCATATACCGGCAATAAAATGAGAACTTTCTGATAAGGTTGTTTTGAAAATATACATGATTAGTTTGAATCATAGCGCCAAATCCATTTTAAAGTTCTACCTATAAAAATATTGTGTAACATAACAATGAATTTATAAAAATCAAGTGTGAAACACTGACAAAGCATAAGGGAGAAACCCACAATGTTTCTAGATGATTTCCCAATGTATTTGAGTCGACTTTATCCCTAATGTTTGTTTGATACATTGACTCTGTAGACTGATTTCCATTTGATCGCTTTTCAGGTGATTTTACACAGGTCTTCTGATCTTCTGTAACTTGCCTAAAAAATAATAAAATAATATTCAGGAGTTGGTTTTCAGGGATTTGATTGGTTACAGCACTACATCATGAGCTGATATCTGTCAGAGAACTGTTGGAAACCAACCAGGAAGTACTGGACAGTGGTTTCGCCAGCCTAGTTTGGAACTCTCCAACAGTACGCACTCATCACTGGGGTCCGAACTCAGGAGCTTCCGGTTACAGCGTAAGCTAGCTCTTAGACTATTAGACAGTCGGACCCGATCCAATGACCAGTCTATGAATTCCACATTCTGCCAATTCACGACTTAGCGCGACCACAAGCTGATTCATCGGTAAATATTTGTCCTCACACTCGACCTTCTATACCCCACTGGTCACGACTTCCCAACAGAACCTAGGTAACTACCTACTTAAATAGGGCCAGTCACTAGTGAGTAACAGATTAATACAACAGTGTTGGTTTGCAGCGATTTGATTGGGAATTGCCAGAAGTTGGAATTCATGGGACGTTGGATGGGGTCCTAGTCGCTCAATGGTCTACGACCTCACCTTGTAACCTGAAGGCCTTATGTTTGAACTTCGGTGAGTGTGTACTCCTGAGTAGTCACAAGCTAGATGGGCGAAACAGTTGTCCAGTAATCCCAAAGGGTTCTCCAGTATTTCTCTCACCGATGTCAGCTCATAATTAAATCCTGTAACCAATTAATATATATAATAATTTACTCGGAGCTATATACTACTAATTGACTGGGGTGAGTAGTTCGATACCACTCACACCAAACAGCAGTGCTTGCAAGCTACCTAAATCGAGGTGTTCTAAACAACGGACGTCTGTCTCACCCGTTTGGGTTGGGTGAGCTCATCAGCATCTGTCTGTCTGTCTGTATTCGACAGAGAACTTTGCACAGATGTGCGACAGTTCAAGTCGCCACACTTCCTCCTTGTAGCACAAAAAGCAAGAGAAGAAAGTAGAAGAAATATATAATAGAGGTAGTAAACAGAGGTGAGAGACAAAGGAATAGTAATAACGAAGAACAAAACAGTTTAACTGGAAATCATAAGTCACGAGAAGTGGATGCATCTGCGCCAGCCACTGGGAACGACAACTTTGAGCCACATTACCGATTGTCTCCAGCCTTCACTGGTTTTTACCGTCCTGAGGACCCCAACCAGTCAGGAAGTCTACACCTTCCTGCGTGTCTGGCTTAAACTAACTAATGTTAATTTAATTGAAATTGACAAATGAAGCCATGTTTTCGTTTGACCACCACTAACTCTTTTCTAACCTGACTCTATATCAGCTAACATTGCCCGTCGAGGAAGGTGATGACTAGGCACGCATACGTAAAACATGTCCTAACCATCTCAGTCGATGTAACAGCCTCGTCTATTGATTTCCCCTTCTTTCCTAGCACTCGACGCGTAACCTCAATATTGCTCACCTAATTATACAACTTCACACGGTAGATAGAGCTCAGGCACCTATGATCAAAGACAGCTAGTCAGGCTTTTCATCTCTTCCACTCTCAATGGCCAGGTCTCACAGCCATAAAGGAGGACGGAGAGGACTGCTGAGCAGTACACTCACCCTTTGGTCGATGGCCGGTCATCAGCATCTTATCTGGTTTGACCCAGCTCAGAGAGGCAAGTCAGTTAAAAACCACCCGAATTCTGGCCAGCTACTTAGACGAACTGGGTAATGCGTTAAATCAAATTCGCAAATCCCAAATTATTGTGATTTGAGCAATTTCATTCATTATGACAGTAATAATATACTACTGAAATGTAACATACATTTTATTTAATCTGCCTCTTTGTCTTCGAAAACGTTCCAGCCACAAACCGTTATCTTCTTCTTCCTCTGAGGAACTTGAAGATGATGATGATGTTGATGATGACGATGATTTCCTCGACGTAGATTTATGTTTTAAGTTATTCGCCCTTGAAAGAAAGGAAGATGATCAATGTACAGTATAACTCTATGCTTGTTTTACTTACTCAGTTGAATTATTAACTTTTTCAAAAGGTTTATTTTTAATCATATCCATATTTTTATCTTCTTGTATCTTATTCATTAGCGACTTCATTTGAGTTTGAAGATGGATAGAAGTATCATTTTCTTGAAGAATTTTCAAAAAAATAAAGAAAAATTAATTAAGTTATGAGTAAAATAATCAATGAAGAATAAATATTGTAGTGAGCCATTATTACTGGCTAAATCTCATCATTCAAAATTGAGATTTTGTCATTACAGTGAACTGCAAATCGATTTTAGGTGGTTAAACAGGAAACCCTTCATACGGTCTCTTGTTACCGAAGTCTATCTTCAGCCTCGAAGCAAATGACGTCCGCTAAGTAACTTAGTGTTTCAGTGATATTGTCAACAAAATTAAAGATCTATATTTATGAATTATGAGACGATTTTAAGCCTGATTACGAACTAATTTTATGAATCTATGAGATTGAAAAGAGCAAATCCACCTGAGAGATTGAGAATGACTTTATATGACTATTATATTAACATTATTTTTACCTTTGGTTCCTAATAGGACATATGACTTCAACACCACATCTCCACGTCGTCCTATATTCGGAGGCGCTCTTAATATGGCCCCAAGATTTTCCATAGTTTTTCATCTCCTCCTCGCACGATCTCCTCCATGTCGCTCTCACATGCCCAACTCATCGTTTCCCATTCGGGTGATGGCCTGCGTTGGCCTCTATTTCATTCTACGGTCTCCTTGGAATGTATCCAGTCCATCTTTTAAGCCTCTGGTATTTTTTATTTTGAAGAACCTCAATCAAACAATATGCGCCTTTCCATGAGACTCAAACCAGGTATCAGGAACTTGATGGATTCATTCCATCTCTTATTGTGACCACCTCTGACGTGCCTCCTGTCTAATTCTGTCACGTAACATTGTTCCTTTAGTAAGGGGATGACTCGGCAGGCTTAATTCATGTCTTAGGAGTTTAAATCAGTGTAACTCCAGACCATCATAGACTGGCATCCTTAGGTAAAACCATAATTCTAACCTCATTCATTATTGATAGTATTACACCACTTAACAGAGAGGACTCAATGGTAAAATGTGGTAAGCTCCTTCACATAATCCACTTCCAGTGCTCACTAGTCACAGCCGCAAAGAAGGACGTTGTGGACTACAATACATAAGTTCTTCGATAGACTGACGGCTACCACACCTGCACCAAAGGAGATGACGATGAAAGTGATAAGCAACCTAGAGATTAACCCAGTCACATGTGAGGATACAGCGACGCATCTATTTATACAGTAAGACAGGGAAAACCTTAAATGCTTCTTTAGAAGGAAAAAGGCGAGACAGACATTAATTTCTGAGTCAGCTCAATGTCAATCATTCAAGTTAATTTGTTTCAGAGTCGGCGAATAAAATCGATCGAATTTGTATTTATATGCCTCAATTAGCAGATTAAGTGATTTGCTCCTCATCATTAGTTGCAAAGTGATATAGACTCCAGAAGTAAATCCACTATCACACTGTAGTGAACTCGAGATTAATACTTCTGAAGAGAACCATGTAAACTATTGAAATGTTTTAAAATCACTTGGAGTTCACCTCATATGAAAAATTTTACTAAAACATATTATCTACTAACAATTAAAATAAGTAGTTTACTTTTTTCCTCAACATTTTTATGCGTAGCACTAAATTTCCTCTGTATACTAGCATATCTGTCAGAAGTTCGTTGTAAATATTCAATGATTGAATTGTTTTTATGAAAGCTTTCTATAGCCGATTTATCATCTGTTTGAATGTAAAACAAGAATAAATCAATGTTCAATTTTAAATATTTTCAAACCATATTCAATTTCTGTTGGATTGAAAATTGAATTCAATTGTTCATCGGATACTTTATATTGTTCTAAGAATTCATCTAAATGTAGAAAATATTGGAAAAAATGAAAAAATTTTCAAAAAGAGAAGAAATTACTTAATTCCTTATACTTTCCATCATCACCATCATCAGCAGCAGCATTATCACCATCACTAAAAGTTTTCAATGTTTCATTTGGAAAGTATTTTTGATAATTCTCTCTCCGATAAGTAGTAGCGCTAGTTATATTACGTTTTTTGATGAAAGGAACTTTTCTTAACTGATTCGATGAAGATTTTACGATTTCAGATGACTTTTGTTTATTCTGAAGATAATTTAACCATTTTGCTTCAGATACAGGATCAAAATTCCCTGTTTTTAAATTATATTCATCCATTTTTTGTTTTAACTCTTCAAATGCTTTCTAGAAAAATTTCAAACAAATCAGCAAGATGAAATTTAATTTGAATGTAGCGAAAAAAAATCCTGATTAACATCAAGTATTATGTGAACAGATCTTGAAATAGTTAGCACAAGGACAGTTTATGTATTTTCAAGTCTACTGGAAGAGGAACTTTGAGGAATAAACATTCATATAAAGTCACTGATCATTTTCAGGTATTGGTTTGTAAGGAGTTCGTTTGATTGGTTGGAGGATGAAATCCTGCAACCTAGGAGTACTGGACAGCCGTTTCGTCCTAGTTTGTGACTCTTCACAGTATGCACCCACTGAGTCGAAATTTAGGAGAGTTACTCATCGAAGAAGACATTGCGAAGTGACCGCCCTATATCGTGAATTGGCAGAAGTTAGAATCCATGCAATGGCCATTGGATCTGGTTCAGTGACCTAATGGTCTACGAGCTCGCTTCGTAATTATAAAGTCCTGGTTACACCTCACTGCATGCGTGCTGCGGAGGGTCCTAAACTAGGACGAAACGGCTGTGCAGTACTCACAAGTTTCTCAGTGGTACTCTAACTGATGTCAGCTCATGAAGAAATCCCCCAACCAGCCATTTATTATTATTATTATTACTTCGTTGCGAATGGAACTCAGGGTTTTAGCGACACATCTCCAATGTGCTGGATGCAATGCCATCATCTTCAGTTAGATGTGTAACTGCTTGAAAGCTTTCACTTCTCTATCGAATGATCTCCCACATGTTAATTTCGGACAGCCTACTTGTCGCTCCACATTTGGGATTTGATATCATTGAGAGGTCTAAAAGCCAAATGGGCATTTCAATCGTTTGGTGACGAGATCATCAATGTTCCTTTCAGTTTGAATCACCTCAGAAAGCCAAATTAGTTCAAACCACCTAAATTCTCACTCACTGCTTAGGCGGACATGTAATGCATTGAATCAGACTTATGTTTTCCAAGTATAAGGATAATGGTACTTACCAGTAAACAAGGCGTATCTGCAATCCTGAAGGAACTCATATCCCTCCTGAGATTCGAGCCCGTGTCACTCAGTGCTACAGTCAGAAATGTTGCCACTGAGATATCAGGGCTCGCGATTGACCTCCTGTAGGATTGTATTGGATACTTTGATTGAACACTAGTTAGTAACTAGTGTCATGCGTCTAGCTCTTTGTTTGGTGCAGACTGAATTCTTCCAGCCGGGATATCTCAGTCGTAACATTTCTGACTACAGTACTGGGTGACATGGGTTCGAATCTCAGGAGAGAAACCAGTCCCTTAAAGATTCCAGATATGCCTTGCTAGCCAGTTATTATTATTATTGTTTCCTTCAATTCCTAGAGAAAAATACGGCTTCAGCCGTGCGTCTCCATTGCGTTCGGTTCTCTGCTAGAGTCTTCACCTGGCTCCAAATCTGCCACACGTTTTCATCTCCTCTTCACATGACCTCCTCCGAGTCACCCTTGCACTGACGACCAACTCGCCGCTTCCCTTCCGGGTTCCACTCGAGCAATGGCTTGTCTAGTGATGTCACTTGCTGGTTTCCTCAGAGTGTGGCCAATCCATCTCCATTTTTTCCTGCCTATTTGGTTCACAATCGGTTCCTGCTGGGTTGGTTCGCTCATTGCCAGAGATCTCTGTTGCTGATCTTTTCTGGCTATCTGATCTTGAGTATTGAGCGAAGACAACTGTTAATGAAGGTCTGTAGTTTGTTTGAGATGCTCTTTATGACACACAGTGCAAGTCTTTGATCCATCCGTATAGTAGCATTGACTTCACATTGGAGTTGAAAATCCGGATCTTAGTTTTGATACTGAGTGCTGTTTACCTCCACACAGACTTGAGAGTAGTGAAAGCTTGTCTTGCTTTCTCGATTCTTGCTTTGATATCCTCGTCAGTTCCGCCTATAGTTGAAACGATGCTTCCCAGGTAGGTAAAAGAGGTTGTTTCTCTCAGGTTCCTCCCATATTTGCTGATCGTTGTCTGTTGTTGTTGCTGTTGATGGTGTTGCCCATGAATCTTCATCACCTCTGTTCTATCTATGTTCACCTGAAGTCCTATCTTTGATGCTTCTTCTGCCAACTTGTTGCTTTTCGCTTGCATATCTTCCAGTTTTTGTGGGAAATCAGACATATATCATCGGCGAAGTCCAAATCCTCCAAGTTTCTTGTGTGAGTCCATTTTATGCCTGTTTCCTCATTGCCCACTGTTTGTCGCATTATCCAATCTACTGCAATCAGGAAAATCATTGGCGATAGTAGGCAGCCAGATTGGTTTACTCCTGTCCTCACTTCGAAGAGTTCCGTAAGTTTCCCGTTGTGGATTACTTGGCATGCAGCATTGTCGTACAGCTGTTGGATGAGATGTTTAATTGTCGGTGGCACCCCGTAGTAGCGAAGTAGTTGCCAAATCACCTCTCGATCGACGCTGTCGAAGGCCTTTTCAAAGTCGATGAAGTTGAGATAGATAGGTGACTGCCATTTCAGGCTTTGCTCAATGATGATCCGTAATGTGGCGATCTGATCAATACATGACTTGTTCCTCCTGAATCCAGCTTGTTCCGGTCGAAGTTTCTCATCCAGAGCGTTTTTGACTTTCTCCAGCATGATGCGGCTTAGTATTTTGCTTGCGATGGACAGGAGCATAATTCCGCGCCAGTTCTTGCATTGACTTAAGTTTCCTTTCTTTGGTAGTTTGAATAAGTATCCTTTCTTGCAATCCTCGGGTACTTTGCCTTCTTTGCATACCTTCTCCAGTAGTGGTGTCATCAAGCCTGCTGTTGTCTCTTGGTTCATTTTCAATGCTTCTGATGGGATTCCATCTGGTCCTGCTGCTTTTCAGGCTTTTAGCATCTTGATTGCCTTCAGGACTTCTGATTTCGTCGGGGGGTTGGTGTTCACTGATAGCTCTGTATCCGTCGTTGGTATTGTTAGGCGCGTTGTTAGTGGTGGTTGATTTAGAAGTCCTTTGAATTGTTCAGCCCAGTGTTTCCTTTGCTCTACTTCTTTAGTGATTGACTTTCCATTGTTATCCTTCACTGGCTTAATTTGTGTCAAACTTTCGCCCTAAAGGTACCTAGTTGTTTGGTAGTGTTGCGAGATCTCCTTTGCCTGCAGCTTGTTCTGCTTCACTTGCCATGGTTTCATAATATTTTCTTTTGTCTTCCCTGGCACTCTTCTTTACTCTTTTCTTCAGTGTCTTGTAGCTTGCATTCAACTCCTGTTTTTGTTGCTCGTCGGTGCATTGGCGAATCTTTTGTTTCACCATCCCTCTCTCTTCTATCAGTCTCCAAGTGTCCGTAGTGAGCCACTGTTTGTCCTGTCGCTTCTTTCTGCCTAGAACTTCCATGCAGGTTTGACTCCACACTGTTTTCAAGTTGTTCCAGTGCTTTTCGACGCTGATCTCTTCGCTAGTGTTGGTTTGTGTCTCGGTTTTGTCCTTTATGCTTGCAGTGAAGATGTCCTTTGTGTCCTGGTCCTTCAGTTTTTGAGTGTTGAACTTGGCTTGTGGTCTATCTGCAGCTCCTGTTTCTTTGAAAGCTTTCAATTCGATTTGGATTGTCCCTTGTACGAGATAGTGGTCTGAGCCAATGTCTGCTCCTCTTCTTACTTTCGTGTCCAGTAGGCTGCGCCTCCACTTCCTTGAGATTGAGATGAAGTCGATTTGGTTTTTGATTCTCCCATCTGGTGACACCCATGTAGCCTTGTGGATATCATTGTGTTTGTATACGCTGCCACCAATCACTAGTTCATTGAAGGCGCTGCCAGCCAGTTAGTGCAGACTAAAACAAAACCTAGGTCCAATGCTTCCTGCTGATTGCCTTCAATCACCTGGTAACAGCACTTCAGAGTGCGCCGTGATGTTTAACCACCTAGCATTATGGTGACCACATTACAAACTTGACTGATAGAATTCAGTCGGCACCAAACAAAGGACTGGACAAATGGTACAAGTTACTAACTAGTGCCCAATCAAAGTAAACTTCTTACCGTATTACTAATGGATTGACCATAGAGATAATAGTCAGAGACTAAAACTATAAACAAAGTGCTACTCACTAGATGACTAAGCTGCAATGCTTGTCATTAATGCGTGGGTAGTGACAAGTAGAGTTGGAGTATATAGGCACTTTTCATTTGACCATATGATAAACATTGTAATTTTGAAATTGTTATTTTATGATGTTTTAAGGCAAACTAAAATTGACAGAATATTTATCTGAAACACTTCTTTCCCTTTACTAACTTAAACAAAGCAATAAGAAGACATAATTTGTCTAAATCATGTTGTCATTTATTTGTACAACACATTTCGAACAAACTAATCACATACGGACTTGTCAGAGGAATATATATGAAATTAATAAAGAGTTTATAGGTGGGGAAATACACTTAGGTCAAGTTAAAAGGACATACTGAAGGTCAAAATAACAATGAAGATCAACCACTAAATAAAATATCAGAGGTAATAGTACATCTACCCTGGCTGGTACCAAAATAAAGTTTACCAAGGGAGATTTAGTGTGATGACGAGTTGTTGCTTTAAACGCATAAAGGTGGTATAAACTTCCTAACTGCTGGCTAGGGCTTCCAAAAACTTTATGATACACCCCAAACACGTCCTAAAGATAGATTTAAAAGACGTGTAAACATCAATTTTATATCCTGTCTCCATAATATGGGTTTTTAAGTAGAGGAGCTAGATCTCCTGTTCTCACCATTAATGGGTTCTGGGGATTCAGTTTGCTTCTGAAGCCATTATGTACAGAGGTCGATAAGTCCTCCCCATGTATGTGTGGTCATACGTACATTTAAATTGGTAAATACAGTGGGATGTGACATAATTTTTCACATGTTCAAGGGGCTTAGATAGATATATTGGCTTCACATTCCCAATTATTATGATATTATCTGCATAAAAAGTCTTTTTAACCGCAGCATTCAATATTTGTGGAGTTATCAACCTGCTATGGACACCCATATAGGGTAACCGCATATAGATGTCTTTCTTAGTGGCGAGTTTATATATAGTTTTGTAATTTTATATAGTTTTAAACTCACTCTTTCAGTTTCTTCTATTTGAAAAAGTTCTTCAGGTTTTGGACGTACATACGGTGTATCAATCTATTTAATAAACAGTAAAGAGATAATCTCTTATATGAGTTAATAAACCATTTACCACAACTCCATTTATTGTTATTTGACTGTTATTCTTCTTATTCTTATTGTCATTATACTTTTTCAGTACATCGTTGTATTTACATTTTGACCAATTTTCTTCAATAGCCTTCTGTACAACTTCAAATGGAACATCATATTTTGGATCACGTTCCATTGACTCTGCTTCTTCCTTCTTTTTCTTTTTTTTCGATTAAAATCAATAATCTGTCAAGAAAAGACACTGCAGAGATACTCATTCTGAATTGATAAAATTAAGCAACATTTAGCAAATACTGTTTGATAATATTAATTTCAAATAGTACTGTTTTCGGCTAACCAATGGTGTGATGTGTACTACTGACATGATCTTGTAAGTAGTACATTGGTGACGTCTTGTGCAGGCATCTTAAATAGACATTTTGATATAGAAAGCAAGGAGTGAACCAGCAGTTGTATAAACTACACGTCTAAAGAATGGATTTCAAACAATCCCTGATACGCCAGTGTTTCCACCCAGGTTTGGACTACTGTTCTACACTGAGCCCAACCATAAACTCCTTCAGTGACTGAAAATAGAAAAAGACCCTTGGGGGAAGTTTTTGTGATGAGAATTATGTCTACTCTGAGTATGACTTCATTACTGGACATATTTTCAAGGAAATAAAATGTTATACCTATTTACCTGTCGACACGTGACAGTGAAGCAGAATTACTAGAAGCATCATATGCAGTAAATTCCGTACAGCAAGATTCTGGTCACAATACCTGTTAAAACACCAGCATACAGAAGTACTTGGGAAAAAAATGTTACTTGTATTCGTCTTTCTTTGTCGTCACCCTTTGCTTTCTGCATTTATTGTTTCACAATGGTCTTCATTTCTCCTATTAGTAACTTAATTCATTGCTCGACTATACAAGATCTTTGCTGAAGATATCCCTAGCATAACACTTACAAGCTCTTGACAGTGGTAGGTGCCACAATGGCAACAGAAGGTATGCAACTAGTCTGAAGATCGAACCTATTTGGTTTACGGTTAAAGCAGTTGGATAAATCTGGTGCTCTGAATTCTAGAATGTAGAAAAATCTTTATTTATCTTGCATTCACCTAATTACGTTACAGCCAGCTCTGGGATTCAACATGAATTCGAAGGATTTAAACAAATAACAATTACCATCATTTGTTATGCTAAACTGTTCTGCTTTGCTATCACTAAAGCCTTGTACAAACATTTGGTCCATGTTTCAAAATGAAAGTCAAAATAAGTTTCAAACCATGTTTTTTTCAGAAATAGTGTTTAGTTTGACCCTATCCTGCTGAATTCTAAGTATTGACTCGGGTATCTACGATTCTGATCTTCTTTCTACCTTTTGTAATGAACAAACAGGGTAAATTAATAAATCACTCTACAAAGACTTGTTTTAGATTAGGTTTCAGCGTTTTGTAATTGTATTTAATTGTAAGAGTCGGTGTGAACAACCTTTCCGGTGAGTCCATTTAGAAAAATTGGAAATTTCAGTAAATTTTATTAACAATTCAAATGTAAATAAAAAAAGTCTGCAAGACACATGATATGATTATGAGCAATAAATTGTATTTAAAATGTCATCCAGTTGAAAGCCTCAGTTGTTTAATTCTGTACCACTGTATATTATTTCACATAAACGTATCTGATATGTAATTATTTCCTACCACAGTGCCCAAGTTCTACACTTACATTCCTAAAGATATAAGTAGAGGAAGGCATAAAAACTTACTCTGCAGTAAAAGTTCAGCTACACCGAAACCATAAGTCCAATATTCTCTAATATTGTAACTATCAGTCTCTAGTGTTGAAAGTTGCAGTCTGATTGGCAAATACTAAATTCTTCAGTCAACATCCAGTTGCTTGTTGGTGAATAATTCCCTTTATATTCTCTTGCTTGTCTTCAATCAACAGTTATCAGATTTTTTAAATAATTACTTATTCTTATTTCCAGTATGACATAGTATATTTTCACATGCACTTCATGCTTATGGCGATATTTCAGTGACCCGTTTTGTGAAAAAAAACCTTTTCCGTTTTTAGGATCACATTGTGGAACAGCACTCTTTAATGATCGCCTAACTGAACTAAATGACACCATACCATCAAATAACGTAGGAGTACATCAGCGAAGAAGAGAAATGAAATTATGTAAGTTCATTCTCGCAAAGACTTTTGTGATGCAGCAAAAGTAGGCTTTGACCTTATATGATACAAGTCAACATTCCACCGAAAACCAAGGAAGTACAGCTTAAAGTGTTAGCTGCTGACAGGTAATAGGATAGTTTAGTACTAATGTAGTCAGACTGCTTCGTCAATGACTGTAGTAGTATTAATGAACCAGTTGAGCAGCCTGCTATATCCGACTACTTAAGTGACAGTAAAAAGTGATTTTATCTATTTATGTATCACCTCCTGTCTTGGTTCTAATCAACAATGATGTACATGGTAGAGACTCGTCACAGTTCATGATGGAAAATCACCTCGAAGTATTACATGCAGATACAAGCTAAGTTCGGTAGGTCCATGTTAACCAGTAAACATCTGTATTATTAACGGGTTATAACCCGTTATATGTACATATATATATTGCAATGTTTTGTGTTTGTGTGTTGAATTGCTGTTGTGCGAGTGGATTGGATGAGGTGCTTTGGCAGGTGGCTCTGTAGCTCAGTAGGTTAGAGCGTCGTGCTAATAACGCGTTCGATCCTCTCCACAGCCAGCGATTTTCTTCACAAACTCACACAATCAAATTTCAAAAAAGCATCTCGCCCACTATACTACACACTACTCTGTATGCCACACACAACCCAACAACAGATCGATTAAATTCCAAATCCCCGGGGTAATGACGATTACCCAATCCACACATCAACAACATTAATGCTTTATTATTTTGTATCTCCCTATTTTTAAATAAAAGCCATTCTAAAACCTCTGGGCTTGGAGAAGTAAATACAAAGATTCCTAAACCTGTCCAAATTGTTTGCAATGTGTTCGAAGTCACTGCTTAAATAAGTGAATTGCTATGTTGAATATCAATAAATACATTGCAATCTTTTCCTATTAAAATAAAACAACTTTATAAAGATGAATGATGCGGAAAAATCTGGGGATACGCTTAACCAGAAAAATTAAAGATTAAGTAAACTATTGACAATTTTGAAAAATCACGGAAAATTGTGATGACAACGTGAAAATGTTCAATATACAATGTGATCCAATGATATTTTTACGAGTCAATGCAATCCAAATTTACTTCTTTGGTAAGCGTTCCTGATCTTAGATATATTTCGGAGTAGTTTATTCCGACACTCATCTGCTGTAGCTTTGGTTAACGTGGAGAGGAGTAGTGAGGAGATATGTTAAATGTGGTTTGCAGTATAATGTGGTTATAACGTGCTGCTTCTCTGAATACAATAAGTCCTTTCACCTGTTAGTTTCCTCGTGTGTTCGAGAAGATATAAAATAGTGAACATTACCTAGACTTGGAAATAAAGACGTAGGAATAAATGGATAATAAAATTTAATAATTTGAAAGTGACTGTATAGATAGATTTACCAGAAGAGCCAGAAAGTGGATAATGCTGACTGACAAATAAAGAGTCTAAATGATGCCCATTAATAAAGTGCAGTATGTGTTTCAAGAAGATAGTCCATTTGGCATCAGTCCTTAGATTGCATCTTGACTGTCCAGACTGCGTTCAAAGTTTTCAACGGAAAGTGGAGTAGCAGCAGCCACTGATAAAGAGTTCTAGAAGCAAGAAGTTCAAGGAGGAAGAATAGGAGTGCATTTGAGTTTCTGATCTCTAATGCGCTATCCTTCATGAGTTACCACGAGAAGACCTGTAGTGAATTAATGACAGAGTAGATTTGTTTGGATGTTACACGTTATCTGTAATCTTGTAGAAGTTATTAGCCAACCGTAATCCAACAGTAGCCGAGTGGGAGAAGACCCATTTTCTTCAGGCTTTGGCGGTAATAATAATAATAATTTTTGCTTTATTCCAAAAATTATTATTATTATGGCTTACTATGGAGACCCATCACCCTTCACGAAATGTTGGGAGTGCGGGGGAGTGACACCGTGCACTTAGAAGCGCAGCTATACGTATTACTTACGCAATTTTAGAGGAAGCCCAAGAGTGAGTGCCCCCAACTTTCTGTGTGTGACGCGTACAACCACATATCATATCAGAATTATGATGCTCTTGAAGCCAACCATATACTGCCTTCCAGTGAGGAAAGGACATGTTCAAACCTCTTTTATCAACTTTATTGTTGGGAATAGTTGTCAGAACTTTCTGTGCTCTTGGGAGGAGTATTTGTTGATGAATGGACTTCTGTGTACTTGACTAGGCCTCCCTGCTCTACCTGTCCTCCAGCGCACTTATGAAATGCACGTCCTCTAATAAGCTTGTTCCTCTAATTGTATATGGGTCATCGTTCGGTCACGCTATAAATATTTTAATCTGAAAGCCGATTGCTAAACTGATGTATGCGATAACGTTCATAATATACTGTTTTTGATTCTAGCTAACCATAATTTACCCTACAGCCATCCAGAACAACAATTAGCAAGGGTGTATTTTGTTTCCAGTCTACTAACGTCCGGTCCGCAGCATCACAAAAGTACCAATTTTTTTATATATACCACGAGATATAAGAAGACGTTAAGTTTAGAGTTCCTCTCTATTGGTTACACTCTCGTTCATTTTATCACTCAGCTAATGATTCTGTTCAAAAATACGCACGTCAAATGCTAAAATTTGTTTTCTCCCTTCAAATGTGAGTTGGGAATTAAATTCCCCCCGGAAAAACTCATGTCCACGAGCTGTCCAAATGACAAAATTTTGACTGATTGAAAACGTCTTGACGTCTATTCAATCACATTTACATCTCAGGGATCCTTTTGCGCATCTAAAGGTTACAAATCTATCTCGGCCTACATACTCACTACTTCCATCAAGCTCTGAGTTGCCCGTCGATTCTGCCATACTAATATTATTGCTGCTTATCTACTGGGAATAAACCCTTTCCCTTTACCAGTTTCTGCCGTTTTTTGCCTTCTGTCTCAGATCCATAATACGCAATGAATGTTACTGGTTCTTCAAGGCTCGCCTACTCGCCGTTACTACTTTCAGTTAATCAAATCAACCCTAGTTGATTCTATTGGGCGAGTAGTGTGGGGGATCAAAGAACTTCATCAAATCAATCGAGGCTTCAGTGATGAGTCCGTATATGCAGATTGAAACAGATTTGCCTGAGCAGTCACGGGCAGTAGTTTTCCAATAGAACTGAGCTACAAATGATAATGGATTTATTCCAAACAGTAATTGTGATGCGATCTGGAATTTTCTGCATGCAATATAAACTTTCATTTAATTTTCCCTTTACAGTAAGTAGCTGCACCGGAAATAATTAAGAAGTCTCGGAGTGACAGCAGTATCAATAAGAATAAGAATGTAAAATTAAAACCGAAAGCTAATACAGACAGTGACAATAATATGTTAATGATTCAAAAAGTAAAAGGCTGTTTGCCTGTTGTTTCAAAGTAAATTAATGCCTTCATACATCACATTTGTGCCAAATGAGGTACTGCGCAGCTTCTGTACTTAGCCGTCTGGCGACATATAATAATATGTAATTATATATTCTTGGTCTTTTATACGTGAGGGACGCCAGTTTACAGCCATCATCAATATGATAAATAACATATACGAGGAGTAAGCATATTTATGGCTATTCCCTTACATAACATATACCTAGAAAAGGTTATCGAATGATGCACATAATGCCAATTTACATGGGTGGAAGCGATATGCACAGTATAATACAAAGCATTTATATTGAAGAAATTTAACTAAAATGCGCGTCATATTTGACAGCTGCGTTACTCGGGATAGGCAGTGTAGGTTATTCATAGTGATGAAATGGGTTTGTAAAACGTTAGTTAGTTTACCGATAATTGAGTTATTAGGAATATTGACTGCCAGTTACTTACCACAGCAGTAAGCTTCCAGTTAAACATAAAGAATTATTGTTACAGCAATAGGTAATTTGCAGCCCATAAGCAACTAGTAAACAGAATAATGTCGAACCGGTCGATATAAAATGGCAACTGGAGTATGTGCGATCTGGAAATTATCATCACGCAAGTCAGTGAGATTTCAAATGCAACCGTCAGCATGTGTCTGTTATTTCATAAGTAGCCAGACTTATTTGCGCCGCACATGCAGTTATTGGGATTTTTATTAGTATAAAGGTACTGTTCCACAAGTGCCATCCAGGTATCGCGGTGGAAGGCAATAGGCAACTCACGAGGCAGATGTAGGATATGGGATCAGTAATGTTTGCAGATCATTTGTCATTGTAAGCTGCCAAATATCTACATTCTTCATCCTCATTCAGAAAGTCATGTAGAAGCTAAAATGGAGACTGAAAAAAGAAAGCAAACGACGGCAGCATAGAAGAAAGCAAATGGAGTCCTCAAGCAGTAATTTATGAATATATATTTATACTCCGTGTAGAAACTGTGATATGGTTGATACACTAACTAGTCTTGTTATGCTACTTTTTATATTATAGGTGTCAACTATTATTAATATTATTGGCATGTGTAGAAATGTTTATCATGTCTATCCGATAGCATTAACATCCATAATTGTAGTTTATTGTAACTTATAAGCTTAGTGAACTTATAATGTCTATGCAGGGTGAAAAGGTGTAGTAGTCAAGCGCAGGAGAGCATCGTCATCTTTGAGCAGTCTGGTGACTTAGGAGATGAACACTGGAAGTATGTTCGCATCACGCACATTGGCCAGTAGTCTATTCTAAATGATTTAAAACTTATTTAAGAAGTTGTACCGCATGTAAGTCAGACAGTGCTCTATAGCAGCTGGGTTGTCATGATTTCTAAGACTGTAACTGATGACAGAATAGATTTAGATATTGGCCCGGAGGAGTGCAAGAGAAGATTAGTTAGGTTATAGTAGAAAATAAGGCTTAGCTTAAGGGCCTCTTCTAGAGTGGTTCTATTTTCAATCTGTTGCAATGCTCAGAGTGATCAAGACTACACTCCAAATCAAGAGTTCTTAAAGTAAATTGCCGTTGCACTTCCTCCAGTTTAAGTTTGTCATTCTGTCGCAGTTCGCTAAGAATAAACCCTGCAGTATTCTGAAATCGGTTGGATACATACTATGCATAATAAAACCCTAGCTTCACAAGAAATGAAATCGCCAGCAATGCATTCTAGCAGCCTGTGTGTTTGACGCCTGGCATAATCAGTTTGTTCAGAGAACGTCAAATTACTAGAGTATCTGATACCGAGATATACGACTGAGTTGAGCTTGGCTAGTTTTCGCCCACTTCAAAAGATAGGTCAAGATTACTGTTACCAATGCAAATCCAGCCTCATTTTTTGGTATTAAATTTCAGCCGGGATTCAGCATAGCATCTTGCGAGACCGTCTTCTTATTTTTCAGGATAGAATGGTGAGGGCTAGCTTTCTATTTGAGTAAGCTTTGCTAGACTAGTAGAAACGTTAGTAGTAAATGTCTTTCTGTCACTGACCGATCATTCTACCACCATTATTCGGTAGATTTCAACAATGATGATGCGCACAACATATCATGATTGTACTACGCGCAGGCTACTTATGACTTGATGTTGCACACTCCACGTCAGAACATAACTGTCTTTCTTTAACTGGTTTAAATTTGGTTGGTATGTTTACCTGTATTGTTCGTAAGACCTTTATGTTTTATAGTTTACCGAATATAGGTTCGCCCTCCATGACTTATCAGCAGCCAAATTCTTACTAGTCTCATTTCATACAGGAAGCAGTGTTGCAGCTACCACGGTTAGCTTAAGTCACTTCTGTCATACCTGATTTCTTGTTTACAGCTGGAGAATATTATCATTTATTTTTTGTCCCTATTATCCTGAGTGGGACACAAGGCCTCAGTAGCACACCTACACTACATACAATTCTGTTGTCGTTCGTGGCCTGCCCCATGACTGCCCACAACACTCCACTTCCTTTCACATGATCTTCGTCATATCACTCCTGGATCAATTCCCAATAAATCGCCTTCCATCCTAGTTCCACTCAAGAGCCTGATGAATGCCGTCGCTCAACAGTCACCTGAAGTTTTGTCTAATCGGTCTCCATTTTCTTCTGTATATTTACCAGGCAACAGATATGCAACCGTTTCTCTGCCGAAATACCATCCTGGTCAGTGGTCTGATCTTTAGTGCCAAGTAAGGGTGGGAGCCTTTTGCAGGTAATTCTAGGTGAAGCTTAAGTATGGTCTTTGGACAACATAGAAGCACAGACTTGAAATCAGTATTGAAAATTTAGATGTTATTCCTTAGGCTGAAAGCTGTAGATCTCCAAATTATTCTCAGACCGATGAAACTCTATTCTGCTTTCATATTTCTGGCTTGATATCTACTCGGCGCCGCCCGTAGTTCTGTCGGCGGCATAGAGATTGAGGAGACGTTTTCCTCTAGATTTCTCCCATCGATGGTAACTGGTATTTGTTGTTACTGGTCGATTGTCTTTAGCGCCTTTGTCCCCCTGCTTTCACTCAAAGTTCTGCCTTTGTTGTGCCTTACCATAACTTGAGGATTTTCATTTGACTATCTCCAACTTTGTGAGAGGTGAGGTATAAGTTATTCTGGAGTTCTGGACGTAATTCAACTTTTTTGTCATTTCACTGTATACTTGTCTTCTCCGAGGTTTTTCCCCGACGCAACTAGCCACAATTAAGAAGGTCACCGGTGATAGTGGGCAGCCTTGTCATACTCCTGTCTTCACTTCTGATGCTTCAGCGAGATTTCTCTTATGAACCGCTTGGTATTTGGCATTATCCTATCGCAGCTTAATGATGTTAATCAAGATTTAGAGTGTTCAGTAGTGTTGAAATGACTTCTGAATTGCCTAACGGTCAATTCCATCAAGGACCTTCCAAAGTTCATGCATTTGATGTGGAGATTCGACTGTCATCCCATGGTCTGTTCAGTTGCTAGTATCCCGAATTCATCGCCACGTGGTTTGCTTTCCTTCAATCAAAACTTGTTCCGGGGAAGTTTTGCATCTAGATCATCCCTTATTCTCCTCAGAATGACTGAGGTATGGCGCTGCTTGAGTCCTAACATAGGCCTATAAAGCCTTTCTTCTGCAGTTTGAGGATGCGGTCTTTCAACCTATCGGTTTTGGTGGATTCCATCCACTCTCTCAGCCATCAGCAACCTTACGGCCCCAGAGACAGCTCGATTGTTGAAGAACTCGCGGCAAGCAGCATTACGGGAACAACTGATCTATAAGGCAGCACAGGACTTCTAGCGAGCTAACATCACTTTAATTTTCAGCTAATAGCGGTATTTCCACAACTGTGGCCGATGAATGTTTAAACGAATGCTAGTTGGCAATTATGAGTGTCCAAGAATTTCCGTGGAGATACTCTGTCTCCAACTAGGAGCTGTATGTAAGGAAACTGATGTAGTGACATTGAAGCTCAGGACCATCAAAGCATGGCAGATGCAGTCACAGGGGTAATGACATTCAAAATGCTATCGTAGGAGAGAATCTTGCAGGAACGCAGGTCAAATAAGGATGTATGAAGGAAGGTATATTATTGGAATTCAACTCACGCATTTTAACTCTTTATGGGACACCTTAAGCAAGGAACTGAGTTTAGGAACCGTTTTAGTTCATTTGATTTAAAATCATGGCTGTGTTTCTCCTCAAAGATTCATCGATAATTGAGACACTGATTCTTCCCTAACTGTCATATCTGAAAGAATAATTGCTTTAGTTCCACGCAAGATGCTCGCCTGTCGAACTTGTAACGTATGGATAAAATTTGAAGGTATGCCTCTAATATCTATTAATTGCATTTGCCTTTAAACGGTCCCCAGTGGTTGACGAATTTCTGTCCGACGATGAAAAAACCAAGTAAGAAAGTCCTGCGAGTTGGGAAAAGATTGAGGGACCTCTTAATCTCCTCTAGATCAAAGAAGTTCTGACCTGCACATGTAAAACAATCCATTGAAAGTCACTAGTTCCCCTGCAGAACTTTCCTTGTATATCAAGCGATGCTATTTGAACTACAACTATTTTTGAGGATAATTGTTGGGAATAACAAGGACCTTAAAATATTCAGTAGCCGAAAATTTTATCTGAACCATAAGCGCTTATAGCTGGAGGAATAAAATGCAACTAGTATTATGCAACACACGTTAGCATCATACATTGCAAATGTGCACTATCATATCAAGTACTGTATAGATTATTCTTGTATTTTTCTTGTAAATATAATTCCAATAATGTATTATTCATGATTGCATTTTATACCACTTTGTAGCCGTGCAGGATTTTCTCCTCTTCCTGAAATAGCGTTCAAGCACGTGGTTGTCGCTCAACTTCAATGGAAACCTTCGTGGAAGATTTACAAATTAACAATTATAAGAATCTGTTCCGATTGCTTGTACTATATAATTCAACAATTTGAACTCTTAAAAAAAGTGATAATCTTACTATCCCCTGTAAATGTTGTACTTACCTCAATATTGGTTGGCTATCGTATGCCTACAACTACGGGTTGAAAACGAAACGAAGTCGATTTTCCTGCGCAACCTGGAGGACTACTGTTTAATTCAATAATGGGTCAGACAATGAGTGTATTTATATATATATATCAAATATTTAGCTGTTCAAACATTATTAACTTGTAGACAATCTACTATTTGTCATTATATCATACTTGATCGTGCCTGTAAAAATGGCATGCATTTTCATGTAAACTTATGTTTATATGAAAATATAAATTATTATTATTATGAATAGGTGGAACTATTCATCGAATATCTCACTTATTCTGGGGTAATAGATGTGTTAAAGATCCCCATAACTCTGATTCTTGTGTTAGTGCGCGTCAGCACTTCCATATTGTATGGAGGATTTCATCATGAGCTGACATCAGTTAGAGAACCACTGGAAAACCTGGGAGTACTGGACAGCTGTTTCGTCAGCGTAGTTTGGGACTCTTCATTCGAACCCAAAACATTCTGGTGACAGGGCGAGCTCGTAGACCATTGAGCCACTGGGACCCGATCCAATGGTCCTTGAATTCTAACTTCTGCCAATTCACGGCATAGCGCGACCATTTCTATATTTGTCTGCACTACTATATTATGATTCTGCGTATATTGGATATTTTGTTGAAATGCTTCATGCACGCAAAATTCGTCCCACAGTTGGAATAATTTAACATGATTGGAGATATGTTCATGCTCATAAAACGTGTAGACCAGTACAGGGAGCTGAAATAATTAAGCCTTCTTTGTAATCTCGTCACATTAATTTAGCCAGTCATTCTATAAAACTGTAACGAGGATTTGAAATTGTTCTAGGTTATTACTTGAGGATGGAACATCCTTACTCAGAGATGGGGTCACCTTGAATGCATGTGTATTATTAGCATTGGTTGGAGGCGTTGTGAAACAGTTGTCAGTACAGTTTACCACTTCATTCAGTTAGATGAAATATCAGAAAACTGGTGAAATCTCTTCATCAGCCCAGCCTACACAAAAGTATTCGGGAAGCAGGTAAGGGCTGTATAATATAGTTCACTTAATCAGTGGGATGTTTTTATTCTTTATTCGGGGAAGGTCTCTTGCCAGGAAATATCACAGCGTTGCGAAGTCATTCGAAAGGTGTAGGGCCGTGAACAAGCCAGTACTAAGCCAATATCAGCGCGTAACACTTTCTCCACTTTGAAATCTAGCCAGCATTGAAATACTCATATTTATCAGGGAAAGATTTAAGTGCTTTGTAAAAACAGAGGATTACTGACTTGTGGTTGTCATCTAACTTGACTGGGATGCGCCTCCAGAAGTGGCACTATAACCAAACGACCACTCAGCAGTATCCTTCACACTAAACCAGATGCAAGAGTCAGATTTAACTGCAGCCACGACGAAAAACTTTTATCATCCAAAATTTGTGGTTTATGCAATTCACAAAACCCCATAAATCAATAAAAGAATCTGGATGGTTGAATGACATTGCAAATCCTCTGAAACTCAGGCCAAAAGTGAACGAATCAAAACTATCTAATAGGGTGATCACTTCACTGCATGCACCATTCACGAATTCATGGCTAACAAAGATAATTTGTTCATCCTAACATATTTCTTTAGGGGTTTAAGACCGAGAATGAGAGTCTTCGAAGTGTTGTCCTCGTGCAAACGAGAAAAGATTGACACATCTGTTCTTGGCCCTCTTCCCTAGTTAAACGATTGACCCATACAATCATTATTTATAAGACTAGTATGTAGGGACTACGATTTGACCAGTTATACAATGTTTAATATATTAGACGTAGTCACCATACGCCTGTTAGTTCTATGACGCATTATCTAAAGATACGTAGCTACCTTAAAATTGCTTCCGTTGAAGGTATTCTCCTGTAGCTATTACCTTAGTTAATATACTTGACAATACAAGACATTCTGCTACTCTAGCCGGCTCAAATCTTTTAATCGGAAAATTCTATTGAATTTGTTTCAACTATCTGAATGTCCAAGAGTACAAGATACCAGTGTTTTACTACACCAGACAATCTTGTCTCAGCTGATCATACAAGGTCTAATCTAGTGGCGCGATGGTACTTCTGTTACAAATGACTAGGTTTCCTGTGCTAGTTTTCCGTGGACTTTTACTATTCTTTCTCGGCATATGTTTCTGTTGGGTTTGTGAAGCGTTACACAATATCAAGGGAGAATTCACATCATCAGAAATATCCTTTTACACACAGTCCGCTGCTAAATTCTGGATACCATTCTGTTGTGGCGTTGCATCTGGTATGAAACCATACTCTATCTTATTATTATTCTTTAGTGGCTGTAGGACTTCTGTCACCGTGCGTTGACTCCAAGCTAGGCGTTTTTGACGTTTATAATAACGAATGGTCTTCGGTACTGAGGTGTGCCGCACTTTTCTTCGGATTCAGTCACGCAACTGCAAGGATTGACTTCGCCACCTATTCACAACTCTCACTAACAGCCATTGGACTGTCTATAGCACTTTGGTGGGTGTTTGATGGATCTCGAGTTGGATTTGTTTTCGGGATGGCAGCTGCTCTACTGGCAACATTCATTTTTCAATCATTTGTTTGGAAACAACTTTACAGGTAAATTAAATTAATAATAATAACAATGTATGTACAGGTTTTCTCATCCTATGATGGCAGCTTGGTTGCCCTGCTTATTCTTCTCCGGCGGCGTTGTCGTAGTCTTGGTGGGCAGGCAGCTTGCGAAACCTGATGTAATGGCTCTAATGCAAAGAAAGGTTAAGTAAATCCCTAACTTACAGACTGCCATTATTTGTTCAGTGTATCGAACAAATTTTTTATCCTTTTGTACATAAAAACCAAACCTGTAAAAGCCATTAGCTTTATCCAATGCATTTTATTTATATTGAGTCTTATTTTATTTGAACTTCAAAATATTGATGTGGGTTCTTTTGGGTACGCTTGTATTGTTGTTTTCGTTAATTGACGTGAAAAGAAAACTAACCAGGTGTACGCATTATTCTAATTTATTGTGAACGTAGAAGTTCAGTTCATCAGTCAGTTTCAAAGTTTTTGGTGTTTCAAGGGTAGGTATTTTTTAGACGTGTTTAGTGTGGTAATATTTAACGCAGTACTTGTGATTCCAAAGTAAAATTTCATAGTAATAATCTTTGACAAATCGTGTATTTTTGAGCAGTAGGTGTTATTCATAAATATACTTTTTGCGGTTGAAATGCAGTCATCAAGTAACATGAAATGTTTCTAACGTATAATGTAATTCTCTGTCAATTTTTAGAATGTTTATGTATATTGAAATCAACAGATATTTAATAAAAGGGTTGCAAACTCGTATCTTACGTCCTATCGCTCGTGCTTTCCTTCGGCAGTTATTTGACGTACGACGTTTAGTTGCTGTTTAAGACTTTTACATCACCTGAAAGGCTTATGACATGTGACTGCCTAGTAGCAGACATAGGTAATTAAGATTTATTTTTATCACTAGTCATCTTTTATACCTAACATTCAAGTCATACGTCTTCTGCATCTCAAATTTCTTAGTTGTGATGCCTTAACTTGGTTTCTCAACAATAGATTAGTATTTCTTACGCACAACTTTAGTATGATACATGGGTGTCAACCCTCAGTGAGTCTGATTAGTTTTTGGAGTCACTACTCTCACAGAATTTATCTGTAGGAAAAAGGAATATATCAAAAATGGAAATGTGGCCTTTTGCGTCTCTGCCATTTCGCTTTCAGATAATGAGCATCCGGTACGGATCCTATCCCACCTAACTGGGCCTGGGAGATCGGATAATTTCCTATAATTTCAAGTATAGCTTGTAGCCCTATATATATATATATATATATATATAAATATTCCTTCACGTTCCCAGTGCGTCGGTGGCACAGTGGTTAGGACTCTCGCCGACCATGCACATGGTCCGGGGCTCGATCCTCTGCCGACGCACACCCGATATCTATGGTGCCTGTAAATTTGGGCTACCGATATCCATGCTGAAAATTCCATACTTGTACTAAACATCAAGCTGTAAATCAAATAAGAAATAAATAATAAGCATAGGGCTTCAAGCTAGAAGCTTGAAGTCTCTGTAGCAGTGTTTATTTTTACAGGATGGGGTTGCTAGCCTCGTGCCCAACCTTTCCTCTTTAGCAGCTTTATTTCTGGCTTAGCGAGGTAAAGGAATGCGTCGGGCGGGACTTGAACCCCGACATGTGCATGGTCGGCGAGCGTCCTAACCGCTGTGCCACTGACGCACATCCCAATATATTGAATTTCATATATTTACTAGGAGCTGATTGTCTACTTATTAGAGCGTTGTCTCCCTTAGGTTCGAAGTAGAGCTAGCTACAAGTGTCGTATATCATTAAATATCATGACAACATGCCGCATAGTGGGAAACCTAGGAATTGTTCAGTTATAAGTGTCCTACAGTTGTGTTTATGAGAAAAACAGTTTCAGTGATTATTAGCCTAAGAACGGAATATTGTGTAGGGAATGTAAAGCACTCGTTTTTGGAAATTCTCAAACCAATCAAAAATGTGACACTTTCTACAGATGGAGAACACAGATACAGATAATGATGTTCACTTTCCTGTTAAGATAACCAATTAGTACTGTTAATGGCGAAGTTAAACAATAGCATCCCAGGGGTGCGAATGCTCCAATGACTTTGAACGCATGCTAGTCGTTGGCTAAAGGTACCTGTCTTTACTATAGCGCAAATATGAACGCTAGTCACCAACTAATGAGCAAATTTCACCCAGATCACGTTTTTAAGTACTGTTTGGGCACTCTGTTAATAGCTGGTTAGGGTTGTAATTAGGCTTAGGATTAAGGTTAGGGTTACGATTAGGGATAGATTTAGAGTTGGTATTATTTAATTTAATTTTTCCTATTATCCACATTTTCCCAGTAAGTAGTCGTCGATCCTTTTACTGGAAACTGTAATAATTCAACCGAGGATTTTTGGGAAAGACTACAAAACAGTATAAGAACGATAAACGGGTCAGAAAAAAGCTCACCCTGGGTCATCTCGGTGAATACATGTACAGAAACTGGTCTAACTTCAAAACTAGTACTCCTCACTATAAATGGGACATATGTTTAAGTCATGTCAGAGAAACATACCCTGTTTAATGTGTTTTCATGCATTTTCTTTATAAATAAACGTAACTTTTTGTACAAAAATCACTTATATTTATGGTTGGTAGGCTCGACGTCAATCATGCGTTCGCATCCCTTGGGACGCTATTGTTTAACTTTATCCTGTTCAATCGCGCATCATGTATGTTTTAGTTCACTGTGCAAATATTTACAGTATGCATATAATGTATACATCGTATTTCACAATTTATTTCTGCGAGGTTAATTCTTGTAAATCTATTATCTGGAAAAAACTGACATGATATTCAACAACCACTCTCACAGTGACATGCGGTCGACCATCAGCCACATTTATTGATTGTGAGGACTAGTGATACTACCTGGTTGTCCAAAGCTGAGTAGGTTGTGTGGGTTTAGAACCTGTGACCCACTAGTTGGAAGTAAACTGCGTAGACGTATAGATCACAGATCCACTATGATCTGTAAAATGTATACACCTAGTATGTTTATACGGTTCCATCAGTTTATTATTATTATTGTTCCCTTGGGTTCCTAGTGGAACATAAAGCTTCAACTGCACGTCTCCACTTGCTTCTGTCTTCTGCTGTACTTTTCACTTGCATCCATGTTAGTCCATACTGTTTCAGCTCCTCTCCACACGATCTCCTCCATGTCACCCTTGGACGTCCCACTCGCCGCTTCACTTTCGGGTTCCACTCGAGCGTTGGCCTGACGCGCGATGTCACCCAGCGGCCTCCTCAGCCAGCGAGTGTCCAATCCATCTCCACTTTCTCCTGCATATTTGTTGAGCGATTGCTTCTTGTTTTGTTTGTTCCCATAGTTTCTTGTTGGTGATTTTTTTTCCGGCCATCCCATCTTCAGTATAGAACGAAGACAGTTGTTGTTGATAAAGGTCTGCAACCTGTTGGACCCGCCAAGTTCCAAGTGATCCGTATAGAAGAACTGACTGACTTGACGTTTGTATTGAAAATCCGAATTTTGTTGTTGATGTTGAGTGACGAAGATTTCTAGATTGGTTTCAGGTTCATGAATGTGTTTCTCGTCTTCCCGATCCTCGATTTGACATCCTCGTCCGTTACTCCTGTGGTTGAGACAATGTTCTCTAGATAAGTGAAAGAAGTAACCTCTTTCAAATCCCTCCCGTTGATGGTGATTGGCACTGGATGTTGCTGTTGTTGTTGTTGGTTGGTTATTTTCATAACCTCCGTCTTGTCTATGTTCACCTGCAGTCCTGTGTTTGCTGCTTCTTCGACCAGTTTGTCGGTTTTCGCTTGTAAGTCTTCGATTTTCTGTGACATCAAACATAAATCATCCACGCGCGAAATCCAGGTCTTCTAGATTCTTCACGTCGGTCCAGGATATCCCTGTCTTCTCGTTTCCCACTGTCTGACGCATAATCCAGTCCACCACAATTAGGAATATCATTGGTGATAATAAGCACCCTTGTCTGACTCCTGTGTTTACTTTAAACGCTTCACTGAGTTTTCCGTTGTGGATCACTTGACATGTGCCGTTGTCGTACAGCTGTTGAATAAGGTTGATGAATATTTGGGGTACGCCGTAGTACTTGAGTAGTTTCCAAATTACTTCGCAGTTCCATCAGTTACCTTATTAATATTCTTGGTATTAACCAGCTGAATTTACACAAATATCAAGGAAGGGTGGCTCAATTCTTTGTCACTTACGTAATCAAAAAAAAACAAATATTATCAGCATAAGACTTAGTAATAGTGCATACTCGTATAAGCTACCGTAAAGTATGTTTGCCCATTAAGTAATACGATATAATAAAAAGACAGTTGCAACGAAGAAAATTTTCTTTTCGACGAAGTCACCGTCAACTAGGCTGTACATTCGTGTACTTATAATAAATAGATGGGAAAGTGGCAGAATAATTTCAGGTCAAGGGTCAAATCAATAGAATTACAATTGGGAATTAAAATGCCATAAGAAATAGGCTTGACGAATAAAACTCAAATAAAGTAGCATCATGATTACTGAGAAGATTGACATATTGTGCAATTGGGGTTTAAAAATGTAGAAATAACAAAAATGGAAAGATTGAGCGAAGAAATATTTACTTTTCTATTAGATCCTCATCTCACTCTGGCTCTACTCTAATATATAGTGTATAGCATTTTTATTACAATACACAACAATTTACCAGTCACCAAGTGTCACTGATATGTTTGTTTGTTAACAACAATTAGTCAGTGTCAAAATGTCAAGCAGTGGGGTGTGATAATTAACGAAGAAAATTAATACACACAATTAAAGGGTAGAAATGCTTACAACACGTGGATTGCATAATGCATAATTTTGGAAAAATGAAGAGTAATTAAGGAATACGTGTGTGCACAGGTTGATTACGTAGCAGATTGTTAAAGAAAATAAAACGATTTGGACAATGATAACTTGTAACTAAGGTTGAAGTGGTCATAAGAATAAAATAATTTTAAAAGGATAACATGTAATTAAAGATGAAGTGGTCAAAATAAATAAAAATAAAATAATTTGGACAATTATAATTTTCAAAGGTTTAGGGGGAGGGGGGCGAAGTCGTCCGGTCTATACAATCATGTGACGATGGCCAAGGGAAGGAAAGTGGCTGTACAAATTTCTTCTGAACACACAGGTTTGGCTTATTCTTCAGGTAGATTCCTATTGCTTCAGCTGTAGGTATATAGAAAACGAACTCGTAAAGCAAATAAGGTTGACGTTAATACAGCATTTAAAATTATTTACCACATTCCTACTCATCTTAATTTTGCTCTACGAGTTCGTCTTCTACATACAGCTGAATCAACAGGAATTCACCTGAAGAAGCCAAACCTGTGTGTTCAGAAGAGATTTGTACAGCCACTTTCCATAAATTGGCCATCGTTACATGAATGTATAAATCGGACTACTTTGCTCCCCTCCCCCTAAGCCTTTAAAATTATAATTGTCCAAATTATTTTATTCTTATGACCACTTCACCTTAGTTACAAATTATCATTGTCCAAATCGTTTTTTCTTTAACGATCTGTTACGTAATCAACCTGTGCACACACTTATTTCTTAATTACCCTTCATTTTTCCAAAATTATGCATTATGCAATCCACGTGTTGTAGCCCTTTAATTGTGCGCATTAATTTTCTTCGTTAATTATCACCCCATTGACATATTGACACTGACTAATTATTGTTAACAAACATATCAGTGCCACTTGATTGGTAAATTGTTGTGTATTGTAATAAAAATGCTATACGTGTATATTAGAGTTTTAGCCAGAGATGAGGACATAAATGAAAAGTAAATGTTTCTTCGCTCAATCTTTCTGTTTTCTAAATGTCTAAATGGGGATTTTTTCTATAACAAAAATAGACAGGATGTGGGATCATAATAATAAAGGTTTTTGTATTTCCCAATGAATGAAAAACAAAACGATATTGGGAAATACATTGGGAAATACAAAAACCTTTATTATAATGAATATCATATACCCAATGCCCAAATTTTTTCAAACCGTTAAAAGTCAGGATGTGGGATCATAACTAATGTGATGAATAATTGTTTATGCAATTAGGGATTAAATATGTAGAAATAATAAAATGAATGACAAAATAGATATGAAGTTCGGATATAAAAATATGGTAGTGTAAATAGTGGAGGGATTAAGAAAAACTTAAAAATAACATGAATAAACAGGACATTTAGATAAGAAAGGCAATGGGATAGTCACTATTAAACGAATTGCCTGTTTGTGATGGCCATCCACCCACGTATTATAAATAAACGAATGTACAGCCTAGTTGACTGTGACTTCTTCGAAAAGAAAATTTTCTTCTCTGCAACTGTCTTTTTATTATTCCCTATAATATACGATATAATAAACTTGTGTACATAAGGTGGATGCTCCTACATCACAGCAATAAGTTCCAAGCTATACCACTTAGATAATTAATTTGGTTCAGAATACCAAGTATTTGAATATATCAACACTTTAGAATCGAAAGTATTTACTTTATGTATTGTATTCTTAACAGTTTGACTGATGCAGGTCCCCTTAGCAGTATGCATGCATTTCTTCACCGTCATGTGACATTTCTAAATCTCATTCACTTCCTTGGATTGTTTCAGATCAGCTAATCCTTGAACTATGATAATGGTGATGATAATGATGAGATCGAAATTTTCACTGCCTCTAAAATTTACGCTACGTCGAACAGTCCTATGGTGTTTCGGTACAGATTTGCTTTTAAATCACAAGTTTGTGTATTTGGATAGTTTAAGGAAAGGAAACAAGTGTTCTAATTAAGTAGTATCATGAAATATCTTATGAGTAGTATGTATGTATGACAGAAGAGTTTCATGAGGGTGATTCTCGTTTTTATACTAAGGAATTTAACGTTGAAAGTTTGGTTCAAATCCTTATAATGAACTGTTCAACAAATCTCTCACTTCTCCATAGTTACAAGTCTAATTAAATAAAAATTCGCATTTCTGTCAGTTTCCGCCGTCTCTGGTGTAGACGTGATATCCGGCTGGTCATCGACCAGCAGTACGCTCCCTCCTCCTTTATGCTAGCTGTGAGACCTGGCCATTGAAAGTGGAAAACACGATAAGCCTGGCTAGCTGTCTTTGATCATAGGTGTCTGGGTTCTATCTCCCGTGTGAAGTGCTATAATAGGGTGAGCAATATTGAGGTTAGGCATCGAGGGTAGGTAAGGAAGGGAAATTAATAGACGAGACTTTGAAGTTACATCAACTGAGATGGTTAGGATGTGTGTTACGTATGCCTAGCTATCGCCTTTCTCGACGGGGAATGTTAGCTGATATAGGGCCAGGCTGGAAAAGAGCTAGCGGCGGTCAAACGAAAACATGGCACCAGTCAATGAAATCTACAACAGTTAGTCAAAGCCACATAGGAAAGTGTAGACTTCCTGGTTGGGGTCCTCGGGACGGTAAAAACCAATGGTTGGAAACAATCGGTGATATGGCTCAAAGTCGTCGTTCTCAATAGCTGACGCAGATGCATCCACTCCTTGTGACTTATAATATCCAATAAAACTACATGGTTCGTTATTACTATTCTTTTTGCCTCATATCTCTGTTTACTGCTTCTATTTTGCATTTCTTCTCCTGCTTTGTGTGCTAAGTGAAGTGTGACGACTCGAACTGCTGCACATCGGTGCAAAAGTTCTACATTGAAACCAGTTAGCTAGTTAGTCAATTAAATAAGTCGAAAATAATTAGTCACATCTGTCTAGGTAGGCTATAGATAACGAAAACGCAATACTGACAAGCTACTATTACCATTATCTATAGATAAGTAATTGACGCCTCAATGGGAACTGGATTTTTATGCCTGATTATAAACACTGGTTGCATTTTCTTGAAGTCAAGGATCAAATATCTTGGCATAGTTCTCACCTGTCTACGTCGGTCGTCCCATATCTTGTGAATTTCTAAGAAAATGTTTCGTCTAACCTTCTACATTAAGAAGTTGGGACAGTCTGGAATTACTCAACGTCTGCTTTTACAAGTTGTTAACTCTTGCATCCCACCCCCCTCCTCAGTCTTTCGTGAGTTACTCAAAACGGAATATGTCATATTTCGAAAGGTATTAAAGGTTGTTAGTAGGGCAAGTGATGTGCCGTTAAGTCAACTCCCTACCGTTGTGGTGAAAAGACGCCTGAACTCATATGCAAAAAATGGTCTAAATTCACTTTGTCGTACTCTCTCTCTCAACACCCTCTCTATTCACGACTCTCCCCTTGCCGCCTCTCATCAGGTAGGATTAGAAGTCATTATAAAAGATTATATGGTCGCTCGCACAACCAAGTACAGAAAGTCAACGATACCCTGTTTAATCCGCGTTCTATGTGGTAGTGTTAAGCACGAAACTTATATCTTACCATGTAATCAGCAAAATAAATAACTGTTTTATCTTCTCCTATTTGTAATGAATGGTGACACTATTTCAGTGATCTTACAATTTTAGTTAGTAACATTATTATTATCTAAAACATTTAAAACAATTAGTTCCCTTTATGAAGCAATAAGAAGACGTAATTTGTTTGAATCGTGTGTGTAATGTATTTGCGCAACACATTTCAAACAATCTGATCACACACGGACTTGTCATAGGAATATATATATATATATATATATATATGAAATTAATAAAGAGTTAAGAGGTGAGAAAATAGACTTAGGCCAAGTTAAAAGGAGGACATATTGAAGGTCAAAATAACAATGAAGATCACTAAACCAAATAAGAGAGGTAATAAATAGTGCATCTAATCCCTGGCTAGTATCAAAACAAAGTTTACCAAGGAAGGTTTAGTGTGATGACGAATTACTGCTTTGAACGTATAAAGGTGGTTTAAACTTCCTAATTGCCAGCTAGGGCTTCCACAAACTTTAGGATACGCTCCAAACACGTTATATAGACAGGTTTAAAAGATGTATGTTAACGTCAATTTTATGTCCTGTCTCTATAATATGTTTCTCAATAGAGGAGCTAGGTCTCCTGTTCTCACCACTAATCGTTTCTGAAGATTCTATTTGTTTCTGGAGCCATTTAGGAATATGCTCTGAAGCCCTTACTTGCAGAGATCGATGAGTCCTCCCTATATATGTGTGGCCGCACGTACATTCAAATTGGTGACATCATTTTTCGCGTGTTTAAAGGGTTTAGATGGATGTATCGGATTCACATTCTCAATTATTATGACATTAGCTGCATAAAAAGTCTTTTTAACAGCAGCGCTCAGTCTTTGTCTGGTTATCAAGCTGCTATGATGCCCCATATAGGGTAGCTTGATGTAAAAGTCTTTCTTAGGGGCGAGTTGGAGAGTGGGTCTTGATATTCTGACTACTTTATATCTCCTGATGAAATTGTCTAGATAATTGTTATCAACCAGAGTTTGTGTCAACTTTCTTTCTTCTTCATCAAGTGTGTCTTCAGTGCATATTCGTTGGATTCTACTGAAGAGGCACCTTACTAAGGCTCTTTGTTTACCGAACAGGGCAGAAACTGTGATAATTAAGATACTGTCCTGTCCAGGTAGGTTTTCTATAAATAGATCTTTTTATTGATCCATCAAGCCGTCGACTAAGCAATATGTCTAGGAAAGATAAACAATTATCTTCCTCTTCTACAGATGCAAGTGATATACTATTTTGAACTTCATTCATCCGATTTCAAATTGAGGTGGCGGAACAAGACTTACCACTCATGATTGCAATATCACCTACATACCTTCTATAAAGTGGTACATTTCCGATTCAGTTCTCCAATACTCTCAATGCACGACATATAGATGTCTGCTAAAACTTTGTTTTGATACCAGCCAGGGTAGATGTACTATTTATTACCTCTCTTATTTGGTTTAGTGATCTTCATTGTTATTTTGACCTTCAATATGTCCTTTTAACTTGACCTAAGTAGTCTATTTTCTCACCTCTTAACTCTTTATGAATTTCATATATATGTATTCCTATGACAAGTCCGTGTGTGATGGATAAGATTGTTCGAAATGTGTTGCGCAAATACATTACACACACGATTCAGACAAATTACGTCTTCTTATTGCTTTGTCTAAATTATTATTATCACTGTGATTTTACAATTTTTCGTACATTTTTGAATTTAATTGTCACTCCTATTACCATTCCTGGTTATGAATAGCCTGTAATATTATTTTTGGTTTTGTTTTTACTGTTGTCGTGTAACTTAGATGCAACATTGTACCAAATGTTGAGATTTCCATAATTATTATTATTATTTTATTTTTTATTATTTTGATTACAGCTTGATGCCATACCGTATTTTTAGTACATGTATGGAATTTTCAGTATGGATATCGGTGGCCCAATTTTCGCAGGCCGACCAGTGATATCGGGTGTGCGTCGGCAGCGGGTCGAACCCCGGACCATATGCATGGTCGGCGAGAGTTCTAACCACTGTGCCACCGACGCATAAGTACCACTCTTTTGAAATAAAGCAAATTATTATTATTTAAAACAATTAGTTCCCTTTATAAATTTTGACGGTGGGTCGGTGGCATAGTGGTTAGGATGCTCGCCGACCATGCACATGGTCCGGAGTTCGATCCCCGGCCGACGCACTCCTTTACCTCGCTTAGCCAGAAATAAGGCTAGTAAAGGGGAAACGTTGGGCATGAGGCTGTAAAAATAAGCACTGCTAAAGAAACTTCAAGCCTCTAGCCTGAAGCCCTATGTTCCACTGGGAACGTAAAGGAATTTTAAAAAATTTTGACAAATCCCCGGCCGACAACTGCTACCTTTTCGTGGTGGTCGGGCTTGAATACCACAATGACCCAACAAGCTAAACTGGCTGGGACTCATGTTCCTGCAGGTCCTACCTTATCAGGAAGGTTGTTTGGATAGCAGTTAGACTAAAAGCAGTTACCGTGGGGTACATGGGCTCCAGAATCCAATCGGATCAAATGGCGTATGAACCTATATTGGTCACCGGCAACCATGAGAATGCAGCTCCTGACGCTGCTCCGCTGCCTTGCGGATTAGACTCCAAGTCAAAGTTGCGGCTGGTGATCCACTAAGAAAACCACCTACTTCAGTGTGGGCGCCCGGGTAGTATCTCAGCCCTCACACAATAAATGAAATGAAGCAATAAACTACCAGTGAAACTTATCGCGCGCTCGTAACAATGCTTTCAAGCAATAATGATGTCTCAAGTAACACATCTCTTTCGAACCTTACTTTTATTTTTATACATACATAGACTTCTGTATTTTATCTTTGCTAACCTTGACGTCTTCACCATCGACAGCCTTTCGCCTTTGTCTGAATTCCCAGCCTATCTGTGCCTTCTTTTAATCTATGTTGTTTTATTATTATTGTGTGGCGCATCTTGTTGATGCCAATATTGTACCAAGTTTTTCTGCGTTTAAATAAGTAAAAATAGTAATAATAAATTTAGACAAAGCAATAAGAAGACGTAATTTGTCTGAATCGTATTATTATTATTATTATTATTATTAAAAAAGGCGAGTTGATAGAGCCTCTACCTACTGAAATCATGGGAATTATTATATATTTGCAACAAGAAAATACCGAAAAATGGCATAATTACTACTTATTTTGAATGATCTGTTGCATTTGGATGTATAATTGACCCCTTTGATTGAACACTAGTCAGCGACTAGTGTAGTATGTCTAGTCCTTTGTTTGGTGCAGACTGAATTCTATCAATCAAGTTTACAATATGGCCAACAATACAGTCCTACAGGAGGTCAATCGCGAGCCCGAATAGCTCAGTGGTAACGTCTCTGACTGCAGCCCCACTGGATGACACGGGTTCGAATCTCAGAAGGGAGATGAATTCCTTCAAGGTTGAAGATATGCCTTGCTGACTGTTGAGTGCCAACTAGTACGAAGCCTAGGTCAAGTAGGTCTTCTTGCCGATTGTCTCCAACCATCTAATGTCACTGCCTCCAGATTTAATAACTGGGATTAGAGGCTAAGTTGTACCAGGCTGTGCTATGAAGAACACTTCCTGTTTGACTGCTGATAGTATTACCGGACTGCCTACACGGAGGCATGACTTACTGATTGTAGACGCTTGACTTCCGACCACTGGTTCGGTGATTCAAACTCTGCTCTCCGCCTACCGAACCTTAAGCAATCGGATAACATTACTGGGCGTCATACAACAGATATGACTGATTGACAAATTCATGGAATTTCAAGTGACTGTTGCATAACTGGATCTCCTACGTGGAGACATAGTACACTGGTACACCGACTCAACTTTCACCCGTCGAATTGGGGGGGAGGTGGAAACCAGCCCCATCTCATTCAACCTGCTTTATTCCAAAAACAGTACTCATAAAACAGCATGGAATTTTCAGCATTTGTTTCAGTATTACATGAAATTTACCGAAAATATAAATAAAATTAACCACAGGAACTTTTCCACATTTACAGTAGGAATAATGTCAGAATTGTGCAAAGTACAAAATGAGAATAACAACTATAATAATAATAACGTTGGGTTTCATATATTTATCCCCCTTAATGAATTTGAATAAAGCAAGAACAACAATGGTTTTTACAGAATAAAATGGTACCATCATTGTTTATTTCGTTGGCTTCTCATCATCTGCTTACAAGCCGAAGTCATTATTAAGTATATCTACATAAGCAATTTTAACATACTTGCACAGAGTTCATTTTAAACAAAAATCAATCAGTCAGTACATGCATACAGTAATTATATATATATATATACTTCATTATACTATACTTTCGATGATCAACTCGCCCCAACATAAGGTTGCACGTGCACACCACGAAAGACTCATTTCATTTCGCTGAAAGTGTGAACCACATGAACGTTTTAAATAAGTTCTTGGTGTCATTTGATGCAACCTTTGTTCACAATGATTCCAATCAATGAAACTATTGAGATCATTTGTCAGCAGTCTGATCTTCTCCCACTCCTAGAGTCGGAATTCAAACGCCTACTGCTAATGTGTACACCATGGATGTGCAATTCCAATTTGACAACACTTTTTACCGCCAAATAGATGGTTTAGCTATGGGCAGTTCACTTTGCCCTGTTTTAGCAGATATATTCATGTCAAACCTTGAAAGAACAAAGTCAAAGGATGCAATCGACGAAACAACTTCTTACTGTCGATATGTCGATGACACATTTGTAGTGTGCAACAATGAAAGTCATGCTTCCTACGTACTCAGATTATTCAACAACGCACATACCAATATTGGATTTACTATGGAACATAATAGTGATGGAAAGTTCCACTTCCTCGACATTGCCATGCAACGCCTAGAAGACAGTAGTTTTCAGAATTCAATTTACCGAAAGCCTACTTGGAAAGGACAATACTTACATTTTAATAGTTTTTGTCCAAATAGCTATAAACGAGCACTAGTCAAGACTCTTTACCATAGAGCTAGGAGATTACGCTCTATAGAGAAATTAGTGCAACATGTACCAAGAAGCTTTTGTTTAAAGGGAACAAATGCTTTCAACAGTGCCGTTGGCAGGCATCTGCTTGACACGGGTCATGAGGTGGACGTCGCAAGATCGTTCAAAATTATCAATAGGCAAAAGAGTTCAATTCTCCTCAAGTTTGCCGAAGCAGCAATCTCCATCAAGCGCCTGAAACCTGATTTATGCGTTCAGAAAGAAGCTATTATCAGCCTTTCTTTGCCAGCCTGGTAACTGGATATTTTCACGCTCTCTTTCATCTGCTTATGTAATGTCGAAAGCTTCCATTGTGTATTGTCATTATTGTTCCGAATAGTGTTTAATAATATTATATACATATATCATTACTGTATGCACATATTGGTTGACTGATTTTTGTTTAAAAGTGAACTGTCTGTGCAAGTATGTTAAAATTGTTTCTGTAGATATACTTAATAATGACTGTGATCTGTAAGCAGCTGATGAGAAGTCAACGAAATAAACAATGATGGTACCATTTTATTCTGTAAAAAAACAACTGTTGTTCTTGCTTTATTCATTGGATATTAGTAACTAGTGTGACGTGCCTAGTCCTGTCTTTGGTGCAGACTGAATTCTATCAGTCAGGTTTTGCAATGTGGTCACCATTCTAGGTAGCTCGCCATCACGGTGCACATTAGTTTGATGATATTAGATAGTTGGAGGCAATCGGCAGGAAGCCTTGGACCTAAGTTTCGTGCTAGTTGGCACTCATCAGCAAGGCAACTTTGAAGGAACTCATGTCCTTTCTGAGATTCGAACCCGCGTCACCCAGTGCCGCCTGCAGTCAGAGACGTTACCACTGAGCTATTGGCGCTGGCTCACGATTGACCTCCTGTAGGACCGTAGTGGGTATTTTCATTGGACACTAGTAACTAGTGTGACATGTCTAGTCCTTTCTTTGGTGCTTTATTCAAACGTTGGGTTTGTTTCAGACAGTATTGTCGATACAGTATGGAAATCTTAGCATGTTATAGGATATTGAATCTAATGTTCTCTTGACATAGCACGGTTAGGGGAAAGACAAAACATCATAAGTAATACAGAGCTTAAATGGTGTTTACAATTATGAAAAACACAAAAACAGGAAACTGAGAGGACTATAAATGTGATAGGAATAATAACAGTAAGACATGATGGTATAAGGATGGAGAAAATTGTTAATTTACTAGTGGAAAGAAGGTTATTGAAATAACAGAGAAGATTTGTAGCTCAGGTGGATGATTTTGAATTAGTTGTGCCTGACACTATTTTCATCACATAAAATAATGTGCCAAATATGGTGTCGTGGAATATTTATGCTTAGACATGCACGTGTAAAGTCTTTTGAAATGAAATGCAAGATGTGAAAGCTGCAGATAAAGTGGATGCTCACAGTCTGAGAAAATCGTTTTAGCAAATTTACTGCATGAAATTAAGTGCCTGTCAATGACGATTTCAACAATATGACCCAATGGGATACCACTATTCTCCCTACTGACAGTCTTCAGAGTTCTACGAAGTATGATACAGTCCTCTCTAAACGCCCCAGGAAAGAATAAAGGTGAACAATAGAGCAGAGTAGGTAAGATGTAAGAGTTGACAAACTGTAAGAGGAGGAGGGGTTGAGTTATGCCCGAGTGCCTTAACTTCTTCCTAATGTAAAATGTTAGACGGAATATTCTACTAGAAATCGCTAAGACATAGTATCAATATATGTGTAAAACTTGGGCACTGTGGTAGTAAGTAATTCCATATTAGTTTGTTTATTAGATGTATCACCACACAGTGAGTGAAACAGTATTATTTACTGGATGATAAAGTTTCGAACACAATTTATTATTCATAATCATATCAATTGTAATCATACGACTTTGAAACTTGAGTTTTACAGTTTTCTTTGTCTTCTATTTGTCGTCGTAGGGGTAGTAGAATTCTCCAGATATCTGGGACAGGTGTTTAATCATTCCTATTACATGTATTTGCAGTTGATTCGATAAACAAATCTTCCACTGTCATCAATCTCTCCCTCCACCCTGCTGTTACATTGGATTTGAAAACTGTCATCTTAAACCATCGATCCTATTGTCTGGTTGTGTGTAATTGCGTGTAATTGGTGCTATAGCTGAACTATTCTCTAGATTTCTCATCTAATTCGGGTCAACTAATCTAGATTTCGCTCGGTTTTTATGTTCGGATAGTCTGACTGACCGCCACTGCTCTACTACTTTGACCTATGTATTTGACCTGACAATCATCGCAGACAGGGTATTAGATGAACTAAATTGTTTTGTTTTAAAGGCTCCACAGGATTGATGCTTTAACCGCGACAAAGTTTCTAATTTAGTTTCTGGGTAGTTTGAATACCAGCCACTTTTATTCCTGCCTGCACTGTTAAGAATTCTTCGAAAGGTGGTTTCTGAGGTTCCTTCCTTGTATGGAATTACTACTGATGATTTAGATTCCTTATTGTTGGTTTTGTCTTTGTTCGAAACCTTGTCATCCAGTAAATAATACTGCTTCACTCACTGTGTGATACATCTAATAAACAAACTAATATGGAAAGACATAGTATCATTAACTCTCACGCCTGTGATACCGTGTACCTGAGTTCTCACCAACGAAGGCTAAGTTACTTGAAGTAATTTGATGGATGGTGAGTAGCAGTGGAATCCAGGATGCACATTTCGTCCTATTTTGGACACGTCAACTGGTCGATGTGCCTGCATTCCTCAGTGAGTGATGATGTTCCAGTCATCAATGGAAAAGTCACCACAAGAAGTGATGGCTCTCGTGGTCCAATTAGTCTAATGGATAACGCTTTGACGTTTGAAACTATGGGTACTGGGTTCGAGCGTCAGCAGGGGGGAGGGGGGGAACACCATCACTGACTCATTGGGAAATGCAGGTACATCCACACTGGCTGACGAGTCTCAAATAAGACGAAATGTACTTGCTGGTGGATTCCACTGCTAGTCACCATCCCACCCCCCAATTACTTCAGGTTGAATCCTCAGACATTGTTGAAGTATCTGCACAAAGAGCCGACATAACAACCTGAGGCTGAGCACTTCGGTCGAATCAATCAATAGGAAAGTCGATATTGAATTAAATGAGGCTAAGTTACTGTGAATTGATCGATTGATTGATCCACCTAATTATTCAAATTGTCCTTTAAGTTGTCAATGAAAACTGTCGAAATCGAAAATAAAAACAAAACATTTCGAATAAATGTTTATAGCACTAATTAATACTCCATTTCTCTTTTCTACTAATTTACAATTGATTGATTGATTGATTGATCGATTAATTGAACCAATTACCTATTTATTCAATAAACAGACGATAAAACCATTTTAGGTCATGTAAACAAAAGTACATTAGATAGATTCACACTAGTACAATAACAGTATATATTTGTGAATAGTGTTCATTTGTTTTTGGTTTGTTTTGTTTTCACCAGATATTGTTTTGTAATCAATAGTTTTCAAGCTTAATTTCTCACATTTTAAAAGGCAATTAGAATCCTTGGCCCTTCCCCTTTCCTCTCCCTCTAAAGTGAAGTTATAAACTGTTAGAGAACCACTCGGTCGGTTTTCGACATAGAACTTTGCACATATGTGCGACAGTTCAAGTCGCCACACTCCATGTAGCACACAAAGCAAGAGAAGAAAGTAGAAGAAATGCATATTAGAGACAGTAAACAGAGGTGTGAGACAAAGGAATAGTAATAACGAATAACAACACAGTTTCATTGGAAATCATAAGTCACAAGGAGTGGGTGCATCTGCGCCAGTGAGAACGATTTTGAGCCATGTCACCAATTGTTTCCAACCATTGGTTTTTACCATCCCTAGGACCCCAAACAGGAAGTCTACACCTTCCTACGTGGCTTAGACTAACTGTTGTGGATTTCATTGACTGGTGCCATGTTTTCGTTTGACCGCCGTTAGCTCTTTTCCAGCCTGGCTCTATATCAGCTAACATTGCCCGTCGAGGAAGGTGATGACTAGGCATACGTAACACATGTCCTAACCATCTCAATCGATGTAATTTCACAGTCTCGTCGATTGATTTCTCCGCCTTACCTAGCACTCGACGCCTAACCTCAATATTGCTCACCTTATTGCGCCACTTCACGCGGGAGATAGAACGCAGACACCTATGATCGAACACAGATAATCTTTTCATGTCTTCTGCTCCCAATGGCCATGTCTCACAGCCATAAAGGAGGACGGAGCGGACTGTTGAGCAGTACACACGCCCTTTGGTCGATAGTCGGATATCACGTCTACGCCAGAGACGGCGTATTCGTATTCGTGCTGAGATTTCGTCGGAGATCAACCCGTCGGGGCTGATGGTACTTTCCAAGTAAGTGAAGTGGTCAACGTGCTCTACCACTTCACTTCCTATTTCTAATCTAGGGGTCGGTGAAGTCCAATCCTGCAGCATCATCTTACATTTGGCGGGATAGAGAACCACTGAAAACAACCAGAGAGTACTGTACAGTTGCTTCCTCCTAGTTTGGGAATCATCGCCAGTACACACCCGTAATCAACTCGTTAAAAAAATCTAATCCTTAAAAACCAAACTATTGAAAATTAATCTGATGCTCGCTAGTGACCTGCTACAAGATGGAGTTTCCTGGAGTTCTAGTGAAAAGTGAGGATGGATGTCCTACCGATGACATTGGTTGGTGCCAGTCACGCTAAATCACGAATTGGTAGAAGTTAGAATTCATGGGTTGGTCATTGAATCGGGTCCCAGTGGCTGAATGCTATACGAGCTAGCTTGCCTTGTAACTGGAAGGTCCTGGGTTTGGACGTTAAAGGTGGGTGCGTACTGACGATGATTCCCAAACTAGGATGAAACAGCTGTCTGGCAGTACTCCCTGCTGGTTTTCAATGATTCTCTAACTGATATCAATCCGTGATCAACTCATCAAAACAAAGTTATAGACTGTGTCAAACTAACAACAAATTTTGCGCGTTTATGTCATAATTATGAAATTAAATTGTGTGAAATATTAGCAAATCATGAATTTAAAAGTCAGTCTGAACGAAGAATATTCTTTTCAATAATTTCTCCGCTTCAGGTTCTTACAATTATAAAATATAAAATTTAATATTTATTGCTGTTACAATAATGATGGCCAGTTAGTTATGCGGTGGATACATTTTTTTACGTCGAATAACAGATTAGTAATTATGGGGTGTCAAAATAAATAGCCGTATTCGTGTGACAAACCTCGTGCTAGGCTGAAATCGATTACAAAACATTGTGAAGTGGGAGACAGTGTGGTGGTGATTAGTCGTCATAACAGATTCAAGTCAGCTCAAGGTTATAAAAGGTGTCAGGTAAGTGAGTGGCTAGTACAAAGTGGTCTATATTAAATAGGAGGAGATAGTAAGACTGCAATGAGAGGTGGTTCATAATGAAATAACGAGTGTGTGAAATGAAACAGGTGGAGGCATATATTGAGAAAAGAGATAATATCACTAATAATTAGTCCGGATAGTATAAATGGGAATTCGATAGTATTGAGAGAATGTTTGAATTATTATTATTATTGTTCCATTGGGTTCCTGGTGGAACATAGGGCTTCAACTGCACGTCTCCACTTGCTTCTGTCTTCTGCTCTACTTTTCACCTGCATCCATGTTAGTCCATACTGTTCCAACTCTTCTTCACACGATTTCCTCCATGTCACCCTTGGACGTCCCACTCGCCGCTTCCCTTTCGGGTTCCACTCGAGGGTCTGACGCGTGATGTGACCCAGCGGCCTCCTCGGCGAGTGTCCAGACTTTTTGCAATAATGGAGTCATTCTTATATCAATAATGGAGTCAGCATATCTGCTGTCGTTTCTGGGTCCGCTTTCAGTGCTTCAGGGGGTATTGCATCTGGTCCAGCTGATTTTCTAGCTTTCAGAAGCTTGATTGCATTCAAGACTTCAGCTTCCGTTGGAGGATTGGCGTCAACTTGCAGTTGTGTACGTGCTGTTGTTGGTATTTCTGGACGGGTTGCACGTGGTGGTCTGCTCAAGAGTCCTTTGAAGTGGTCCGCCCATTGTTTAATCTGTCTTTCTTCTTTGGTAATTGGTTGCCCTTGGCTGTCTTTTATAGGTTTCAATTGTGTTGATCTCTTCCCGGATAGAGACTTGGTTATCTGATATAGTGTCCTCAGGTCCCTTTTGCCTGCTGCCTTCTCAGCTTCAGTGGCCAGATTGTCGTAGAATTGTCTTTTGTCCTTCCTGGCACTCTTCTTCACTTCTTTGTCCAGTGCTGTGTAAGTTGAGCTCAGCGTCTCTTTCTCTTGTCCGTCTTTGCATTGAATCATTTTCTCTTGCACCATTCTCCTCTCCTCTATTAGCTTCCAAGTGTCCGTTCAGAGCCATTCCTTGTCTTGTCTCTTCTTTCTTTGAGTGAAGGGTATAAATTATGAATAATAATAATTGTAGTAATAAGCAGAGTTGAAGATTTAGTAAAATCATTGTTTATTGACATTTTAAATATTGTGAATGTTACTCATGCTTTAGTGTGGCGTGATTTAGAATCAGGTGTGTTTTAAAGTGCACACTTCTGTGTGCATATAGTAACCTCTTATCTGGCTTCTTGATAGCATTTTCATGCTTGGTAAAAAATATATGTATATTGATATATATGGTAAGGAAAGATTGCATATTTTTGGCCAGCACTAATGTTTATTCTGTTTAGAAAATAAATTTTACCACTTATCAATAAGTAGCTAATAGTTTAATGTAAGTGTAGAACATTAGCGCACTGTATTATTATTATTTGTTTCCTTTAGTTACTAGAGGAACATAGGGCTTCAGCTGCACGTCTCCATTGCGTTCGGTTCTCCGCCAACCCGGTTCACCTGGCTCCACGTCTGCCTACATGCCTTCATCTGCTCTTCTCATGACCTCCTCCATATCACCCTCTCACTGACGACTAACTCGCCAATTCCCATTCGGGTTTCACTCGAGCGATGGTCCGGTGTGTGATTTCACTCACTTGGTGGTTTTCTTAGAGTATGGCCAATCCACCTCATTTCTTCCTGCATATTTGTTGCACAACTGGTTCCTGCTGGGTTGGTTCGTTCATTGCCAGAAATCCCTGTTGCTGATCTTTTCTGGCCGGCCGTCTGATCTTGAGTAGTATTGAGCGAAGACAGCTAGCTGTTGATGAAGGTGTGTAGTTTGTTCGAAGTGCCCTTCGTGACGCGGTGCCAAGTCTCTGATCTGTATAGTTGCACTGACTTCACATTGGAGTTGAAAATCCGGATCTTATTTTTCATGCTGAGTGCTGAGTGTTGATCTCCACACAGACTTGAGAATAATGAAAGCTTGTCTTGCTCTCCCGATCCTAGTGCTTTGATATCCTCATCAGTTCCGTCTGCTTGTAGTTGAAGCGATGCTTTGGGCACTGTGGTACAATCTATTTCCTCATATTATATAAGTTTATTTTAAATATCACACAGTGATGCTGCAGTATTAATATAATTGGAACATAAATTATTGCCACGTATAATCATATAAATTCAGTCACACGGCTTCACAACTTGTCTCTTTCTCTCTCTTCTCCCTGCTGTTTGTTGCCACCTTTCACATCTCCACTATAACCGTTGCGTCCTATCTACTGAATATGTGTGGTGTTGAATCGATAAACAAAGCTTCAATGATTAACCTCTCTCCTTATCTTCACCTAACTATATTAACTTGTAATACTTTCAGCCAATCCTACACACCCTATTTTGTGATTACATGTAAGTGAATGCAGTGCAATACAATGGCTGAGCTTTGTTCTAGACCATTTGACCTGTTAGGGTCAGTCATTCTAGGTCTCGCTAAATTGTTATGCTCAGATAATCTAATTGACCCTGAGCTATTAGTTTGACTGACCTATGTAATTGACCCCACTCACAGTCATTTCATCGTTTTGGTAAACTGTATTGTTTTTCTTAATCAGAGCTAACGGGTCCTTAAGCGGACAAAGTTTATCTTTGAGAGAGTTGCTTGGTTGGTTGGTTGGTTATAATTGCGACCCTAATTACAGCCACCTTGGGAATTCAACGCAAGACCTCTGATACTCCTTCTTTATAATACGACAGTACTACAGAGGCTTTGAATTCTATATTATTTTTGTTATTTCCATTGCTAATCTTATTTTTTCTATGGTTCCTCATGCATTTTTGAATAAATTCAGATGGATAGTGTGTTATTCACTAGTAATATAATCAAAGACGTGGCGCGTCATAAAGACCATCTCAAACAAACTACAGACCTTCATTAACAGTTGTCTTCGCTCAATCCCACTCAAGATCAGATGGCCAGAAAAGATCAGCAACAGAGATCTCTGGCAATGAGCGAACCAACCCAGCAGGAACCGATTGTGAAACAAATAGGCAGGAAGAAATGGGGATGGATTGGCTGGCCATACTCTGAGGAAACCATCAAGTGACATCACTGGACAAGCTATTGCTCGAGTGGAACCCGAACAGGAAGCGGCTAGTTGGTCGTCAGTGCAAGGGTGACTTGGAGGAGGTCATGTGAAGAGGAGATGAAAACGTGTGGGCAGACTTGGAGCCAGGTGAAGACTCTAGCAGAGAACCGATCGCAATGGAGACGCACGGCTGAAGCCCTATGTTCCTCTAGGAATTAAAGGAAACAATAATAATAATAATATTTCCTTTATTCGTTCAATTTCATTATTTAAATGTTCTGGTTTACTAGTTAGGTTTTTGGTACGATTATATGGTAGATCAGGGTCAATTACATAATCGGCACATAAAAATTCAGCGGGATGTAGAATTCTGGTGAGTGTTACTAATAAGATTTATCAGTAGTATATAAAGAGAAGTTCATCGGCTGGCATAAAAATACTAAAGAGCAGGGAGATACATTTGAGTTCAGAGAAGGCAAATGATACATCGTGGCAATACATGGGAGACGTGAAAGGAACACAAAGAAACACAGATATGAAGATTAGAATACGGAAGATTTGAGTCAATGGTGCGTTGAAGATAAGGTGTACATACTTTCGCTTTATATAGAGATAACAAATTCCAGGTAAACGTTCCTGTATCGAGTCTTCGTTTTCTATCGCTTCAGAATGACTGAACCTACCAAGGTGAATATTGTAGAAAAAAGCTCAGCCATTGCACTGCACTGCATTCACTTACGTGTAATCACAAAATAGAGCGGAACAGAAAGTAAGGCATATAAGAGAAGCTTTGAAACTTTATAATTACCCTGATAAATTAGTCAGAAAGCATGTAGGGAAATGTAAAAATAAGATAAATAACAATAGTAGAGATAGTGATAATAATAGTAATATTTATGAGGACATGCATGTCAGAGATTCGCAATATAATGACAACATCAACAATTAGGAATCTAAATCATCATTAGTACTTCCATACAGAGAACCGACCTCGAAAACCCTACGCAGAATTCTTAACAAGTCAGGAATAAAAGTGGCATTCAATCCCACAAACTCAATTACAAACAAGCTTTGTCGGTTAAAGGATCCTGTGGAGCCTTTAAAACAAAACAATTTAATTTATTTAATACCCTGCCTGCTCGAATGATTATCAGGTCAAATACATAGGTCAGAGTAGTAGAACAGGGTCAGTCAGGCAGACTAGCCGAGCATAGAAATGTAGCAGCAAAATCTGGATTGGTTGACCCAAATAACATAAGAAATCTAGAGAATAGTTCAGCTATAGCAGCACTACATGCGATTGCACACAACCATCGATAGGATGGATGGGATAAGATGACAGTTTTAAAATCTAATGTCACAGGGTGGAGGGAGAGATTGATGACAGCGGAAGCTTTGTTTATCGAATCAACTGACAGAAAATACATGTAATAGGAATGATTCATCACCTGTCCCAGATTGATAGGAGCCTCTACCTGCACTCACTCTTGCTTGGGGAACCGTTTGGAGTTGCTGATAAGTTCTTGTGTCCGGGTAGGTGTGTGAATGATCGCGAGGGTGTGACGGACGAGATTTCTAATCGTATCATGAAACCTAGGGTGGCATACACTAATTCGAGCCACCTCTAGCGCCGTTGCGACGTTATCCTCTCTATCAAAGGCTGGATTTACAATGCTTCGGTGCGCACTGTCTTGCTCTTCGCCTTCAAAACTTGACTTCTCTGAGCTGAGGATGTGCGGCGGCGACTCTGCTTATTTAATCATCGCTGTCTCCGTTGAATTGCTTACTTTCGATGGTATCATCGTATGAGTAATTCTGAGGTCTGGCAGCATGTGTTTGGGTATAATGGAGATCACCATTCATTGAGCGTCGTCATCTGCGAACATTGGCTTCAACGGCATAGTGGTTTCTGTACCGGTTTGTGTCCCCTAGCGCTGATAAGGGATGGAAAAAGCTGAGAGGTGGTCAGCCCATGATGTGGCGTCGTGGGATGAAGGATATATGTGGTAAGTTAGCATCGATTGGTGCATTATGACTCCCTAGTTGGGGTCCGAGAGTTAGCTCGAGACGTTGTCAGCTATCGCCAAGAATAGCAATCAATGGTGAACGTGTTGCAATTTTCTTCTCTCTTCCCTTTCTGACAGTAATTCGACGAATGTTGTGTGGTCTTGTTAAATGTAGCTGCCTGCTTTCTGGACCCTCCTTATTTTCTTCATGTATGGTGTAGCGCATCTTCATGGTGCCTGTATTGTACCAGGTTCTGTGTTTTAAATTGAAAAATGAAATAAGAGAAACAATGGAAACCTGGTAGTACGGAACATTTGTTTCGTCCTAGTTTGTGACTCTTCATCAGTATCCACCCAGGACTGTATCGCGGTGCAAACCCATGACCTCGAAGTCTCTAGGCTGGCCTCCTGTTGACGATCATTCACCTCGTAGGAGGTCCTGGTTCAATCTCCCGCAATACAGTCGTAGGTGTGTATACTGTTGAAGAGTGACGGAACAGCCTGACCACACTACTCCGAGGTGTCAGTTCGTGTCCTCAACCGGAATTAAGTTCTATTTTTTCTCTATAGAGCAATAAAATAACACAATATTGAAATTGTTAATCTCATCACGTGTTTTCTTAAAATAAAGATACGTGTTTATTTGTTGAATTGAACACCTTTCAATTCTCTGTTTTCACTTAAACAAAAAGAAACATTTAAAAAATTACTATGTAAAATTTATATTTGTTAAATCTCGGCAAAATTGAAGGATAGAGTAGGGTACAGCAGGTTGAAGATGAGGCAGTAACTCATCGAAGAAGACATTGCGAAATGGTCGCGCTATGTCGTGAATTCGCAGAAGTTAGGATTCATGCAGTGGCCATTGGATCGGGTCCCAGTGGCTCAATGGTCTACGAGCTAGCTCGCCTTGTAACCAGAAGGTCCTGGGTTCGAACTCCCGCGGTGAGTGCGTGCTGATGAAAAGTCTCAAATCAGGACAAAACAGCTGTCCAGTACTCCCTGATGGTTTTCCAATGGTTCTCTAACTGATTTCAGCTCATGATGAAATCCTCCATCCAATCAAATAAAATTGAAATAAGTAATTCCAACATTTCGTTCGGCAAACTGCTCCGAACTTCTTCAGGGAAATTAATGGAAATTAAAATAACGAAGGTATCTATACAAGTATTGGTTTGTAGGGATTTGATTGAGCAGTTACAGGATTTCATCATGGAATGACATCGGTTAGAGAACCATTGGAAAACCTGGGAGTACTGCACAGCCGTTTCGCCCCAGTTTGGGACTCTTCATAGGTGCGCACTTACTGAGGTTCTAATCTAATTACAAGGCGAGCTCGTGGATTATTAAGCCACTGGGACCCGATCCAGTGGTTATTGCATGAATTCTAACTTCTGCCGATTCACTACATGGCACAACCGCTGTCCGATCGCATGAGTCATGAACAAAAGTCAAAGTGTTTTATTAAACAAAATTTCACGAATTGTGATCAAAATTTAACCGCAAAACTTACAAATATTGATCTACTTTTGTTAAATACTGTAAACAATGTGATTACTTTCGACTAAAGTTCATGGTCATAGAGAATTCAATATGAAAAAAAAAATAATATGTATACGCGGTATCCAATGACGGCGTGTGTGTGTGTATGAGTGCATAGTTGTGCACAGCGGAGTTTATTCCATGATCTTTTTCTCTTCATCCAAGATCTTCAAATAAAAGATTTGATTGACAGTAAATCGTGTGACACACCTCTTTCTATCTAACCGGAATCGCAAACCGATCTACACTAGGTGATATCTCTTCTTTGCCTCCTTCGAGAAATTCACGACAACATTTCGCCGACTGCCAATGATAAAAAAAGGTTCAGTTCTGTATATTTTTGGTAAACCAAGGACACACCACTCGGGAACTTCCATCTCATGAATAGGGTTAAGCTGTCATCCATCACGGATAATGCTTTTTCCCCTCAAGTTTAGTAGAAACTTAATAATAATATCTTTATAAAGAAAATAAAAGAGATGCAGCGAAGAAAAATTTCTTTATCGACAAAATCATCTTCAGAGGCGGCTGTACAGTCGTATTTATACTTACCGAAAAATATATAGTGGTCTATTATTGAGTAATAGGGGGTGACATAATTGATATAATTACTCGGAGGTGGTTTTAGAAGTGAAAATTAAAAGTTGTAAATTACGTGGTACTCAAAGGCACAAAGATGGAAATTTAATCAGGCTAATATTGCTATTGAGTAGTGAGAAGAAAGTTGGTAGTTGAGTGTCAATGTAACAAATGTGAAGAGGGTGTCAAAATATACAAAAGGAGCATATGAGAGTGATAATTATTAAAGCAAAAGCAAACTAAAAGTAAGATTAAAAATTACAATAATGAAAAGAAAAAAATCAAAATCTTTTTTTTAAATAGGGAACGATTAGTGAGATGGTTAAGACCAAGGTAGAATAATAGACTGGACAGACTTTTTCTGTATACAGAGTTCAGGGTTGTATTGATGAATTGCCAGTACCTCCACCACACACAAAAGCCGAAACCTGACGCCCTTTGTACCATTTGGCTTCACTTTGTAGATGATCTTGAAAGACGATTCTGGTGGAGCTACGTGGCCTGAGTTCACCAAATGCTCGAAAATTGAGCTAGTAATTGTCTTACACTGTCCCTTTGCTAACCATGCCGGATAATGTTCACAGATGCGTTTGGAAAGCGTGCGCTTTGTGCGGCCAATATAGCTAGCTCCACACGAGCAGGTGAATTTATAAACATACATTGAGGTGGCCAGTCCAAAGCGGTAGTTTATCCTTCACACATCCGTTGATCATTTGTCGGCTGTAAAAATTGATACGTAGCTCAGCCATAAAGAAGGCTTTCTTCAGTGATCTGCATAAGCGATTCTTTAGGATCTCAGCTACGGTATCACCTTTAAATTGAACACTCATAACTAGCAGTTTCTTTGGCACCGTCTGGATTCTTCCAGGCTTTTCCCTTAACTTCATGTTTTTCTCGATAAATCTTGGAGGGTATCCATTCTCTATGAGGACTTGTCTGAGTCGCCCCAGTTCTTTATTCTGGACAGTATTTATATAATGTTCAAAATTTTCAGAGGAATTTATTCCATGATATTTCCTCTCTTCATACAATATCTTCAAGTAAAATATTAACTGACAACAGTATATCCTGTGACACAATGCTCTCTCTGAGCTGAAGCACAAACCATTCCATGATGATATATCTGCTTTGTCTCCTTCTTTCAAGAAATCCACGATATCTGGTTGGAAGTCAATTCTAAGGATGTTCTGAAGTATATTTTCAGACCCAAGGACATAACTGAAGAACAATTATCTCATGTATCGGAACACCTTGTCACCCAGAATCAGGCCATTCCTCACGTTTAACAGGAATTTGCGAACCAGGAGTTTGTAAACATTTTAAATATACACCAGGGTAGATAATACAAATAGAGGTCATATATTAGTCGATTAAAACAAAAAACCGAACCAGAGAAAATGTATACAACAGAGAGAGATGGAAGTTTTTAGTAGCTCAAGTTTTAAGTAGGCCGCCAGTGTTAGCGCTAGCTGACAGGATTGATGATCTGACATCGGTCAGAGAACCACTGGAAAACCTGAAAGTACTGGACAGCCAGCTGTTTCGTCAGCCTATTTTAGGACTCTTCATCAGTACGCACCCATCACGGGGGTTGGAACGCAGGACCTTCTGGTTAAAAGGCAAGCTAGCTCGTAGACCATTAAGCCACTGGGACCCAATCCAATGGCCAGTCCATGAATTCCAACTTCTGACAATTCACGACATAGCGCGACCACTAGCCAATATCTTCGGGAGTATTTGTCCTCACAACCAACCTGCTGCACCCTACTGGTCACAACTTCCCACTAGAACCCCAGGATCGGGTCCCAGTGGCTTAATGCTCTACGAGCTAGCTAGCCTTGTAACCAGAAGGTCCTGAGTTCGAACCCCGCGGTGGCGGGCGCGTACTGATAAGGGGTCCCAAACCAGGACGAGACAGTGGGCTGTCCAGTACTTCTTGGTGGTTTTCCAATGGTTCTCTAACCAATGTCAGCTCATGATGAAATCCTGTAACCAATCAATCAAATCCCTACAAACCAATACTTGAATAAGGATTGATTAGATTGGAAAAGAGCTAGTGGTGGTCAAACCAGAACGTAGCTTCATCGTAACTTGCGAATCAGTAGATTGTAAATGTTTTAAATACTCGCCACAGTAAACAACAATACTATTAGAGGTCATATTTTACTAGATTTAAACAAACCGAATAAGAAATACTCTATGCAGTATTTTTTTTGATAGAGGTTTTCTCAGTAGCCCAAGATTTTAAACAGTAGTATTCAACTTGTGTTGACCCTTATTTCATTTTTATTTTTCTCATTCACAGCTAGATTATATTTTTCACACTATTTTTTTCATCATACAGTGTAATTATCAAGATGACCTTGACAGGAATAACACAACATGTGGTCTGATTGCGTGATAATTCATATAATCAGCTCACGTAATTTGATTGGTTCATTTAATATTATCATACGATAAAATTGAATTACTTACTCATGTGACCTTTAATTAATGAAATCATCACAGAAAAACAAACAAACAAAACAAAAGTCATTGAATCATTTATTATCTCTTCTCTGTATTGTCTCTCTCTCTCTATTTGTTATTGTAAAATTCATGGGAATATTAAATTTTTGTCGTATTATTTTGTACAGATATGGTTCTATAAATCGTACTATTTTGGTTGTTATTATTGACCTACATATAGAATAGATATTAAATGTAAATTGTAATTAAGTGTGCTTATTTTAAACTAATGTGAGATATAAATCTTCTGATTATCTTCTGATGACATATTTTTATAGAAGAAAATCTAAAAATAAAATTTAGTCTTTTGTTGTTAGAATATGTGTGGTATTTTCAAACTTTATGTTTGTATTTTTGATCTACAAACGTGTGACAATTCGAAAGAATTTATGCATTGTATTGTATTGTACTATATTCGCAGTGTTATTTGTCTGTATTGCATAAGAATGAAAAATTATAATTGTAAAAGGTTTACGTTTATGACCAACTGATATTATTTTGTGTAGAATATTACAGGACTGGAATACATCGACTCAGTACTAGGTTAAAGATAGACAGGAATGAAATGGTTGATGGAGCGTGTTGATCACCTCGCTTATTTACGAAGTTGCATCAGCTAAGATGTATTATTAATATTATTGTTTCCTTTATTTCCTAGAGGAACATAGGGCTTCAGCCGTGCGTCTCCATTGCGTTCGGTTCTCTGCTAGAGTTTTCACCTGGCTCCAAGTCTGCCAACATGCTTTCATCTCCTCTTCATATGACCTCCTCCAAGTCACCCTGGGACGACGAACTCGCTGTTTTCAATTCGAGTTCCACTCGAGTGATGTCACTTGATGGTTTCCTCAGAGTATGGCCAGCCAATCCATCTCCATTTCTTCCTGCCTATTTGTTTCACAATCGGTTCCTGCAGTGTTGGTTCGCTCCCAGAGATCTTACCCTGTTGCTGATCTTTCCTGGCCGGCCATCTGATCTTGAGTATTGAGCGAAGACAACTGTTAATGAAGGTTTGTAGTTTGTTTGAGATGCTCTTTGTGACACGCCAAGTCTCTGATCCGTATAGTAGCACTGACTTCCCATTGGAGTTGAAAATCCGGATCTTATTTTTGATGCTGAGTGCTGTTGACCTACGCACAGACTTGAGAGTAGTGAAAGCTTGTCTTGCTTTCCCGATCCTCGTGCTTTGATATCTTCGTCAGTTCCGCCTGTAGTTGAAACGATGCTTCCCAGGTCAGTGGGTAAAAGAGGTTGTTTCTTTTAGGTTCCTCCCATTTATGCTGATTGTTGTCTGTTGTTGTTGTTACTGTTAGTGGTTTCGCCCAGGAATCTTCATCACCACGTCTGTTTTATCTATTTTCACCTGAAGTCCTTTCTTTGATGCTTCTTCTATTGCCAACTTGTTGCTTTTCGCTTGCATATCTTCTAGTTTGTGGGAAATCAGAAATACATCATCGGAGAAGTACAGATCCTCCAAGTTTTTGTGTGAGTCCATTTTATGCCTGTTTCCTCATTGCCCGCTGTTTGTCACATTATCCAATCTACTGCAATCAGGAAAATCATTGGCGATAGTAGGCAGCCAGCTTGTCTCACTCTTGTCCTCACTTCGAAGGATTCTGTAAGTTTCCCGTTGTGGATTACTTGGCATGCAGCATTGTCGTACAGCTGTTGGATGAGATGAATAATCGTCGGTGGCACACCGTAGTAACTAAGATGATCACTGACGAAATCTGAGCATGGATACAGAAGGCTCGTTTTGTATATGCCATTTTACGCTGTCTCTGGCGTAGACTTGATATCCGACTGGCTGTCGACAAAAGGACGATTATATTGTTCAGCAGTTCGTTCCGTCCTCCATTATGGCTAGCTGTGATACACTGCCATTGAAAGTGGAAGATATGAAAAGGTCAGTTAGCTATTTTTGATCATTAGTGTCTCCACTCTATCTCCCGTGTTAAATGGTATAATAAGGTGAGGAATATTGAGGTTAGGCATCGGTTGAGTGCCAGGTAAGTGGAAAGGAAAATCAGCCAATGAGGTTGTTAGGTTACACCGATTGACATGGTTAGGACATGTGTTACTCATGTGTAGTTATCACCTTCCTGGACGAGGGATGTTAGCTGACATGGGCAGTCAATCAAATCCATAACAATTAGTTTAAGCTAGTCACGTAAGGAGGTGTAGACTGCCTGGCTGACTGGTTTGGTTTCCTCGGGATGGTAAGAACCAATGACGACTGGAGATAATTGGCGATATGGCTCAAAATCTTCGTTGTCAAATGGGATGGCGCAGATACATTCATCCTTTGTAACTTGTAATATCCAATAAAATTCTATTGTTCTTCCATATTACTATTCTTTTCCCCTCAGTCACACTTCTCTTTATTATCTCTCTTGTGAATCTCTCTCCCTCTCTACTGTCTTCTCTTGCTTTATGTGTGGTACATGGAGGGAGTGTGGCAACTGGGACTGGTGCATATCTGTGCAAAGTAGGTCTATGTTGAAACCAGTCAGTCAGCCAGTAACTGTATGTAGAATGTTACACTCAGTTTTGTATAAATGAGTGAATCGGACTGTTGCTCTCGCTGATCTGGGGGGGGGGGGTCAGATTCCAACTATCCGATCACAGGTTTGGAAACCACTCCTATCGACTGTGCTTCAGACAACCAGGTAGTATCGCTAGCTTTCACACAACAGATGGGATACGCTAACTTGTGTCCCCTCAAACACCGTGATGATGTGTTAGCTTAACATGTCAAAGAGGGGTACAGTTTTACTCTTTGCTCGTTAAACTCGGTCTTGAGGGAGAGTATGTGCAATGGCTCTACATGGTCGTTCATTATTGTCTCCACTGAAATATATCATCGTATAAGTAATTGTGAAATCTGATGGGGTATTTTTATTTGTACTTGGTGAAGATAGTCTTTCAACAAATTGAAGTCATAGCTAGGACATGCGCTAAAAATTCCATCGCAATGCCTCCCTCCTTTACCGTCCACTGTTGACTAACTTTGGAAAAAAACAGGGTGTTGGTCAGTCCATGCCACTGTAAAATGAGATGAAGGATATTTATTATTATAAAAGTTCTTGTATTTCCCAATGAATGAGTGAAAAACAAAACGATATTGTTTTTACTGACGTTTCGCTATCTATGGCTGACAGCTTTATCAAAGTAATATCATTAAACCAGAATTTGCAAAATTTCAGCTTATATACAACAACTTAATCACTGTTCCTCAGCATGCGGTCAATTTTGTGTTGTCAGATTGGCTATTTAGTAAAGATAACAAAACCAAGTGTAGACTGTTGGATTTGATATGTGCATACAATTGTAGAAGCAGCGTGTGTTTACATAATGAAATCGCGTATCACATTCGTGTTGATTTCGTTGCTTCATGACGCGAGACGGGGTTTTGTAACCAGGTCAAATTCCGTTTCAGTCCATCATTCCAATTCGGACAATTTGGATTCCATTTGATATGAAATGCTTCTGATGATATTAGACGTTCTTTGTGAATTCTGGAATTTTTCGAGAATATTTCAATATTGCTAAAATCAATTTTGTGGCCTGATTCTATAGCGTGTTGACCTATGGCTGACTGATGGTTTTCCAAGCTTTTCTAGTTCAAGTGGATTTTCCAGTGATCGAACAGATGCGGCTCTACGGTGTTCATTTCTTCTGATTACCTTGATTTCTCTCTGGTGATGCTTTGTACAATGTATATCGCATCACATTTCAAGCATTTTAGTTTGTAGACACAATTATATAGAGATCTAGTACGCAGCAGTCAGATACGTCCTACTTTATGGTTGTGTGATAGTAGAAGATATGAAGAGGCTGACTGTAGATATTTTAGTTATATCTGTCGTGTTAAGTGATATAATATGGCAATCACTAATGAGGTTAGGCAGAGGGGGTTAGGCAAGGAGACTAAAGCAATCGATGAGGTTGTGAATCTGTATCAAGTGAGTTGGTGTCGGCTGATATCCTTCCTCGTTCAGCAACATCATCTGAGAGTTGGGGGTAGTCAAATCAGAACGTAGCCTCAATCTACGAAGTTTTTGACTGTTGATTTGAGCCACGTAGGGGTGTGTAGACTACCTGGTTGGAGACCTTGAGACGCTAAAAAACTAGTGGCGTGAGACTTTAGGTGATATGGCTGAAAATGTTGATCAATAAAGCAGATGTATACAATCTTTATAACCTCTCAGATTCATTAAATTCTGATTATTCTTCACGTATTTATTCTTTCTCTCATACATTTCCGTTGACTATAGTTTGCTTGAAACTTCATAAATTTATCCCCCTTAATGAATTTGAATAAAGCAAGAACAACTGTGGTTTGTGGTACCATCATTGCTTATTTCGTTGGCTCCTCATCAGCTGTGCACAGCCTATATAAATTATTATTAAGTTTATGTACAGAAAAGTTTTAACATACTTGCAAATTTTACATGATGTCAGTTGTCAGGAGGTTCCTGACTTAGTAAACAGTGCTCAGAAAATTGCGTTTATAAAGTTTTTTCACAGGCAGTTCAAGTTTAAACAAAATAAATGTATGCATACAAGGATAAAGGAGTTACGTAATAAAGATGAGAGGTGCGCAAGATGCTGAGTGACTAATGAAATCATAGAAACAAGAGAAAAGGAAAATTACACTACAGCAAAGGTTGGGGGTAAGGTTGAAATAAAAGATTACGTAATCAAGTGACAGAGAAAATAAAGACATCCAATTATCACGATGAGAAAGGAAAGACTGATAACTGCTTCTTTCTGAACACATGAATCGGTTTTTAGGCGATCGACAAGGGTTTGCTTCGGTAAATTTCAGGAGAATTGAGCCTTTTTTGTCTAGTGATGATTTTAAACGATTTCGCGAGTTTCACCTCATGACCCGAATCCAGGAGATGCCTGGTGATGCCATTATTATAAGCGTTTGTTCGTTTGCTGTGTATTCATTTCTTGCATTTTCGATGTACTCTTCTCCTACCTGTATATATGGTATATTGAATGTAGCATCTTAAAGGGGTGCACTTCTGTTGAGAGATCTACGTCGGTCGGATATGTGCATGTTCAGGAGCTGACAGATATGATATTTCTCATTCGTCGGCTAATTTAACGGAAAGCAGAAATGGATGATCTGAGAGCTTGAATCATAACAGGAAGTTCCTGGGTTCGAACCCCAGTGAATGCGTACTGTCGATGAGTCCCAAACTAAGAAGAAACAGCTATGCAGTACTCCCTGTTGGTTTTCAGTAGTCCTCTAACTGATATCAATCTGTGGTCAAATTAGAAATGAAATGTTTATTCTGTGGAGCTGTTTATCAAATATTAGTCCTTATCATTTATGGAACATTACAGAAACTAGGATGAGTTGCTTTCTTCTGTTAATCTAGATTACATTATTCTACTTAGTTATACTCAGATCGACTTGTTAAATGGATGTCATTAAGTCGTATTCTTTATTCGAATATGAAACAACCAATAGCTGTTTACTGATTGGCTAATGCTTCAACCAATAAGAATGAAGCAGTTTTAAACAAGCTTAAGAAAGAATTAAAGGTATCTACAGTTTTAATACAAACGGAGGGAATATCGAAAATTCTAAGTAGGCATCTTAATGGAATAGGGATGAGGCTGATATTTAAACTTACAATCTCATCCAGGAAGAACAAGCTGTGTAAGCTAAAAGACCCTCATGAACCTATAAAACAAAATAATATAATTTACAAAATACCTTGCAATAACTGTGAAGTTAGGTTAACTACATAGGTCAAACTAGTAGATCGGGAGTAGTCATATTATGAGAACATAAGAGTTTAGCTAAGGTTAGAATGACTGACCCCACCCTCGAAGATAAGTAATTTAGAATAAAGCTCAGCAACTGCAATGCACACCTTAACAGCACACAATAGGGTGGGATAAAGTTACAATTCTAAGAAGTAATATAGATAGGTGAAGAGAGGTTGATTACTGAATCTTTGCTCATAGAATCTACACCAATCACATGCACTAGGAACGACTCATCATCAATACCAGCAATATGGAAAATATTACTCCCAATCAAATCAAAGGATAAGAAATAATGGAATTATATAAACGAAGATTGAAAGGTATGTGAGTGCCATGATATGATTATGAGCAGTAATAAATTGTGCTCGAAACGTCATCGGTATTCAAATAATACTTTGATTAGGCACTAGTTGGTAATTAGCATGATGTGTCTAGTCCTTTCTCTGGTGCAGACTGAACTCTATCAGTCCAACAGTTTGCAGTGTGGTCACCATGTTAGGTGACTCACCATCACGGTACATTGTGAGCTGTTGATATTAGATGGTTGGAGGCAATCAGCAGAAAGCCCTACTTGACCTAGATTTCATTCTGGTTGGTATACAGTAATCAGCAAGACATATCTTCAACCTTGTGAGGAACTCTTGTCCCTCCTAAGATTCGAACCCGTGTCACCCAGCGCTGCAATCACAGACGTTACTGCATGAAATAAATTTACTCTATGATGAAATCGTACTTTACCACAGTGATCAAGTTATCTCCTTGTATAAAACAGGCAGTCGAAACAGCCGGGTTCAAACACCACAAGGGTGCGTATGGTTGAAGAGTCCCAAACTAGGACGAGACAGCTGGCTGTTCAATACTGCCAGGTTTCCCTGCTCATGATGAAATCCTGTACATTTATTCATTTGTGATTACAAAACCAATCAACATTAATGGTTGATTCCGAAAGCAATTAATTCCCTACCAACCAATCTTTGAAAATCATTCGTATAACTATTACTGAGAGTTATTAAAGGCGATGGAAGCACATTGGATTAATCACATGCTTTCCAGACTACGTGTATAACAAAGAATGTGTTTCAGCTTTTGCTCGCCTTGAACTAAATGACTTATTATCAAATCAATAATGTGCATTATTATTATTATTTCATATGAGTGATTATTTGTCAAACTTTAAAAAAAAACACTGTCAATCATGCCAGTTGCAGCGTGATAGTAGAGAAATTACTGAATAATACTATCTCACAGTATGCCCTATTTAAATTTGTCTAATAGGACTAAATGTGTCAAGTGTTTCAATTTAAAACTAACTATATACATGAAAGTGGACCTATAATTTCATAGATGACTTAAAAATTTGAAGAGAGCTGTAGCGTGACAGTGATACGCTCACGTTGCAAAAGGACCTCAACAAATCCCATATTAGTTTGTTTATTAGATGTATCACACAGTGACACAGTATTATTTACTGGATGACGTTTCGAACAAAATTTATTGTTCATAATCATATCAATTGTAATCACACGACTTCGAAACTCGAGTTTTATCATTTTCTTTGTCTTCTCCTTTTTGTCGCAGGGGTAATAGAATTTTCCAGATATCTGGGACAAGTGCTGAATCATTCCTATTACATGTATTTGCAGTTGATTCGATAAACAAAGCTTCTGTTATCAATCTCTCCCTATACCCTGTTACATTAGATTTTAAAACTGTCATCTCACCTCATCCCATCCTATTGTATGGTGGTGTATGACTGCATGTAGTGCTATAGCTGAACTATTCTCTAGATTTCTTATCTTAGTCGAGTCAACCAATCTAGATTTTGCTGGGTTTTTATGATCAGCTAGTTTGACTGCCCTGTTCTACTAGTTTTACCTATGTATTTGACCTGACAATCATTCCAACAGACAGGGTATTAGATAAACGTAATTGTTTTGTTTTAAAGGCTCCACACGATTGATCCTTTAACCGACAAAGCTTGTTTCTAATTGAGTTTGTGGTTGGTTTGAATGCCGTTTTTATTCCTGCCTTGTTAAGAATTCTGCGTAAGGCTTCCGAGGTTCCTTCTTTGTATGGAATTACTACTGATGATTTAGATTCCTTATTATTGGTGTCGTCATTAATATTATTATTATTATCACTATCGCTACTATCATTATTTATTTTATTTTTACATTTCCTTACATTTTTCCTGACTAATTTATCCGGGTAATTATTAAGTTTTGAGGCTTCTTTTATATGTATCAGTTCTTGTTTTAGATTTCCTTTGGTACTACTTAGTTTTTGTGCTCTGTCATTTAAACATTTCACCAATCCTATTTTTACTGAAGTAGGAGGGGACGATCGGAAGTCTAAATATCTGTTTGAATGTGTGGGTTTCCTGTAAGCACTAGTGTTTAACTTCCCATCTTCTTTCCTCTTTACGTTGCAGTCCAACATTGGGAGCTCCCCTTCCTGATTTTCCAATTCATAAGTGAATTGAATTGCTTCAACCTTCGAGTTGATGCGTTCGAAAAACCTATCTATATCTTGTGTTTTAAGTACAGTGAATGTGTCATCTACATACCTCCACCATACTTTTGGGGTGGGGGTGAACGTTTCAATCGCTATGCTTTCCCACTTATCCATGAATATATCTACTACCACTGGGGATATTGGTGATCCCATGGCAACTCCTTCAGTTTGTTTGTAGATTTTCCCTTGAAATTTAAATACTGTGGAAGTCAGGCATAGCTGTACTCCCAGCATTATGTCCTCAGGTGGCACTTTCGTCCTAAGTTCGAGTTCTTGGTCAGAAATGAGTTCGTTTCTTACTGCCTCCATAGCCATATTTATTGGTATACGTGTGTACAAACTGACAATGTCAAAACTAACCATTTTCTCTTCATTATTTAAATTTAAATAATCTAATCTATGTTTTAGTTCATAAGAATTTGTTAGTCTAGATTTTGAGTGTCTTTTAAGGGGATTTAATACCATGGCTAAATTATATTATATCAATACTAATTATATTATAGTAATATTAACATATTATTATATATTAATACCTCAACAAATTGTTAGAGTGGTCCAGAGAATGGATGTTACCAGTCAATGTAGCAAAATGTGCAACTACACGCATCGGACACGCAAGCATCAGCTCCTATGAACTGAAGGGAATATCACTCCCATCAGTTCAGACTCATTTGGATTTCGGTGTCATAGTTAGCCACGACTTAAAAACTACAGTACTCTGTCGCACGGTGGCCGCATGTAGTTTCAGATCATTATGGACAATTCGTTGAGCCTTTACTATAATCAACAGAGAAATGTTCACCTCCTTATATACACCTCTAGTGAGGTCAAGACTAGAAAACTGTATCCAGGGTCAGTCAGTCCTTGTCTAAAAGGGGACTCACATATTATAGAAAGGGTCCAAAGGAAGACAGCACGTATGGTTCTCGGCATGATTAACTTATCGTACGACGAGGAAAGACTAGACAGTTTAAATCTCTTCTCCCTGTCATACCGTAGGCAGAGAGGAGAGTACTGGTTCTTAAACAGAGTCATAGACTCCTGGAACCGACTCCCAGAAGAAGTGGTGTCTGAAACCTCAACTGATTCATTCAAGAAGGGTTTGGACAACCAGAGAAATTTAATAGAAAAGGATTAACGTAGGCTCCAAATCTTCTATCCTCAACCAATAAATCTGAAATTAGCAAAGAACAAGGTAATATGTATTGAATGACAAAATTAAAAGAAGATTAATCCAATTATTGGGATATTGATTTTCTTGGCATTGTAGCAGAAAATCGATCACCAAGTCGGTCAAGTGTTAAGTTTAGACCTATTGGCATTACTTCACCTTTATTTTAAGAAAAATAATGGAAAGATTGCTTTTACTTGACCTTGAACCTTTAGCGAAGCTTTTAATGATCCTAATCAGTTGGCTTATAAACATAGTAGGTGTGCTTTAGATACCGCTGTCGTCTTATATCATAGTTTTGTCTCTAGTGTAGATAGAGGTGCCAAATATGTTCACTATGCCTTACTAGATTACACACATCTGTCTTCGACTCTGTGCGTAGGACTCTTTTCTCTTTTAAACAAGCTTACTGCAACACAAGTAGAGTGCTGGACTAGTAAGTGGTTGAGCCGTTACTTTTCTGATAGGAAGCAGTAGGCTGTTTACAATGGGGAGTTTTCAACTGCCTTCTTCACTTAATCTATCTGGTGTTCTTCAGGAAGTTGTTCTTTCTCCTCATTCAAACGAAGCCGATGATCTGTCTGTTTCTATGCCGGCAGTTACTTCTCAGTCAGACTTTTCCAAAATGAATAACTTTTTATCAGAAATTAGTCAGTGATCCGCGTCAAATGGTCTTAAGCGTAATCCCTCCAAATGTCAGTCAGGTGGTTAATTTCACTTTCAAACTCAAGAAAGACTTACGTGAACTGGTTAGTTCTCATGGTTCCATTATCATAGATGGCACTGAAGTTGAAACCATATCGAATGTTAAAAATACCTTGGAATGTGTATTTCCTATGATCACCTTTCCTGGTCTTCTCCCCAATCATGTTAGTTTCCAGTATGACATTTCGTTTAACGTTCTACGTAAGGAGGTTAAGACAATCTGGTGTCACTCAGTCTCTACTTTTACAATTTGGTAATTCTTGTATTCTACCGATTCTTCTTTATTAATCCCGTAAACCTAATTTTTCCTCGGCTATATAAGGAAGATTTTGTAGTACTGTGAAGGATACTAAACACTGTCAGTAGAACGAGTGAGGTGTCGCTAAATCAACTTATTTATTTATTATTTATTTTTATTTTTATTTACAGCTTGATTCCACACCGTATTTTCAGTACAAGTGTGGAATTTTCATATAAATAATAATGATGATAACAATCTTACGAATAATGGCAGATTTTGTTAATCTGTCCTTTTTGGTTTTATTTTTATTTCCTTTAAATTATAGTACGAATAAGAAAATACTGATGGTACCTGTCCGGTTTGTGAGTCACATATTCTCAAAATAAAATTTGTATGATAAAATGCAGAGTCAGTTGTTGATATAGGCGACAGACTATGAAGGGTATTCTGGTGACTGTATCACCTGCTTAGGCCGACAGTATCCAACAAGAAGCCGAAGTGTTATCGTTTTTTAATAATCGTTACCTTGGGATCCGAGTGGAACATACGGCTTCAACAACACATCTCCACTTTGTTATACTTGCTGTTTTCCTATTTAACTGGCCAAACACGACTCCCAAGAATCTCTGATCTCCTCCTCTCACGATCTCCTCCATGTCACACTAGGACTAAACATTCATCGTTTCCCATTCGGGTTCCACTCGAGTGATTGCCTACATTACACGCGATATCATTCGACAGTCTCCTTAGCGTATGCTCAGTCCATCTCCATTTTCCCCTACATATTTTTATTGAGCAGTCGGCTCTTGGTTGGTTTGTTGCCAGACAGAATTTCTTGTTGCTAATTCTTTCTGGCCGGTTGGCTGGCCATTTGATCCTCAGTATGGAGCCAGAGAAATGGGCAGTTGTTGATAAAAATCTGCTGTGGCCTGTTGGATATGCTTTTCATGATGCCGACGCGGTTTCTGTCCCATGTAGAAGAACTGATTTGCCTAACATTGGTGTTCGAAATCCACATCTTGTTCTTTATTCTAACTGAGTGCAGAAGATTTCAAAACTGGTTTTACGTTGATGAAAAAGTATCTTGCTTGTCTTTCCAGTTCTGGCTGGCTTCTACATCTTTATCCGCACTAGTTGCCTGTAGTTGAAACGATGCTTACTGCCTAAGTAACCTCAGTCAAATCATTCCCGCTGACGGTGATTGGGTTTGGTTGTTGTTGCTGGTTAGTTGGCTGGTTATCTTCATTACCTCCGTCTTCTCTATATCCTCCTGGAGTCCTGTCTTCGCTGCCTGCTTCTTCAGCCAGTTTGTTGGTTTTCGCCTGTAAGTCTCCGATTCTGTTTGAAATTAGACATATATCATTTGCGAAATCCAGATCTTCTAGAGTCTTCTTATCGTTGGTCCAATGTATTCCTGCAGATTACCTCCCCATAGTCTTCTGCCTAAGACGGTCCACCACAATTAGGAATATCACTAGTGATAATAAACAGCCAGTCTTCAGACGCCTCTCTGAGTTTTTCGTTATGGATCACTTGACGCGTGGCGTTGTCACATAGCTGTTGAATGAGGTTGATAGAAAAATGGACATTGTTTGCCATAGTGCTGCAGTAACTTCCAAATTACTTCTCGGTTAACGCTATCGAAGATTTTTTCGGTGCTAAAATATACTAATTGGGATTCCATATTCATTTGTTAACTAGATATATGGCATGCAGTGAAACAGTACTATTTGTTGGATGTTGTTTCGAACACAGTTTATTATTCATAATCATATCAATTGTGTTCAAATTCTAGTTCCTCTATAATTTTATGAATCCAAACGGTCTAAAAACATACTGGATGATATCGGTCGGTAAATATCATAAATTTAGCACATTTAGTTTGATTGATGGGCGAAGGAAATGCCCAGTCACAAATCTGCATGCTAAATGACTTCAGTAAATCTGGTGATCTTTCTTTAATTAACAACCGGTTATTTCTGAGTCGTAAATCTAATAATGTGCACCAGCAGTCCAGTAGTAGGATGTTCGCCAGCAATACAGAAGATCCGGAGCTCGATTCTCGGTTGGTACACTCTTAAGCATCTCCTGGTTTACTAACCGACAGTTAACCCCGAAAAGAGACAGTGAATTAAGCATAAGGTTATCAACCCTACCTCGTAAAATTCGATGTCACTCCTAGTGGAACTTTAAGGTTTGAAACTCTATGTTTCTAAACGTTTGATAGGGATTGCTTCGGCAAATCTGAAGAGAGTTGAGTTACACTGTCTATTAATTGTCTTGAAGGATTTCAAAGAGTCCATCTCATGAACTATATCAACAGGATGTTCCCTGGCAATAGCACTGTTCAAAGTATTTGCTCCAGTAAGACGTGGGCTTTTCTGGTACATATTCAGAGATTCTGAAATATACCCTTCTTTCTGTTCTACCAATGTAACACACATTACTTCGGTACCAGTCTATCAACCGAAGACTGTTTCATCAGACACTCTCACTCTCAATTACAATTATTTATTTTATTCCTATACGTTCCCAGTGGAACATAGGGCACCTTAAAGCTAGAGGCTTGAAGTTTCTGTAGCAGTGGTGATTCTTTTTTACAGGATGAGGTTTCTAGCCTCATGTGGCACCTTCTCTCCATTATGGATAAGATTTTATTTTGATGAATCACAGAGTGTTGTTATACAGTAAGTAATATTAACTGATGACCATGTTTCGAGCACGAACTGTTGCTGCTCATAATCATATCAAGACACTACTCACACAACTTTGTCCTTCATTTATATACATGTGTGGAATCTATTAGATATTGGATTAAAAATGAATGTGAGATATTGTACATTCAGAAATAATAATATGAGTGTTATTAATCCATCACAGTTAGATGGGAAATAAGACGAGTGTTTTTATAGTCATAATAGGTTACTTGTTAGAATGTTGTGATGTGTTTGAATTGAAGTAGAATTTTAAGCTTATTTATTATCCTCTTCTTATTTGACTAACTGGTGGTAATAATATCTTCCATATTTCTGGTATTTGCATTGAGTCACTTTTGTTGCATATGTGGGGTGTAGACTCGATGAATAAGGATTCCGTAATCAACCTCTCCCTCCACCTACTTATATTACATTTTAGAATTTTAACCCTCTCCATACACCCTACTGTGTGGTTGTTTGTTAATACGTGAAGTGCAATAGCTGAGCTTTTTTCTAAATTACTTGTCTTTTCAGGGTCAACCATTCTGCCCTTAGCTAAATTCTTATGTTCTGATAATCTGACTACCTCCAACCTACTAGTTTGACCTATGTAATTGAGTTCACAGTCATTGCAAGGTATTTTGTAAATTAGATTATTATTTTAATTGGGTCAACAGGGTCCTTCAACCTACAGAGCTTGTCCCTGAGTGAGTTTGTAGGTTTGAATGCCACTCTAATTCCTGCTTTATTGGGAATCTTAAGTAGGGTCTCAGATGTCCCCTCCTTATATGGTATTACAGTGGATGACTTATATTCTCTCTTATTTATGTTATCACTACTAGTTACGCAATTATTTTTGTATAATATATAATATAACTGTACAACACTGTGTGATTTATCAAAATAAGATCTTATCCATAATGGAGTTGTGCTCTACCACAGTGCTCAAGTTTTATACTTATATCAATGGAACCTTCCCTCTTTACCAGTCTTACTACTGTCCTAGCCAGGTAAAGGAGTGCGTTGGTGGCCGAGGATCGAACCCAAAACCACTTATGTGGTCGGAGAGCATTCTACTGCCGTGCCACTGAAGCACACACACACTGTCAATTAATTGAGATGATTATTTAATACCTCTGAGCTTTTTCGCTTCGGTTGTTCAGTGTAAGAATACTCTCCAATCACCCACGTGACTTGTGTCCGATTCCCGACCGTTAGACGCACTCTTAAATCTCGCTTAGCCAGTGGTAGGCCAGGCAAAGACAGAAGGTTGGGTGTGAGGCACTGAAACTTCAAAGTTCAACCTTCAACCTGCTATGATCCACATGGAACGCAAAGGAACAAAACAAAAACACAAACTCCTATGCTCTCTGAATAGACTTATCCAGGGTATCCATCAGACAACACAAATTGTTTATAGACTTATAACAATCTTCGTAGATTAGTCTCAGTATATAATTACCAGCGAATAAGAGTGATACTATGTAATTATTTACAAGGATTACACATAAAAAACAACTAATTTTCACATATGTCTATATTTAACGAGAATGTGAATGCTAAATGTGAATTCACCTATATACATATATACATTAGTTTACCGACGAATTCACCTGGAACATGTATGCCCAAAAATAGTAAATAATCATCATTTACGCAGATAAAAAGTAGACATTTAACATGTGATCTCCGTGTGTGTATACGTGGTAGATTCATTTTGTAAGTTTGTTGCGTAAATATGTACATATATTTATAGTAGTTATTGCATTTGTGCTGAAATTAAACGAAAATCAGTGATGATTGCCATTGGGTCTTGCAGCTGAGCTGGGAGAGCATCGGAGTGGTATTTCGGAGACTGCTAGTTCGAGTTCTACTGACGCCTAACTTTTCTATCACAGTAGAATCTAGAATGGGCATTGTATGCTATTTTGAACTCATCTTCTGGATATATCTGCACGCCACAGAGATTCCACACCAGTCGTTTCGAAGGCGAAAGCTTTCGTGACCCAAGTAGTTTATTAGAAAAGGATTTGGCGTTTGAAATAGTGAGCACAAGGTTCCAGTCCGAGTGAGAACAGCGCCATTTACTGGGGACTTGAAGGCTATTTGCTGAAGAGTCCTAAATGGGACGAAATTGGCATCCTAGTGGATTCCACTGGTAGTCATCATCCACCAGATAACAACAGAGTTAATCTTCATACATTGTCGAAGCGTACTAAGTACCGACATGTTGACAGAGACCGAGAATTCCCGATCGGTATGACCAGTCTGAGGAAGAATAGTAGCGTGACTAAGATCAGAATGATAAATTGGTGACCCAATTCTGGCGAAGATGAAGACCGATGACAGGAAACCATTGGATAGTTAGTTGAATGTTGATCTCAGCTATGTTAGTGAACTGGAAACAATGTTTCTAAGGAAAGGTCTCTGAGACGCCACGCATCTACTGCTTACCCAGAGTGCACAAACAAGACGCCCCACTACACCCAAAACTACATATGATAAATTCCCCATACCACATAATCGCGAAATGGCTGGTAGGAGATTCTCGGACCAGTGAAAGAGAAGCTGTCAAGACACAACCTCCGTGACACATTCGACTTTGTTGATTCAATTAAGAATTGAAAGGTGACATTGAAGCAGAAATACTTCGTAAACGCCTCTCAAAATCTCTGAGGAAAACATACTTAGCCGCGAGCCTACGACTAACGTTTTCCTGCAAGAAACTTTTCAGCCAGAACGCGAAAGACAAGCTGTCGCATTGGGCCACTTCAACGTGCATATATACCAGTTTACTTGCTCTTGCGGAGCTGGGTACATCGGCCGTACCATACGCCAAATTCAAAATTGCGCTCGCGAACACCATCCATTCTGACTAGAAAAAGGAGAACGAAAACGTGTATAAAGTTCAGCGACAGAACATCTGGTCAATTCAGGACATTCAGCGCCATTCAAAAAATCCTTCGAAATAATATACAAGATTCGATGGAACACATCGAAGGGAGTAAAGTAAAGATATCTGGGAATGGCCGAGGCAATAGCCATCCAAAAGCTCAAACCCACGCTATGAATCCAAAATAAATACGTTGAACCCTTGTCCCTGCCATGGCCATCATAAGCATTTAATTCTTTTAATAGTGACTATCCCATTGACTTTCTTATCTAAACTTCCTGTTTATTCATGTTATTTCTAAGTTTTTCTTAACCCCAATTTACACTACCATATTTTCATATCCGAACTTCCGGTCTATTTTGTTATTGTATTATTCCTACATATTTAATCCCTAACTGCATAAACAGTTATTCATCACATTAGTTATGATCCCACTAGATTTTTTATCCAAGCATCCTGTCTATTTTTGTTATTTCTACATTTCTAACATCCGATCGCACAATATGTGAATCTTCTCAGTAATTATGATGCTACTTTGTTTGAGCTTTATCCGTCCCCCATGTTTATTATGGCATTTTAATTCCCAATTGTAATTTTGTTAATTTGACCCTTAACCGGAAATTATTCTAGAACGTTCCCATCCATTCGTTATAAATACACGAATGTACACCCTAGTTGACAGTGACTTCGTTGAAAAGAAAATTTTCTTCGCTGCAACCGTCTTTTTAATAAATTCTCTGAGACTGTAATAAAATTATTCATCAGTTGAAGTTCCAGGATTTCCTTTATTTATCCGATTTCACCTCTTTATTCTTTCTGTAAAACATCACTTCCCCCACCCCCCACCCCGAAAACATTTCTCTTCAATTCTTCTATTTTGTGTGTTTATGCATGCATAGATGAATCTGCAATCAACAAGCACATTAACACAGACAAAAATGATCAATAAAGAAAGAATAAGTCACATGGCGAAAAAGAAAATCAATAAAAAGATCGGTATTCATGCAAATTAACAGCTAACGTCAAACCAAGGTCATTATGAGAGATACATATATATAAATATATGTAATTCATTGAGAATTCACATAAGTTCACTACATATTGATGTCTGCGCTGAAGATGTTACCTCGGAAGACAGACAATGAAAGTTTCGTAGTTGAATCACCCACATTGGAAAAACAGCACAACGATATATATATAAAACACAAAATAATTGGGAGAAGAATATTATTATTATTTTTTCCTGTAATTCCTAGAGGAACATAGGGCTTCAGCCGTGCGTCTCCATTGCGTTCGGTTCTCTTCTAGAGTCTTCACCTGGCTCCATGTCTGCCCACACGTTTTCATCTCCTCTTCACATGACCTCCTCCAAGTCACCCTTGCACTGACGACCAACTCGCCGCTTCCCTTTCGGGTTCCACTCGAGAGAAGAATATCCTTTTCGATATTTTTTCTTTTGGCTCTACAATTATATGTATATGCTTTATACATGGAATATTCTAGAACAGTAGTCATTAAAAAGACAATTGCAGCGAAGAAAATTTTCTTTCCGACGAAGTCATCATCTAGGCTGTACATTCGTGTATTTATATCAAATGGATGGGTAAGTTCCAGAATAATTTCCGGTCAAGGGTCAAATTAATAAAATTACAATTAGGAATTAAAATGCCATAATAAACAGGGGCCTGGACGGATAAAACTCAAACAAAGTAGCATCATAATTACTGAGAAGATTGACATTGATTGTGCAATTAGAGCTTAGAAATGTAGAAATAACAACAATAGGCAGGATGTTTAGATAAAAAAATCTAGTGGGACCATAACCAATGTGACGAATAATTGTTTATGCAATTAGGGATTAAATATGTAGAAATAGTCTAATGACAAAATAGACAGGAAGAGTGGGTATGAAAATATGGTAGTGTAAACAGGGATTAAGAAAACTTAAAAATAACATGAATAAACAGGAAGTTTAGATAAGAAAGGCGATGAGATTGTCGTTACTAAAAAATTTTTACCTGTTTCTGATGGCCATGATAGGGAGAGGGGTTGGACGTAATTCTTTTGGATACAAAGCGTGGGTTTGAGCTTTTGGATAGCTAGTGCCTCGGCTATGCCCAGATGTCTTGATTTGACTCCCTTGATAGGTTTGATTGAATTTTGTATATGATTTTGAAGGATTTTTCGAATGGCGCTGAATGTCCTGAGTTGACCAGATGTTCTGTCACTGAACTGTATACACGTTTTTGGTCAATAACAATATTAGTGTTTTTTCAGTAATTTCGATTTATAAAGTAAGATCACGATGGAATTACAGTTCATTAAAGATGCTTAAACTATAATAATAATAATAATAATAATAATAAAGATATAATAGCAAACAGAATATCAACTAAAATTAGGAAAATTCCACAAAAATTGTGGATCATTCGAACCTAGATGACCCAGGTAAGGACAATGTTTGAACTAGCTTCTTCTTTTGGACACATAAATTAGGCTTTTTAATGTGGATCCCAACAACCAACCTCAGAAATATTTAGTAGTCGAATGCTTAAGGCGAAGTTAAGATTTGTTGCTATGCAGTAAATGACCCTGAAAGCCACCCGGTTAGCATCAATTTTCTGTTCTATATCCACAAGATGAGGTAGAATGGCGCTGCGAATAGATTTTGTTTGTCCTTTACTTAACCACTATGCAGGGTGATGTTCGGAAATCCGACGAGAAACACGCCTAATTGTGCGTCTATGTAACTGGCTCACTCCATAGGAGCACTCAAATTGGTAGATACACATGGAAGAGGCGAAATTAGGCAGTTTATCTTTTACTCCCGAACGCAAAATATGGGTGGTTTTGAAGACACAGCGTAATTCAGCAGCAGCAGGGAATGCTCTTCTAACCGTATTTCTAAGGCACTGTGTTAGTATCTCGTTGATGTCATCTCCGAGGAACTGAATTTGTAAGAATAAGGCCTTTTTAGGAACTGTTGGTACCTTGGACTGCTTTGAATTTAGATTCATATTCTTACCAATAAACTTTTCTGGATGATTGCATTTGTATTTCAATGGCACGGAGCTAAAAAATGAATATACTGACCAGCTGATGTAGGTTTTCTATATACACTTCTCCTTATTGTGCCATAAGGACGTCTACAAATGGAATACTAGAGTCATTTTCTTTCTCAATAGTAAAATTTATTGCAGGATGAACCTCGTTAAATTTATCCAGGAAGGATGTTCTTTGCTTCCCTCTCATTTTTCATAATCAAAAATGTATCATCCATGTACCGACATTAGAATTCGTGTTCATCAATAACATCCTTCAAAGGCCCATTTTCTAGTTTAAATGTTTTAAAATTGAGTTTATAAATAGTGGCATACTGAACTCCTGTACTTTTTCTTCAAAGTAAGGTTAAGTTGTTTTTTGTCTGACGAGATATAGTTGGTTTATTGATCAGTTGTTTGAGTTCCTGATGGTGTACTTGTTGTTGCCCTCAGAAAATGTGCTCATATTTTATGTTTTCCTCTTACAAACATGTTCCATGCTTCTTTTTCCAGTAATGTTGTACCTGCAGCGTGGAAAGACACTAAAATTATCCCTGTACACAAATCATGTACTGGTATGAATGTTAAATTTAGACCTATTGCAATTACCTCTCATCTTTTGACATTAATGGAAAACTTACTATTACTCAACCCTCAACCTTCCTTGGAAAGTTTTAATGATCCCAAACAGTTTGCATGTAAACAGAGGAGAAGTACTGCTGCTGTCTTACGTCATAATATTGTTTCCTGCAAAGACAAAGGAGCCGAATATGTTCGAGGTGCCTTCCTTGACTATACATCTGCTTTTGACTCTGTGCCCAGATGCCTTTAGTTGAATAAGCTTTCTGGGACGCAAACCGAGTCCTGGGCTGTTAACTGGTTGCATTCTTATTTCTCTAACACAATGCAGTATACTGTATATAAAGGGTAATCTTCCTCTGCCTTGCTTACTGAAGCTGAAGTCCCTCAAGGTGTTGTTCTCTTCTCTTGTTTGTCCTTTCTTCCTACATGAATCACCTCTTTAAGGAAGAAATAAAATTCGTCAAATACGCTGATGAAATGACTGACTCGCTGCCAGTTACATTCTGATCCGACGATTCTAATTAAACAGATTTTTGATTTGTTGGAGGGTTTCATCATGAACTGAAACCACTTATAGAACCATTGGAAAACCACCAGGGAGTACCGGGTAGCTGATTCGTAGGCCTAGTTCGGTACTCTTCAGCAGTATGCACCCACAGACAGGGTTCGAACCCAGGACCTAGGGTTCTAGTGGGGAGTCATGACCAGTAGGGTGAGGCGGTAACTCATAAAAGAAGACATTGCGAAGTGGTCGCGCCATGTCATGAATTGGCAGAAAATGCAATCCTTTCGCTTGCCATTGAGTCGGGCCTCAGTTGCCTAATGGTCTGTGAGCTCGCTCGCCTTGTAATCAGAAGGTCCCGGGTTTGAACCCCACTATGGTGTGTGAGTACTGATGAAGAGCCCCAAACTAAGATGAAACAGCTGTCCAGTACTCCCTAGATGTTTTCTAATGGTTCTCTTAGTGGTGTCAGTTCATGATGAAACCCTCCATTGAATCAAACACAATCCCTACAAGACGAATACTTGAAAATTAACAGCTTTTTGTCGGACATTAGTCAGTGGTCTAGGACAAATTGTCTGACCTTAAATCCCTCTAAGTGTCAGACAGTTAAATTCTTCTCACGACACAAACGTAATCTACAAGAACTGGTTCGTTCACATGATGCTTGTAGCATAGAGGCCATTGATATAGAGAATAAGTCAAGCATGAAATACCTTGAAAAAGTTCTATCCTCTGACTTGTCCTGGTCGGTTATCCCACAGCTCGTCGATTTCTAAAAAAAGTGTTCCGTCTAGCCTTCTACATTAAGTAGTTAGGATAATCAGGAATTAATCAACCTCTACTTTTACAATTTGTTAACCATTGCATCTTATCTATTGTACTTCACTGGTCCCCATCAACTTAGTCTTTCCTGGACTACTCAGAAAGGACTATGTCATATTTCGAAGGATATTTAAGGTTGTCAGTAGGGCGAGTAGTGTGTGCCACTTAGTCAGCTCGTTTGTTACTATTGCAGTCGACAGACATCAGAGATGATGTCAGAAATGGTCTAAATCAATATTGTCTGACTGTCAACACTTCACCCTCAACATTCATAACTCTTCCCACCTTCCATCTCACCATCAGGTAGGGCTAGAGGTCATTATAAAAGATTATATGCTCACTTGTACAAACAAGTACAGTGACTCAAAGATACCCTATTTAGCCGCGTCCTATGTGATAGAGACAATGTTAGGCGGGAAACCTACGACTAACTGTGTCATTGGCAAAGCAGTCGGCTCTTTTATTCTCTCCTATTTTTAGTTAATGGTGACACCATTACACTTATCATATAATTTTAGTTATTAACATTATTATTTTACACTTTTTGTGCATTTTTGACTTTATTATCTCTGAGATTATCAGAAAAGCTGCCATTATCAGTTCAGGTTATGCATACCCTCTTAATATTATTACTATTGTTCCCTTGGGTTCCTAGTGGAACATAGGGCTTCAACTGCACGCCTCCACTTGCTTCTGTCTTGTGCTGTACTTTTCACTTGCATCCATATTAGTCCATACTCTTTCAACTCCTCTTCACACGATCTCCTCCATGTCACCTTTGCACCGACGTCCCACTCGTCGCTTCCCTTTCGGGTTTTCCACTCGAGGGCCTGACGCGCGATGTCACCCAGCGGGCTCCTCAGCGAGTGTCCAATCCATCTCCACTTTCTCCTGCATATTTGTTGGGCGACTGGTTCTTGTTTTGTTTGTTCCCATAGTTTCTTGTTGGTGATTGTTTCCGGCCATCTGATCTTCAGTATAGAGCGAAGACAGCTGTTGATAAAGGTCTGCAACAGGCTGTTGGAAATGTTCTTTGTGACCCGCCGCCAAGTTTCTGATCCGTATAGCAAAACTGCTTGACGTTTGTATTGAAAATCCGAATTTTGTTGTTGATGCAGGCTGAGTGACGAAGATTTCCAGATTGGTTTCAGGTTGATGAATGTGTTTCCCGATTCTCGATTTGACATCCTCGTCGTCCGTTCCTCCTGTAGTTGAGACAATGCTCCCTAGATAAGTGAATGAAGTAACCTCTTTGAAATCCCTTCCGTTGATGGTGATTGGCGCTGGGTGTTGCTGCTGCTGTTATTGTTGTTGGTTGGTTATTTTCATAACCTCCGTGTTGTCTATGTTCACCTGGAGTCCTGTCTTTGCTGCTTCTTCGACCAGTTTGTCGGTTATACCCTCTAATAATATCTTTTTATTTTTGGTTTTGCTGTTGTTGAGTAAATTAGATGCAATAATATTATACCAAATGCTGAGAATTCCACACTGTATCATAAGTGCTGTTTCGGAATAAAGTAATTTATTATTATAATTATTACTACTGTGCGAAGTACAGTTTTGAATGAGAGCGGTGAATTATTTGAACCCCAGAAAGACACACCAAATTAGTTAAATTACTGCGAACACTCGTGAAATCATGGTACAAAACTTTAATTCGTGTTAACTTTGAAACATGCAGCATGTGACTTCAAGAAAAAATTGTATGATGTTTATACGTTTGTATTTATTACTTGGTGACGTAATTGTTAAGAATGCCAAAGTGAACAGGTGATATAACTAACATTTATTTGTCAATTAGGGTAGACTAACCATTCGTTCTTAATGTAGGTCAAAGTTTATTTCATTCAAATTTGATTGGTCCATTGTCGACCAATAGGAAGACGGCATTATCTGTCTTGAGAAACTGACACTTGTTGCTTCTATAGAACAGTCAAATAGGCGCTTTTCATTTTCCGTTATTTTATAAGATTTCTTGCGTTTACAGACTTCCTCCTGTGTAGTTGGTGTCGTTCCTGGTTTTATGTTTTCCTTCTTCTCACATGATTTGCCTCATTTTGATGAAGCTAATTTTGTTAAGTAAGCCGATCATCAGACTGTTTCAATGCCAGTCACATCTCGGGCAGATTGTTCGAAACAGAATAGCTCTCTGTCAGATATTACCAGTGATCCTTTTCAGATGATCTTATGTTAAATCCTTCCAAATGTCAGACTGTTAACATATTTATGACTTTTAAACACAAAGCAGATTTATATTAACTGACTTGTCCCCATGATTCCTGTATTATAAAGGTGGCACTGAAATTGTGATTAAGTCAAATTTTAAATATCTTGGGTTCTGCATGCAGAAAGAGAGTGTGATTAATCTCTCATTCCCTTCGTAACTGAATTTTGTTTTTAATCTTGATTACATTAATTAGTCATCTAATTCAGTGATCTCAACTCACTGAATCTGAAATCACTGAAATCTTAATCTTATAAAGTGTAACCGCTTTTGTTTTTTTTGAGTTGCTGCGTGAACCTACAACCTAACACTGTTTGTTAATTTTTTTCTGTTTTCTATCTTACCACTCCCCTCTCTCTTCTACCTTGAAAGCGTGTAAAATGGTAATGAAAACTTTAGCTAAAAATCGCAATGCTTACATTTTGGATGCGTAGATTTTATAGTATCTCTTCTCTACTACCACTTAAACATTAAAGTATGTTATTTCCATCTATATAACCATTGTAATTTCAGGTAGTCAATGTCAGCTGATGAGAACCTGTGAAATAGAATGACGGTATCATTTTATACTGCAAATTTCGTCTTCCTTTCTTTATCGAAGACATTATGTTTTTCTTTGTGCGCAAATGGCATAGAGGGAGAATGCTCGCCAGCCGCGTAGTTGGTTTGGGGTTCGATCCCCGGTTGACGCGCTCCTTTACCTCGTTTAACCAGTAATAAAACTTGTATTTTCTTTCTACTGAAAAGAAAGACTGATAACTGCTTCTTTCTAAACGCATAAATCAGGTTTTAGGCGCTCGATGGAGATAGCTTCTGCAAACTTGAGGAGAACTGAACTCTTTGCCTATTGAAAATTTCAAACGATCTCGCGACGTCCACCTCATGATCCGTGTCAAGGAGATGCCTGGCGATGGTACTGTTTAAAGCATTTGTTCCCTTTAAACATAAGTTTTTTGGTACATGTTCAGAAAATCGTAGATATGGCCTTTTTTCTGTTCTTGCAATGTAACTGCTCCCACAGATACATGTAAATTTGTATATACAGTTGCAGTTAACATTAGAAGTATATCTATCAATCTTAGATTGTGCCAAAGAGCAAGTTGTTCGACAGATGGGAACGAGCTTAGCTGTAGGATAGGCTCTGGCTAGTGACGTATTCAGTCTTCCGTTGACCATTCCTGCAATGTTTTCGCGTTTATAAACAAGTTGAATGTAGATGGGCTTTTTCTCCACTGTGGGGTGTTGCGTTTCTTCTTCAATAATGTCAACTGTACATATATAGTGAATGTGTCTGAACATGTTGTTGAACTCTGCGAATCCTCATTATGTATACAAGCATGCCCTTGCATTTCACCAGGTAGGACAAGAATCAAACTATGGAAGACTGTGGGCTCAGACGACTGAATATAGAAATTCTGCAATACCTTATTTGGCACAAACTTGATGTGATGAGAAATGTGTTAGGTATGAAACAACCAATTTACTATGAGACAGTGAGCAGACGATGTTGTTTATTCTTTCAATCGTTAATGTATTGTTGTTACTATTTCTGTTAGCCTCTAATTTTAATTTTAAAATTATGCAAAATTGATATTATTATTATTAATGTGAATTTTTCAAGTATTGGTTTTTGTAGGGATTTTGTTTAATTGGTTGGAGGATTTCATCATGAGTCGACATCAGTTAGAGGATCATTGGAAAACCAGATGGGAGTACTGCAAGACTGCTGACTCGTCCTAGTTTGGGACTCTTCAGCAGTACGCACCCTCCGCAATGGGTTTCAAACTCAGGACCTTCTGATTCCAAGGCCAGGTAGTTCGTAGACCATTAAGCCACTTGGACTCAATACAGTGGTCAGCGCCCATAAATTCTAACTTCTGCCAATTCACGATATTGCGCGACCACTTCGCAATGTCTTCTTCGATGAGTCACTGGCTCATCTTCGACCTGCTTTACCCTACTGGTCACGGCTTCCCACTAGAACCCCAGGTTAACTGCCTGAATAGAGCCAGTCACTAGCGAGCATCAGACCAATTTTTCAATGGATGTTTTTGTTTATTATTCTCCCCCCTCATTATGTAATGTGATGACATTGGCTCACCAGTGGTTGTCTATCAGAGTATCTCATTATCGAATGCCAGTGATCCTGATTATTGGTAATTCTGCAGGGAAGGTGGGATTTCAAGCCATATATACGTTTTTATATAAATCTGAACACTTCGACTAACTTTCTGTACGAAATTAATGGTTCGCATGAACGTGGAGGATAAGCTACCGCTGGAGGCCTTATCATGGTGCATCTACCAGTTCACCTACTCGTGTGGAGATAGGTATGTCGGTAGTACACAGCGTCTACTATTCAAACGAATCATCAAACACTTACACTCATGGTTTTATAAAAGCAAAAGAAGATCCCCCATGGATCTATCCTGAAATACCTGATGGAATCTGGAGACAAGGAAGCTTAAAAATCGTTTACAGAATGCAAGGGATTTTTCGCTAAAACAGTACAAATCAAACTTCAAGCCACAGAAACGATAGCAATTCACATGTTAAGTCTTCAACGCTGTATACAAAAGAAGTTTGTTCAATCATTAAATCTACAATGGACTTGTTCTGTCTTAACATTGGATACATAATTTTTGAGTTTTTTTCTTACGAGTTGATCACGGATTGATGTCACTTAGAGAACCATTGAAAACCAAGGAATACTGGATAGCCAGCTGTTTCATCTTAGTTTTGGGAATCACCGTCAGTTCACACCCACTGGGGTTCGAACCAAGGACCTTCCGATTACAAGGCAAGCTCGTATACAGCTCAGCCACTGGGACCCGATTCAGTGGCTCATGAATTCTAACTTCTGCCAATTCGTGACTTAGCGCGACTACCAACCAATGTCGTCGGTGGGACATCCATCCTCACACGTGATATCTGGATGGACCTCACTGGTCATGACTTCTCACTAGAACTGCAGGAAACTTCATCCTGTAGCAAGTCACTAGCGAGCATCAGAATGATTTTCTCCATAGTTTGGTTTGTAAGGGTTGTAATATTTTGTAATATTTTCTCACCTCATCCCCTTTCTGTTAGATTCCAACCCCTTATTACCACTGTGGTTAACTTAACTCTCATTCAAACTTTAGCTGGATTCTACTCAGCTCCGTCAATAGTATTACGTCACTCATTTTACTTATTGCATTTTATTTTAGTTTCTATCCAGTTAACGCCCTCTACGTTACGTAATTCACAATTCTAATGACACATCTTTGGAAATATCCCTTTTGTTACCAAGACAATGTACTATATGTAAATGAAATTGTACAGCTTGAAGGTGGAATCAATGAAGAAAGTTACTCTTCGCTGAACTCCTGTACTTCTGCACACTTCTATGGGAACTGTGGATTAATTTCTAAGATGCACATATAAACTTGACTCAACTGTAGTTACATGGTTTAAGACAGTTGCTAAAAAGCCATGAACCTAAGCTTTGTGCTTTGTAGTACTTGCTGGTAAGTCTTGTCTGTAACCTTGAAAGAACTCACACAGCTGAAAGATGCTACCGCTACGATATTTAGGTCACGATTGTCCTCATGTAGTGGATATATTTACTGGTCACTATATATTCGACCAGGTTCGCAATACCATGTTCGCTTTGTGTGATTCAAATAGCTATCGACCTGTCAGAAGAATATATTTCGAATTCAGATCAATAGATAAATTTTAGAAGCTGGTCGTCTGGGTCACAAAACGCATTTCGAACCAGCTACTTCAGACTGTCATCAATAGCTGCCTTCTCTGGCTCTCTACTGAAGATCACATGCATAGCCGGAAAGAATTAGCAAGAAGAAACTATCACAACGAACGAATCAAGCACCATCACCCGACAAATATACTGACAGAAATGGAAGTGGATTACACACACTCTGATGACACCGTTGAGGGAAATCGTGCACCAGATCATCGCTCGAGTGGAACCTCAATGTAAAATGACGTGTTGAGCATTGTTCAGGGGGTGACATGGAGGAGATCTTATGAGGACAAGATGAAAGCTTATTGGCGACCGTCCAGCCAGCTAAAAAGGACTGTGGTGAACACGATGAAATGGAGATGTGCAATTGAAGGTCTATGTTCCAATCGGAACCAAAAAGAATAATAATAGTGATACTCGTAATATATAACACTGTTAGAACCATGTGAGGTATTTCATTCGGTTGCAGTATTCATTATGTAATCGGGAGCCATTCTGCTATTACCATATAAGGAGGGGACATCTGAGAAACCCTACGTAGGATTCTCAATCAGAAACAGGAATTAGGGTGGCATTCAAACCTAAAAACTCCCTCAGGGACAAGCTCTGTAGGCTAAAAGACCCGGTGGGCCCAATTAAACAAAATAATATAGTTTACAAAATACCTTGCAATGACTGTGAGTTAAGTCAACTACATAGGTCAAACTAGTAGATTAGGAGTAGTGAGATTGCCTATCAGAACATAAGAATTTAGCTAAGGTTAGAATGATTGATCCCACCCACGAAGATAAGTAATTTAGAAAACAGAGGCTCAGCGATTGCACTTCACGCATGAACACACAACCACACAATAGGTTGAGACAGGGTTAAAATTCTAAGAAGTAATATAGGTAGGTGGAGAGAGAGAGATTGATTACTGAATCCTACCTGGTTCATCGAGTCTACACACCCAACACAACACATGCAACAGAAATGACTCGACGCAAATACCAGAGATATGTATGGAAGATATTATTACCACCAGTCAGTCAAATCAGAGGAGGATAATAAATAATATTAAAATGTATTCAATGCACATTATAACATCATAACAAGTTACTTATTTTGACTATAAAAACACTCGTCTTACTTCCCATCTGATTGTATTTGATCAATAACACTCATATTATTATTATTATTTCTGAATGTACATTATCCCATATTGATCTTTATTCAAATGTCTAATCATCAATTCCACTCATGTATATAAATGAAGTAAAATGTTGTGTGAGTAACTTGATATGTTTATGAGCAATAGTTTGTGCTCAAAACGTCATCAGTTAATATTACTGTATAACAACACTGTGTGATTTATCAAAATAAAATCTTATCCATAGTACAGTTACGTAATACTCTGTCATCTTAAGTAAACGAAGCACATTCTACAAAACCTCTCCAGTATTACAAACATTTAAAAACGAACAATAAGTGAAATTACTACGGTTAATTGATTTTTGTCATTGTAATCAATCTTAAGATGTCCACGTCATAGGTAAAGGCCCACTGAGAACGTAAAACTATTATGTAATCACTTCAATGTAATTCAATATTCTACGTCAATATGCATACAACTTTAGTGTTATACAGAATTAGATCAATAAAATCCTCAAATCATATGATGAGCACTTTAATACTCAATCGATTAATTGATTTTCAATCATTCAAATTTCAATTAGTTCAGTTAGATAGATCCTCACCTATATCTCTTATATATATAACCACTTTAATATAGTATGGGAATTCGGAAATCCAGTGGTAGTGATAGGTTTATTGACAATATTCAATCAAGATCAGCACGTCAGGGGAGTGATAATCAACCAAGAAAATTAATACAACAAATTAAAGTGTAGAAATAATTGCAAAAGTTAAACAAATCGATAACACAATGTCTAACTTTGGAAAAATAAGAATTCATTAAGAAGTAAATGTGTTCAAATTGATTACGCAATAATCAATTAATTAATTAATCAATTATTAATTAAGTGGTCCCGCTAAGCAGTGAATTGGCAGAAGTCAGAATCCATGGGCGCTGGCCACTGGATTAGGTCCCAGTGGCTTAATGGTCTACGAGCTAGCTGGCTTTGAAACCGGTAGGTCCATGGTTCGCACCCGCTGTTGTAAGCGGGCATTGCTGAAGAGTCCCAAACGAGGTGGACGAGACAGCTGTTTGGCAGTACTCCCTCGTGGGTTTCCAATGGTTCTCTAACTGATGTCAACTCATCATGAAATCCTCCAACCAATTAAACTAAATCCCTACAAAAACCAGTACTTGAAAACAATAATAATTTGTCAGTGCCTCAGGAATAGAGGTTCTCCTTTTATGTAATGATTGCCAAGGTAAAGCAAAGTGGTTGAACGGATTTCTTCGCAACACACATGTGTAGCTTCTTCAAGTGGACTCCGTTGACTTCAGCTATATGTTGTATAAAGGGAACTCGTAAGGCGAAAAGAAAGATCAGACGGAATACGACAGATAAATCTCAAATGCTACATTAACATCGATTTTATGCTCAGAATGTATATTAGAGGGAAAAGAACAAGAAGTTCAGCAAAGATATCTCATATTTTCGGCGATTTCATTCTCAAAAGCATCTGTACAGTTGCATTTATATAAATAAGTTCACATGGATACAATTATTATTTATTTAATTCCACATAGTAACGAAGGAGATAATAATTTTCAACTTGATATGAAAGTTTGAAGGTACGAATATAGCTCCGGCTTTTCGATGCATATGGCGAGAGCTTCTGCAGTACAAAGAAGTCGGGAAAACACACTGACTGTGGTAGATTTCTGTTCACTACTTTGTAAATGACTCTGAATGATGAGTCAGTTGAGATGGTGTGACAGGTATTGACGAGGTGTTCAACTATGGCACTTCTGATTGAACCAGGGCCTCCTCTTTGCAGCCATGCTGGATGATGTTCTCTAACACATTTTGAAACGACATGTATATAATGACCTATGTACCTATCTCCACAAGAGCAGGTGAATTTATATATGCACACTGAAGTGGTCATATGAGGAAGTCTGTCCTTCACGTTACTCCGAAGTAGTGGGCGGCTAGAGAAAATCAACCTTAGAGTTGCTGCAGGAAAAGTCTTCTTCAGGGAATTGGAGATTCTTCTTTCAGGGATATCTGCCACTAGGTCTCTCCTGAATTCCAGATTCAAATAAAGTGTTTCCTCTGGCACTGAAGTGCATTCTTCTCTTTTTGTGTTTGGTTTCATGTTCTTCTCCATGAAACTCGGTGGGTATCCATTTTGAACCAGGATGCTTTTGAGAAATAGGAGCTCTTCTTCTAAACAGTCATCGCTGCAAATTCTTCTGGTACGGTGGGCTAGCGAGATGATGAGAGCTCTTTTACGGCTGATAGGTATCCAACTGTAGAAGTTTGTCAGTTGGCCATTCCATGTTCGTTTTCTATGGATAGATCTTTTCAGAGTTCCGTCATCTATTCTTGTGAATTTGACGTCCAGAAATGGAATCTTTGATTCATTTTCAACTTCCATTGTGAATTTATTTGGAGGAGGGGGTTGGCAATTATTAAACTCTTGTAAGATACAATTTAGATAGGGATCATTATGACAGACTATGAAAGTGTCGTCGAAATACCTTATGTGCAGCAGCAATATGTCCATTGTTGATTTTAAGATCTCGTTTTCCAGGCTGGCCATGAAGCAGTCTGCCAAAAGTGGGCCAAGGGAACAGCCCATAGCAATTCCGTCTTTCTATCTGTAGATGACGTCAGTGAAAGTAAATTGTACGTTAAGTGTGCACCTTAATTCAAGCTCTTCAGATATGACGTTGGTATTCCGATGCTCAGATTATTGTCATCCACATTATTCGCAAAGGAAACAAATTGTGTTTGTGAGTGGCACATTCGTAAATAGAGATTCTACGTCCAATGATAACATTCGTTTGCCATTTACATTCAAGTCTTTTCTGCATTCAATAAATTCAAAAGTATCTCGGAGAGAGTATAAATGCGATTGTACAGATGCTTTCCAAAATGAAATCGCCGAAAAGATATTTTTGCTGAACTTCTTATTCTTTTCCCTCTAATGTCCTGATGGGTATTTTCCATGACAGAATGTATATGTTCCGGCGAAACGGAGCTACGAATAGACTTTGTCTACCCTTTGCTTAGTCATACAGAATGATGATATAATGTGTGGTGATCAGCATGCCTAATTGTACACCCAGTGTAACTGGTTCTACAGAAGCACATAAACTGGTAGTTACACATAGGGGAGAAGCTAATTCCCCCACCCGAATCCCTTTGTCTTCTTAGCGTCCAGATGCAGATTTCCGCTAAATTGATTGAATTAAAAATCCAAAAAGACCACCGGTTTACCTCTCCTCTAGACAATTTGTTATATTGATTTGCACTAACGTCAGACTTCACTTTATTGTTATTATTGTTGCCTTTGGGTTCCAAGAACGACACAGGGATTCAACAGTACAGATCTTTGGTTGATTTGTTCCCAGAATTCCCCGCAACTAATTCTTTCTCGCCACCATTATGACCTTAAATATGAGGCCAGAGAAGACAAATGTTGATAGAAGTCTGCAGTAACCTTGATATTAGTATAAAATTTGGGCACCGTGGTGGTAGAGTATAACTCCATTATAGACAAGATTTGTTATTTTTATAAATCACACAGTGTTATGCAGTAAGTAATATTTACTGATGACCACGTTTCGAGCACAAATTATCATGGCCACTCATAATCATATCAAGTCACTACTCACACAAATTTCTTCACTTCATTTATATACATGAGTGAAATTGATGATTCTACATTTGAATAAAATCAGTAATATAAGATAAAGTACATTCAGAAATAATAATATTAGTGCTATCAACAAAATACAATCAGATGGGAAATAAGACTAGTGTTTTTGTAGTCGAAATAAATAAATAACTTGTTAAAATTTTATGATGTACGTGAATTGAAACAGAATTCTAAGATTATTTATTATCCTCCTCTGATTTGTCTGACTGGTGGTAATAATATCTTCCATATCTCTGGTATTTGCATTGAGTCATTTTTGTTGCATGTGTTGTGTTGGGTGTAGACTCGATGAACCAGACAGGATTCAGTAATCAATCTGTCTCTATCTCCCCAACTACCTATATTACTTTTTAGAATTTTGACTCTGTCCCTTCCACCCTATTGTGTGGTTGTGTGTTATTGCATGTAGCGCAATTCATTAGTAATATCAAAATAGACCAAAAGCAAAATAAAAGTAATGGTGAAACTAATAATGATAGCATAAATAAGAGAGAATACACGGCATCTGCAGCTTTACCATATGAGGAAGGCACTTCTCAGACCCTAAGTAGGATTCTCAATAAGACAGGAATCAGGGTGGCATTCAAACCTACAAACTCACTCAGAGACAAGACCCAGTTGACCCAATTAGACAAAATAATATTATTTACAAAATACCTTGCAATGACTGTGAGTTAAGTCAACTACATAGGTCAAACTAGTACATCAGGAGTAGTGAGATTATCAGAACATAAGAATTTAGCTAAGGTAAGAATGGTTATCCCCGAGAAGATTTATTTTACTATAAAAGCATCTTATTTCCCATCTGATTGTATTTGATTGATGACACTGATATTATTATTTCCGAATGTACTTTATCATCTCATATTGATCTTATTCCATCAAGTGTCTAATCATCAATTTTTACTCATGTATATAAATGAGGCTAGAAAATTGTGTGAGTGAGTTCCTTGATATGATTATGAGTAGCAATGATAATTTTTGCTCAAAAAAAAAGTGATCATCAGTAAATATTACTGTACAACACACTGTGTGATTTTCTGCAGTAGCCTGTTGGGAATGCTTTCAGTGACACTGGCGCCATATTTCTGACTCGTATAGAAGAAATAACTAGTTTTGTCATTGTTGCTGAAAATCCGAATTTTCATCTTTAACCTGGGGTGGAGTGTAGAAGATTTCCAAATTGACTGCAGAGTGCTGAATGTGTCTGTCTTGCTTTTCCGATTCCCAGCCGGCTTTGACATCTTCATCCCTGCTGTCGCCTATGGTGGAAACGATGCTTTCTAGATAAATGAATGAACCAACCACTTTGAAACTTATTCCTCTGGTAGTAACTGGTGCCAAGTATCTTGATCAGATATCGATTAACACTTTGAAAATTCAATAATAAACAACAGATCGCCTGATTGGTTTATTCATTTTGTCAACAGACTTTAACCTACAGCTTCTGCTTTCTCAGTATCAGTTTTATTTGTACCTAGAATATTGATTTAATCACATAAACAAACACTCATGAAGTATTGACATGTATGCAAATGGAAAATCAAGGACTGCTTTGTTTATTCTAAACTTGGTTTGTTTTTTGCATGTTTTTCAAATGTTACCTGAAGCATTCTACTTTATCAGATTAATCTGGTGTTTCGTTAGAGGAAGAAAGACCAGGCTTTCACAGTATAAAATGATATCATCAGTCTATTTCACAGGTTCTCATCAGTTGCACACCACTACTTGAAATTACAATGGTTATAAATAATAACATTTCATACTTCATTGTTTGAAAGGTAATAGAGAAAACATTATCAGGTGTACACATGTGGAATATATTTATTACAATTTATAGTTTATTTTATTTTTTTCCGTCACGTTCCCCAGTGGAACATAGGGCTTCAAGCTAGTGGCTTGAAGTTTCTATAACAGTGTTTATTTCACAGGATGGGGTTGCTAGCCTCATGCCCAACCTTTCCTCTTCACCAGCATTATTTCTGGTTTAGCGAGGTAAAGGGGTGCATCGGCCGGGTATCGAACCCCGGATTATGTGCATGATCGGCGAGTGTCCTAACCGCTATGCCACCGACGCACATTTATAGTTTAAGTTACCATCAATTTATATTCTTAAAAATCCCCATTGAGTTATATGAAAATGAGAAGAAGTTAAGCGAAGAGACTCTCTTCTGCGGTGAATTCATTCATATAGCTGTACAATCGCATTTATATATAGTTATTTTTGTGTGTGTACACGAGGTTTGTCAAGTTTAGGTAACTGATCAGGTAATACAAGAATGATCTAATATGGAAACAAGCTTAATTAGACAGCGACTAAAGTAAGATTGAGTCAGTAAGTTAGGTAACGTAATATAATTGAATAAAATGTTTCAACTTAGGTCAAAGTAGCAACAGAGGTGATTACAGGTAGAGACTGAGTAGAGGTGGGGTAGAGTAATAATGCCATTTAAATTAGGACTAAATTTGAGCAGATAAATTGGATGACGTAACATAAATGACTAGAAATTGAGCGTTGGTCAAGTCAGTAACAGTGGTAGTGAAGTGTAGAAATAAAATCAGGTGGGGTAGAGAACAGGAAAGTTGAAAATGCAAAATATTGCAATTGAAAAGACAAAATAATACTATTGAAGGGACAGAAAGAAATAGAATTTACCTGTATGGTATTAAGATAGATTACGTCCACTGCAAGTGTATTGATTGAACGAACTTCTTCTTTATGCAAAGTTCAGGACTTAGCAAGTGAATAGCCATTGCTTCTGCAGTTTGAAGAAGTCTGATTCGTACACCTTTAGGAAGATTACTTCTTACTATGTAGACGACTTTGAAGTTTGTTTGGGATGTAGCTTGGTGTCCGGAATCTATTAGATGTTCTAAGATATAGCTACAGGGGCATCGATTTTCTCCTTTGTAAAAGCATGTTTGTAAAAGTTCGGTGATAAGTTATATATATATATACATATGGTCCGGGGTTCGATCCCCGGCCGGCGCACTCCTTTACCTTGCTAAGCTAGCAAAAATGCTGATAAAGAGGAAAGGTTGGGCATGAGGCTAGCAACCCCATCCTGTAAAATAAACACTGCTACAGAAACTTCAAGCCACTAGCTTGAAGCCCTATGTTCCACTAGGAACGTGAAGGAATATATATATATACATTACATACTATCAAACTATGAGAAAAAAGGTGGGGGTGAGAGATGGGAAATAAGACGAGTGTTTTCATAGTCATAATAAGTTACTTGTTAGAATGTTGTGATGTGCTTCAATTGAAATAGAATTTTAAGATTATTTATTATCCTCCTCTGATTCGACTGACTAGTGGTAATAATATCTTCCATATCTCTGGTGTTTTCATAGAGTCACTTCTGTTGGGTGTAGACTCGATGAACAAGGATTCAGGATTCGTCTTATTTTCGATCTGATTGTAATTGATCAATAACACTCATGTTATTATTTCTGAATTTACATTATCCTATATTGATTTTTATTCAAATTTCTAATCATCAATTCCACTCATGTATGCAAATGAAGGAAAAAGGTTGTGTGAGTAGTGCCTTGATATGATTATTATTATTATTGTTTCCTTTAATTCCTAGAGGAACATAGGGCTTCAGCCGTGCGTCTCCATTGCCTTCGGTCCTCTGCTAGAGTCTTCACCTGGCTTCAAGTCTGTCCACATACCTTCATCTCCTCTTCACATGACCTCCTCCAAGTCACCCTCACACTGACGACCAACTTGCCGCTTCCCGTTCGGGTTCCACTCGAGCAATGGCTTGTCTAGTGATGTCACTTGATGGTTTCCTCAGAGTATGACCGATCCATCTCCATTTCTTCCTGTAGATTTGTTTCACAATCGGTTCCTGGTTGGTTTGATCCCATAGATCCCTATTGCTGATCTTTTCTGGCCATCTGATCTTGAGTATTGAGCGAAGACAACTGTTAATGAAGGTCTGAAGTTTGTTTGAGATGCTCTTTATGACGCGCATTGCAAGTCTCTGATCCGTATAGTAGCACTGACTTCACATTGGAGTTGAAAATTCGGATCTTATTTTTGATGCTGAGTGCTGTTGACCTCCACACAGACTTGAGAGTAGTGAAAGCTTGTCTTGCTTTTCCGATTCTTGCTTTGATATCCTCATCAGTTCCGTCCGCCTGTAGTTGAAACGATGCTTCCCAGATCAGTAGGTAAAGGAGGTTGTTTCTTTCAGGTTCCTCCCATTTATGCTGATTGTTGTCTGTTGTTGTTGCTGCTGTTGGTGGTGTTGGCCAGGAATCTTCATCACCTCTGTTTTCTCTATGTTCACCTAAAGCCCTATGTTCTCTGGATGCTTCTTCTGCCAACTTGTTGCTTTTCGCTTGCATATCTTCCAGTTTGTGGGAAATCAGACATATATCATCGGCGAAGTCCAGATCCTCCAAGTTCTTGAGTTTCCCGTTGTGGATCACTTGGTATTCAGCGTTGTTTTACAATTGTTGGATGAGATGTATAATTGTTGGTGGCACCCCATAGTAGCGAAGTAGTTGCCAAAGCACCTCTCGATCGACGGTGTCTCCTGAAAGCCTTTTCAAAGTCGATGAAGTTGAGATAGAGAGTTGACTGCCATTCCAAGCTTTTTTCAATGATGATCCGTAATGTGGCGATCTGATCAATGCATGACTTGTTTCTTCTGAATCCAGCCTGTTCCGGTAGAAGTTTTTCATCCAGGATGGCGTGTTTGATTCTCTCCAGGATGATGCGGCTTAGTATTTTGGTTGGGATGGATAGGAGCATAATTCCGCCTCAGTTCTTGCATTGACTTAGATCTCCTTTGTTTGGTAGTTTGAATAAGTATCCTTTCTTCCAATCCTCGGGTACTTTGCCTTTTTTCCACACCTTCTCCAGTAGTGGCGTCATCAAGTCCGCTGTTGTCTCTGGGTCCATTTTCAATGCTTCTGCTGGGATTCCATCTGGTCCTGCTGCTTTTTCAGCTTTCAGCATCTTGATTGCCTTCAGGACTTCTGATTTCGTCGGGGGTTGGTGTTCACTGGTAGCTCTGTCTCCGTTGTTGGTATTGATGGGCGCGTTGTAGGTGGTGGTCGATTTAGGAGTCTTTTGAAGTGTTCAGCCCAGTGTTTCGTTTGCTCCACTTCTTTGTTGAGTGACTTTCCATTGTCATCCTTCACCGGCTTGATTTGTGTCAAATGTTTGCCCGATAGGTACCTAGTAGTTTGGTGGAGTGTTGCGGGGTTTCCTTTGCCTGCAGCTTATTCTGCTTCACTTGCCATGGCTTCATAATATTTTCTTTTGTCTTCCCTGGCACTCTTCTTTACTCTTTTGTTCAGTGTCTTGTAGCTTGCATTCAGATCCTGTTTTTGTTGCTCGTCGGTGCACTGGATAATCTTTTGTTTCACCATCCTTCTCTCTTCTATTAGTCTCCAAGTGTCCGTAGTGAGCCACAGTTTGTCCTGTCTCTTCTTTCTGCCTAGAACTTCCACGCAGGTTTGACTCCACACTGTTTTCAAGTTGTTCCAGTGCTTTTCGACGCTGACCTCTTCGCCAGTGTTGATTTGTGTCTCGGCTTTGTCTTTTATGCTTGCAGTGAAGATGTCCTTTGTGTGCTGGTCCTGATATGATTATGAGTGGCAATGAGAGATTGTGCTCGAAACGTGATCATCAGTTAATATTACTGTATAACAACACTGTGTGATTTATCAAAACAAAATCTTATCCATAATGGACCTATTCATATGTCAGCTTGATAAAATCCTAAATAGAACTTTTATTTAATTGATAGAACAGGCAGAACAGACAATCCAGAGAGATGCTATTCCAACTGTTCTCTGACCCAGAATAGCGTTTCATACATAAGTCATCTTTTCATTCAGTGAATAAGTTTATTGATCCATAGATCATCTAGTTCATTCTATAACAGGAGAATCATTGTGTGATATTTTTGACTTGATGAACTTTATGAACTTACAATCATGTGAACGTCACCTTATTCATAATGATTCTTGAAAGTTGATTTCTGTGCTAACATTGAATGGACTGTAATATAAGGCTCGTGTTTATCAACAGTGTTCGTGTAGGGACTGATGTCCCTATAATATGATCTTAATTAACCTTAATTTTAAAATAACTCCATTTTCAGTATACATCACTGAAACCCACTGGAACGTTCACACCAAGATTATATGGCTCGCCTAAAGTGCACAAAAATGATGTACCGCTTCGACCAGTATTAGATATGTTAAATTCACCATACCATCCCATAGCTAAATGGTTAATTGAACTCTTACAGCCTCTACATACCGAGTCGGTGGAACACATTGTGAAGGATACTTTTGGACCTGCTACAAGGATAAAAGATTTAAATGTAAATTCATGATATCATTTGACGTATCTTCCTTATTCACCAATGTACCAATTATGGAAACAGTAGACTTTGTATGCCAAGAATTCATAAGGCGAAACATTGATGTCGGCATTCCTATATCTTTTATGAAAGAGCTTCTCTTGAAATGCACAATGAATATCCACTTTATATTTAATAAGGAACTGTATAGACAAATCGATGGTGTGGCAATGGCGTCACCATTAGGATCCATTCTAGCTGACATTTTCCTTGCGAAACTAGAAAATGGGCCTTTGAAAGATGTTATTGATGAACTTGAATTCTATTGTCGGTACATGGATGATACATTTTTGATTATGAAAAATGAGAAGGAAGCAAAGAACATCCTTCCTGGATCAATTTAACGAGCTTCATCCTGCAATAAATTTTACTATTGAGAAAGAAAAAGACTCGAGTATTTCATTTTTAGACATCCTTATGACCAGAAAAGAGGATGGCACAATAAGAAGAAGTGTATATAGAAAACCTATATCAACGGGTCAGTATACTCACTTTTCCAGCTTCGTGCCCTTAAAATACAAACGCAATCATCCAGAAAAGTTTATTGATAAGAATATGAATCTAAAATCAAAGCAGCCCAAGGTACCAACAGTTCCAAAAAAGGCCTTATTCTTACAAATTCAGTTCCTTGGGGACAACATCAGCAAGATACTAACACAGCGCCTTAGAAATGCAGTAAAAGGAGCATTCCTTGCTGCTGAATTACGCTGTGTTTTCAAAACCACCCATATTTTGCATTCGGGAGTAAAAGACAAACTGCTTAATTTCGCCTCTTCCATGTGTATCTACCAATTTAACTGCTCCTCTGGAGCCAGTTACATAGGCCGTACAATTAGGCGTGTTTCTCGTCAAATTTCCGAAAATCACCCTGTGTGGTTAAGTAAAGGACAAACAAAATCTATTCGCAGAGCTATTCTATCTCATCTTGTGGATACAGAACACAAGATTGATGTCAACGAGGCGGCTTTCAAAGTTATTTACCGCATACCAACAAATCTCAAATTCGCCTTAAGTGTTCGCCTACTAAATATTGCTGAGGCTGGTTGTTGGGATCCACATTAAGAAGCCTAATTTATGTGTCCAATGAAGTAGCTAGTTCAGACATTGTCCTTACCTTGGCCATCTAGGTTCGAATGATCCTTAATTTTTTGGTGTAGAAATTTCCTCAATTTTAGTTGATATTCTATTTGCTACTATATCTTTATTTCTATTACTATAATTTAAGCATCTTTAATGAACTGTAATTCCATTGTGATCTTACTTAACTAATCGATATTATTTAAAAAACACTAATATTGTTATTGACTACTATTCTAGAATATTCTATGTATATAAACATATATGTATAATTGTAGAGCCAGAAGAGGAATTTATCGAAAAGGATATTCTTTGCTCAATTATTTTGTTTTTATAAACCAGTAGTTGTTGAGGCGGACAAATTTGATTGGATAACTTTTGAGGCTCAAACTTAAACAACCAATCAAATTCATCATTTGGTAGTATACATATATATGTGTATATAATGTAATTTTGTTTAATAAAATAAATTGTCCTAACTGGCTCAGACCAGTTTTTTCCTCTGACGTTTACCGGAGGATCAGAGAACATACAATACTGAGGGAGAATAGTCAAGTTACTTACTGAGTTTCCATATCTAAACCAAACCCCAGCATTATTATTATTATCGGTCTAAGTAGTAGCTTCCATACAGTTCTTATATGTGTCAGCAATTTTAAACTGACACACTGCTGATGAGAATGACCCTAAATGGGCGAAACGGCCAGTCGGTGTTCAGATCACCTCGATCTGACTAGCAAGCACTATTGGTCGATGTGACCGGTATACACCTACTCATCTCAATCAATCAGTAGTACATAATTTTGCGGAAATATGCCTGCCCTTTTTTGATCACCATTCATGGTATAAGGCAGATCAGAATATGTGATCTGAATAGCTTTGGTTTCCAAAGAAGGTGTGATAAATTTTTACCTCTTCAAACTGTGTGTGTAAATTGTAATTTACAAATTGCAAATTTCATTTATGTTTTTATGAAGTCTAGTGATTCCCGGTGGGTGCATACTGACGAAGAGTCTCAAACTAAGACAAAACAGCTGTCTGGTAGTACTCCTTTGTGATTTTCAGTGGTCCTCTAACCTATGCCAGCTTATGATGAAAATCCTGTCATCAATCAAATCCCACTACAAACTAACACTTAAATTTTATTATAATTTTGTCAGTTATTTTTGGAAGTTGAGTTATGTGTGCACTTTAAGTGAGTTATAATCTAGGACTCATATTTATGGTTATTTCTGGTAAAGGGGTTGATGACTCTATTAAGTATCCCCAACTAAGCCTCATCTTAGGATGATTTTATTTTCTATAGTTTGGTTTGTAAGGGTTAGTCGTGTTTTTACGAGTTGATCACGGATTGATATCAGTTAGAGAACCATTGAAAACCAGGGAGTACTGGAAAGCTACTGTTTCATACTAGTTTGGGAATCATTGGCAGTACGCACCGACCGTGGTCCGAACCCAGGACCTTCCGGTTACAAGGCAAGCTCGTATACCATTCAGCCACTGGTTTTCTAACTGATATCAATCCGTGATGAACTCGTAAAACCAAACTTATAGAAAACTAATCTGATGCTCGCTAGTGAATTGCTACAGGATGGAGTTTCCTGGAGTTCTAGTGAGAAGTCGTTACCAGTGAGGTCCATCCAGATGTCACGTGTGAGGATGGATGTCTTACCTACGACAATGTTTGGAGTCACGCTAAATCACGAATTGGTAGAAGTTAGAATTCATGCGCTGGCCATTGAATTGGGTCCCAGTGACTGAATGGTATACGAGCTTGCCTTGTAACCGGAAGATCCTGGGTTCGAATCGCAGTGGGTGCGTACTGCCGATGATTCCCAAAGTAGGCTGACGAAACAGCTGTACAGTACTCTAGTGCTGGTTTTCAATAGTTCTCTAACTGATATCAATCCGTGATCAACTCGTAAAAACATTATTATATTTTGTTAACTAACGCCGACTCAAACCATTAACAGCTTAGGCAGCTAGAATCAGTCAAATTTGATTGGACAATCCTTGGAGTCTGACCTTGTACAACCAATAAAACTACTTTTCTTAGTAGTGCATATATGTATATATATGATGTATTCCCGCCTGGTAAAATCAACTATTCTCATCAGCTCAGAAGAGTCTTTTCTTCTGAAATTTTCTTTGAGCTAAGAGAGAAGACAGTAGAACTGTTGAATTCTTTTTAAGTTGTCTACTGTCACATCAGTCTCAGTAGTTGTTTCCATACTGTCTGCTTATGCATCGATAAATTTTAACTGTTGATTAGAATTATTTGTTTCCATATCAGGTTTTGATTTCCTCGTTGACTTACTGGACATGAATGCTCGGCCTTACTTGACATGTTGACTGTTGCCTAGTACGGACACTTTGACGATGTCTTTACTTGAAGTACATTGGCGGATGGTGAATACCAACGGAATCCACGATGTGCATTTCGTCCCATTTGGGATTCATCCAATGGATGTACCTGCACCCCTCAGAGAGCGATGGCTTTCCTACAGACACTTTAATCTAGTACCCATTGCGTCGACTCTCATTTAGAACACCATCACTGACTGAGGTATGCAGGTACATCCAGACGACGAGTCCCAAATAGGAAGAAATGTGCATCTTATTGAATTCCACTGCTAATCACCAACCACCAAGATACTCCATGTACATTAGAATGCCTAGTGGTAAACAGCTTTTAACATGGCACTGTTGAATGACTTTCACAGACAGCCAAGTTAACGTATCGACAATAAACTAGCTAACCAACCAGGAAATTTCAAAAGTCTGCCTCATATTTTGATTTAAGAATTATAAATTGATATCTCTTGAAACAAATTGTTTACTAAAAATAAATGAAATCAAATAATCGACTAGTATGATTGAATTTTAAATCGTGGTAAATACCATGACTGGATATAAGAGGGAAAAGGACGAGAAGCTTAGCGAAGTCATCTTTTCTCCGATTTCATCCTCAAAAGCATCTGGACAATCGCATTTATATACATAAGTTTATATAGTGACAATTTTTAGTTAATTCAACGTGATGAAGGGAGACTAAGGTAGACAGTAATTTTCAACTTGATATGAAATTTCGAAGGTGTGCATGTAGATTACGAGGGGCTTAGAAACGAAATAGATACCGTGGGGTATCCTTTTGATCCAATTTATGGCCAGTTTGGAAGACGGAATCTTCAAATCAACGAAACACAAATGACTGTGTCGACGACACTTTTATAGTCTGTCATAATGATCCCGATATTAACTGTATCCTACAAGAGTTTAATAATTACCAACCCACCCCCCCCCCCAACTAAATTCAAAATGGAATTAGAAAATGAATCAAAGATTCCATTCCTGGACGCAGAATTGATAAGAAGAAATGGCGGAACTCTCAAAAGACCTATCTACAGAAAATTATCATGGAATGGCCAACTGATAGCCTTCTATAGTTCGATATCTGTCAGGCGAAAAAAAAACTGTCATCATCTCACTGGTTCACAGTATTAAAAGAATTCGCAGCAGTGACCGCTTAGAAGAAGAGCTGTGGATACGCGGAACGTTTCGTGGAAAAGAACATGAAACAGAAGCCAAAAAGAGAAGAATGCATTTCACTACCAAAGAAAACACTGTTTATGAATCTAGACTTCAGGAAAGACTTAGCAGCAGATATTATTAAGAGGAGAATCTCTAGCTGCTCAGAGAAGACCTTTGCTGCAGCATATCTAAGAGTGATATTCTCTAGCCTCCCACTGCTTCGAAGCAGTGTGAGGGACAAACTCCTGTATATGACCACTTCGATGTGCATTTGTCGATTCACCTGCTCATGTGGTCCTATGAGTGTCCTTTCAAAACGTGTTAGAGATCACCATCCACCATAGCAGCAAAGAAGAGTCACTGGTTCAATTAGAATCGTCATAATTGAACACTTCGTCAAAACCTGTCACATTATCCGAACCGAATTAGCATTCAGAGTCATTTGTAAAGTAGTGAACAAAAATCTACCAAATTCAGTGTGTGTATGTGCTGCGCTGTAGAAGCCCCCCAACACCACCATATGCATTGAAAGTAGGAGGCATGTGTTAAAAAGAAACCAGTCAAACATCTACAAATTTCATGGATCTAGTTCTGTATAACTTCATAGTTTCTGTTTTTTCATCCCCTTGAACTGTTTCCTTTCAGTTATCTCAACTGTTTTCTATGCTCGTCTCTTTTACACCTGCATTCGTTTAATAATATTTTACAACTATTCTTTTTTATCCTGTGTGATTTTCTTCCTATTATTATTTTTTTAATAATAATAATAATTTGCTTTATTCCAAAACAGTACATGTGATACAGAATGGAATTCTCAGCATTTTTACTACAGTATTGCATCCAGTTAGTACATTATGAATAAATAGAATTCTACATAGATTGAGGAAACCGCAGTTCATTATTACAACAGTACATTGGCATGTCAGTAGCAAAGGTAAAGGTGAAATAGTGTTTGAAGGTGTTAGAAAAGTGGGAGTTGTCATATTAACTGGCATAAGCGAGAGAAAGAAACAAAGCAGCACATAATGGAAAAAAGAGAGAGAGAAAAGGGAAAGAAAGAAAGAAAATGTTGTACCTATTGATGATGTGGGTTGGAAAGACGAGATCCAGTTGTACTACTGACTATTTAATGAATTATAGGTGTCACGCCTAATGCTTTCTTTATCACACAGAACACGAGCTAAGTAGGGTTGTTGTTTCCTTTAGTTCCTAGAAGAATATAGGGCTTCAGTTCTTCAATATTGTGTTCAGTTCTCTGACAACGTTTCCATCTGGCTGCACATCTGTCCACATGATTTCATCTCCTCTTCATATGACCTCCTCCGTGTCACCCCACCCTCGCACTGACGACCTACTCGCCGCTTCCCATTCGGGTTCCACTCGAGTGATGGCCTCGCGTTTGATGTCACTCACTGGATGGTTTGTTTTCTCAGAGTATGGCCAATCCACCTCCATTTCTTCCTGCATATTTGTTGCACATTTGGTTCCTCCTGGATTGGTTCACTCATTGCCAGAGATCCCTCACTATTGCTGATCTTTTCTGGTCGGCCATCTGATCTTGAGTAGTATTGAACGAAGACAGCTGTTGATGAAAGTCCATAGTTTGTTCGAAGTGCCCTACGTGACGCGGCGCCAAGTCTCTGATCCATAAAGTAGCACTGACTTCCCATTTAAGTTGAAAATCCGGATCTTATTTTTCAGACTTGAGAGTAATGAGAGCTTGCCTTGCTTTCCCGATCCTTGCTTTGTTCCTAAGCCTCTTGTAATCGATATTCACACCTTCAAACTTTCAAATCAAACTGGAAATTATCAATTTTTTGATTATAGCTTGATTCCACACAGTATTTTGGTACAAGCATGGAATTTTCAACAAGTGATATAGGTAGACCAAATTTAGCAGGCAGACCATTGATATAAGGTGTGCGTGGGCCAGGGATTGAACCCCGGACTATGTGCACAGTCAGCGAGCTTCCTAATTACTGTGCCACCTTTAATCTCCCTTCTTCGTTATTATTTGAAATTAAATAATTGATAATTGTATCTATGTAAATTTATGTATATAGTTGCGATTGCAAAGCTTTCGAGGATTCGATTTCAAACATTTTCATACGATGAAAGTATACTACTTGTAAGTAGTTCAGAATTTTATTGAAAGTTTCTTTCATTTGTCCATATAGGAATTCAGATTCGCTATGTGGATAAAATGAATTATCAAACCACCTTTGCTTTATCAGACTTTTTATAAAGGACAGTTGAAAGGAAGCTTCTACATAATCAAATTTTGACTGAATTTTGTTTATCCATACTCTCGCTCACTGTATGTAGGGTAGATAATGTCACCTGGTCTGTGGTTGTCTGCATAATCATTTATTATGCATTATGCGCAGAGATACATTAGCTGTTACACAACTCCTGTGCTGACTGTGCATACCACAGTGTGCACATTTTAATTTAAATTTCTTAAATTCAACTTCACAGACTATGAGATGGTACATACTACTGATTTGTAATAACTGAGGTCAACCACTAGTACATTTTAGGTAGACCGAAGTGTAATTAAAACACAAGATAAAAATTTTTTCTCGTTCAGGATTAGACACATTAGTGGTGTACCCGTTTAGACTCAGCGGATGCCGAGTAACTGCCATTGTTATTTATTATCCTTATACCCTTGTGTTTCAAGTGGAACATAAGGTTTCAACAACACATCCCTATTTCACACTTTTATCTGCTGTCCACTTTACCTGGTCCCATAGTTGCCCATAGTCTCTCATATCCTCCTCACACGATCTCCACCAACCCCAATCGTCGTTCTCTAATTCATTCGCCTGGTGTGCAATGTCATTCGATGGTCTCCTCAGCGGGTACCAAATTCACCTCCAATTTCTTCTACATATTTTCAACAGTTGGTTTCTAAGGATTAGATTTGTTTTGACGAGTTGATCACGGATTGATATCAGTTGGAGAACCAATGAAAACCAGGAAGTACTGCCGATGATCCCCAAACTAACATGAAACAGCTGTCCAGTACTCCCTGGTTGTTTTCCAATAGTTCCATAATCGATGTCCGCTCGTGATGACAAATCCCTGCAAACCAACACTTGAATACTTCCTCATAATTTCTTTTCTCTAATACATTATGTGTTACATACACGTCTTCCCTCTCATTTTTTAAATTCTTATTACACAACATTTTATCAGTTTCTGGGCCCGTGAGTGTTAATATTATTAGAAGGAGGATTTTATCATGAGCTGACATCAGCTAGAGAACCACTGGAAAACCTGGGAGTACTGAACAGCTGTTTCGTCCTCGTTTCGGACTCTTCAGCACTACGCTATGTCGTGAATTGGCAGAAGTTAGAATCCATAGGCTCGCCTTTCGTTTGGGTCCTAGTGGCTCAATGGTCTACGAGCTAGCTCGCCTTGTAAGCAGAACGTTCAGGATTCGAACCCCGGTGAGTGCGTACTGATGAAGAGTGCGAAAATAGGACGAAACAGCTGTCCAGTACTCCCAGGTTTTCCAGTGGTTCTGTAACTGATGTCAGCTCATGATGAAGTCCTCCATCCAATCAAACTAAATCCCTACAAAACCAATATACTTGAAAATTAATATTATTATTTAGTGTGAAAACATGCCTTTCCATTGCATAGTACCCTCCGAGAGGGCTTCAACGTAGAGCATTGAAATTTCGGTAGCAGTGGTTTTATTTTTACGTGATAAGGTTGCTAGCCTCACACCCAACTTTCCCTCTTTACCAGTCTTATTACTGGTTAAGCGAGGTAACGGAGTATGTCGACCGGGGATCGAACCCCGAATCAAATAAGGCGTAGTTAGCGAGCATTCTATTTACGAACCCATGAAGCACATGTGTAACGTGTAATTAGGCAAACACTTAACTGAATGAGAGCACTAGTCACATTTACATTAAAATAATAATAATAATAGGCCTTTATTTGGCACTGTGTCTTCTAAATAATATATATATTCACATAATAATAAAAATCATAATCAATTTTGTAAATTATCTTACGATCTGCTGATCAAAAAATGAGGACATATTATTGATTATTGTATTTAGTTTTGTACTTATTTCTGTGGTTATATATATTTTATTAAATTTAAGTTATTAATCATAATTGTTCTACTTTTGAAGAATACTTTCATTATTATTACACGATTCAAATAAGGTAGAATATGTAGGTAAGTGAGTCGATTAATAAAGGTCATATCTAGCTGACCAGTTCTGAAGTCAGAAAAGCTGGAATGTACCAATCAGACACAAGGACACCTACCTGAGTGACGACGCCTACGCACATACATACAGGCAACTTTGTTTAGAATCTACATATTTTACCTTTAAAGACAAACTATACTGTCAGACAAATGGAGTTGCAATGGGATCGATCACCAGCATCTCCAATTGTAGCAAACCTGTATATGAAAGTTCTAAAAAGAAAAGCACTAACAAGTTTTAGTTGTCATCCTAGAATATGGTACAGATATGTAGGTAGATGACACATTTATCATCATAAAGAAAGCTGAAAAAGAAAACTTTCTAACAGAGATTAACTTAATCTCAGAATATATAGAGTAGATTGATGAAGTAGAATCGGCTGAGGGAACTCTAAACTTTCTTGATTGTCTTATAAAAAAACAAACTGACGAGAAAACCGACACACTCCAGCAATTATTTGAATTTCCAATCAGATCATCCAATAGGAATGAAAGTTTCAGTAGCTTTAAATCTCTTTAACAGAGCTAGAAACATTACAACAGATAATGATGATATGGAGAACGAGATATCCAATATAAAACAGATTTTGATTGGAAACAGTTATCCGGAAAAGCTACTAGATAATATTATCAATAAAAAGGAGCATAAGAGAAAATTGAAAATTGAAAAATCTTGGCTATCGACAGAAGCCATTCCATATCGAAAGGACACAGCTGTACAACTTCAAAGACTATTTGCTTCATATAATATTAAAGTCTATTTCAAGCCCTTTAATTCTCTAGAGAAAGCTATGGTGCATGTCAAAGATATAGTTCCCAGAATGTCACAAAGTAATTGTGTCTATAGGATAAAGTGTTCAGAATGTGATGCATGCTATATAGGTGAGAGCAGTAGACAGGTGAAGGTCAGAGTGAATGAACATAGACTGCGCACGAAACGTTCACCTAGATGCGAAGCAGAATTAAAAAGTCTACAAAAAAGATCGGCTATAGCAATGCATGCTATCTGCGGACAGCAGATATAAGAGTGATTTCGACAACGCTGAAATTCAAGGAAGAGGATTTCGTTCAACACATAAAGGAAGGTTGACCTCTGAAGCTTTGCACATTTTAACCACATCGAATGCAGTAAACAGGAAAGAAGGGATAGACCTACCACCTATATGTCAAACTCTAATGAAGCAAGGCAGATGAGAAAACAACAAAACCTCTATGAGCCTCCATGACCTTTTAAAAAATGTATTATCATGTTTATCACATGTGAATTGACACTCATACAAACAAATATGCACAATGACAATTTGACAGTTGTCATTACAAATATATGATGACTGCTTACATATTTCTTATGGTACAAATGTCCATGGACAAATGACCTTCAAATAAACTGACTACAATTTATGTAAAAATTTTTGACTGTATATTTTGATTTATATATAACCAAACCAAGTTCACTTTTAACAGTTTGGAAAAATTTGGGCATTGGGTATATGATATTCATTACAATAAAGAATTTTGTATTTCACAATGAATCAAAAATAAAAACGATATTTCATACAACTGGTTCCCTTGATAAATTTCGATAAAGAAAGGAAGACGAAATTTGCAGTATAAAATGATATCATTCTATTTCACAGGTTCTCATCAGCTGCAGACTACCTGAAATTTCAATGGTTATATAAATGATAATAACATACTTTAATGTTTGATTAGTAGTAGAGAAGAGATAAAATTGACGCATCCAAAAAAGAATGAAAGCATTACAATTTTTAGTTTAAGTTATCATCATCAATTTATACACTTTCAAAGTTGAAAAGAGGGGGTAGGGGTAAGACAGAAAATAGAAAAATTGATTAACAGAAACAGTGTTAGCTTGTAGGTTCACATGGCAACTCCAAAAAACAAAAGCATTTACAGTTTATAAGATTGAGATTTGCTCAGTGAGTTGAGATCACTGATGACTAATCAAAATCAAAATTCAGTTACCAAGGGAGTGAGAGGTTAATTACACTCTCTTTCTGTATGCATAAGTCTGGTTTAAATCGTTTGATTGCGATCGCTTCGGCAAATCTTAGTAAATTTGCTGTCCTTTGTCTATTTAATATTTTGAAGGACTTAGAGATCTCTACGAGATGTCCGGTATCAACAATATGTCTGGTAATTGCACTCTGAGAATATTTGCTTCCTTTCAGGCATAAGTTTCTTGGAATATGTTCAGAAAACCGGATAGAAGCCCTTCTTTCTGTCCTTCCAATGTACTTGCTCCCGCAAGTGCACGTAAATTCATAAACGCAGTTGGAGGTGACATCAGCAGGGTATTTATCCAGTTTTGAGTTGATCATGGAAGGAGTGGTGTTGTATACTGTTATGAGTTTTGCTGCCGGGAAGCTTCTATTTATTGCTCCTTTCAGTCTTCTGTCAATCTTTTGTGAAACTGCATCTCCTTTGAATGGGAGACAAATAAATACTTTTTTCTTTTCTACAGTTGGATGCTTTTCTTTCTTATCTTTTTCTCTGCTATACTTCTGTATAAATCCTTTAGGATATCCGTTTTCCCTCAGGCATTTCTCGATGAAATCTAGTTCTTCTTCGACCTTGTTTGGTGAACATAGCTTCCTGGCTCTGTCGTACAAAGTCCTCACTAATCCACGTTTATAGCTTATGGGACAAAAGCTGTTATAGTGAAGATATTGTCCAGTCCAGGTTTCTTTTCTATAGATGGACTTTTCAATCATGCCTTCGTTTGTTCTTTTTACATTTAGATCCAGGAAATTGAACTCATTTTTATGTTCATATTCCATGGTGAACTTGATATTTGGATGAATCTCATTTAGGCGATCATATAATGCCGATGCGTGATCCATGTCGTTGCAAACAACAAATGTGTCATCAACATATCGGCGATAGTAGGTTGTTCCATTGATAGCAGAACTTAGTTGTGTCTGTTCAAGTTAGCCCATGAAGATATCAGCCAGGATAGGTCCCAGAGGTGAACCCATAGCGACCCCATCAATTTGTCGGTAGAGTTGATTGTTGAATTTGAATTGAATATCTTTTGTGCAGAGCAGCAGTAGTCGACAATGACATATCAGACAAACTCATGGTATCGTATGACGTGACCTCCTTGTTCACAAACGTACCACTGATGGAAACGATTGATATCATTTGTAAACAAACGGATCTACTACCGTTACCGGAAACAGAGATGAAGCGACTACTGCTGCTCTGCACAAAAGATATTCAATTCAAAGTCAACAATCAACTCTACCGACAAATTGATGGGGTCGCTATGGGTTCACCTCTGGGACCTATCCTGGCTGATATCTTCATGGGCTACCTTGAACAGACACAACTAAGTTCTGCTATCAATGGAACAACCTACTATCGCCGATATGTTGATGACACATTTGTTGTTTGCAACGACATGGATCACGCATCGGCATTATATGATCGCCTAAATGAGATTCATCCAAATATCAAGTTCACCATGGAATATGAACATAAAAATGAGTTCAATTTCCTGGATCTAAATGTAAAAAGAACAAACGAAGGCATGATTGAAAAGTCCATCTATAGAAAAGAAACCTGGACTGGACAATATCTTCACTATAACAGCTTTTGTCCCATAAGCTATAAACGTGGATTAGTGAGGACTTTGTACGACAGAGCCAGGAAGCTATGTTCACCAAACAAGGTCGAAGAAGAACTAGATTTCATCGAGAAATGCCTGAGGGAAAACGGATATCCTAAAGGATTTATACAGAAGTATAGCAGAGAAAAAGATAAGAAAGAAAAGCATCCAACTGTAGAAAAGAAAAAAGTATTTATTTGTCTCCCATTCAAAGGAGATGCAGTTTCACAAAAGATTGACAGAAGACTGAAAGGAGCAATAAATAGAAGCTTCCCGGCAGCAAAACTCATAACAGTATACAACACCACTCCTTCCATGATCAACTCAAAACTGGATAAATACCCTGCTGATGTCACCTCCAACTGCGTTTATGAATTTACGTGCACTTGCGGGAGCAAGTACATTGGAAGGACAGAAAGAAGGGCTTCTATCCGGTTTTCTGAACATATTCCAAGAAACTTATGCCTGAAAGGAAGCAAATATTCTCAGAGTGCAATTACCAGACATATTGTTGATACCGGACATCTCGTAGAGATCTCTAAGTCCTTCAAAATACTAAATAGACAAAGGACAGTAAATTTACTAAGATTTGCCGAAGCGATCGCAATCAAACGATTTAAACCAGACTTATGCATACAGAAAGAGAGTGTAATTAACCTCTCACTCCCTTGGTAACTGAATTTTGATTTTGATTAGTCATCAGTGATCTCAACTCACTGAGCAAATCTCAATCTTATAAACTGTAAATGCTTTTGTTTTTTGGAGTTGCCATGTGAACCTACAAGCTAACACTGTTTCTGTTAATCAATTTTTCTATTTTCTGTCTTACCCCTACCCCCTCTTTTCAACTTTGAAAGTGTATAAATTGATGATGATAACTTAAACTAAAAATTGTAATGCTTTCATTCTTTTTTGGATGCGTCAATTTTATCTCTTCTCTACTACTAATCAAACATTAAAGTATGTTATTATCATTTATATAACCATTGAAATTTCAGGTAGTCTGCAGCTGATGAGGACCTGTGAAATAGAATGATATCATTTTATACTGCAAATTTCGTCTTCCTTTCTTTATTAAAACGATATTGTTGTGTTTACTGAGGTTTCGCTATTTAATTCTGCTGCTAATAGCTTTATGAAAATATTATTAAACCGGAATTTACAAAATCTCAGGATATATATAACAAAGAGTTAATGGGGGAGAAATAGACTTAGGTCAAGTTAAAAGGACATATTGAAAGTCAAAATAACAATGAATATCACTAAACCAAATAACAAAGGTGATAGTACATCTGTTATGATATCAAAACAAATTTTACTAACTTGATCATTGTTCGTTATTTTGGAGGCATTTTTCGTTGTCAATTTGGTCATTTGGTGAAGATAACAAAAGCAAGTGTAGATTGTTAGATTTGATCAGTGTGTTTACATAGTGAACTTCCATATCATATTCGTGTCTAGTTCAACTGGATTTCTCGGTGGTCGAACAGATGCGGCTCTACGGTGTTCATTTCTTCTAATCTTGATTTCTCGAGATGTTTGTTCGATGTATATCGCATTACATTCCAAGCATTTTATTTTATAGACGCAGTTAGATAGAGAATCTTTAGGGATTTGGTCTTTTATATGGACAAGGTTGTTTCGTAGTGTGTCTGATGTTTTGAAGAAAACTCTAATATTGAGCTGATTGAGTACTCTTCTGATATCATCCGACGTCTCTGCTCTTTATGGAATGACGACTGTCGAGGTCCGTGTTTTCGGAGTGCGTTTTCGGCCATACTTAATGTCTGTGTTGATTTTGTTGATGAAGTCCTTTGAGTAGTTGTTTTGCTTGAGAGTTTCAGTAATGTTTGATATTTCTTCTTCTTTTTCCTTCTCATCCGTTATCAGAAAGTATGCTCGTCTAAGAAGACTTGAAGCAACTGAAATCTTTGCGCTGATGGGGTGTGATGATTTGAAGTCTAAATATTTATTGGAGTGGGTTTTCTTCCTGAATATGGATATACTGAAATGTCCGTTTTCCCTTCTCTTAACTAGGCAGTCTAGAAATAAATCTGCTGAAGAAGCTGTGGTGGCTTACATAGCGAAACGTTCAGAAAACAGATCTTGTTTCGATTTTTTCTTAAACACGCTGGGACTAATTTAAATAATTTATAATGAATCAATCTGACTCGGCGCTAAAATTGTTCCAGGAAGTTCGTAACACCTACGGTCTGGAAACTTATAACTTTCATAGTCGCCTGATTGGTAGATTTTATTTTCAATTCAGTGTTACTACACGGATCAGAGACTTGGCGCGTCATAAAGAGCACCTCAAACAAACTACAGACCTTCATTAACAGCTGTCTTCGCTCGATCCCACTCAAGATCAGACGGCCGGCCAGAAAAGATCAGCAATAAGGGACCGATTGTGCAACAAATAAGCAGGAAGAAACGGAGATGGATTGGCCATACTCTGAGGAAACAATCAAGTGACATCACTAGACAAGCCACTGCTCGAGTGGAACCCGAAAGGGAAGCGTCGAGTTGGTCGTAATTCCAACGTTTCGTTCGGCAATCTGGTCCGAACTTCTTCAGGGAAATTAATCGAAATTAACATAACAGAGGTTTATATATAAAAAGGAACATCACTTGTTTTTGAAAATTTGTACAATCATGAGTCAATCAAAAAGTATAATAAACAAATTTTTATGAGCTGTGATCAAAATTTGACCTCGGACTTACAAATATTGGTCTAACTTTGTTAAACACTTTAAACAGAGTGTGTATGTGTGTGTGGGTAAACAGTTGTAAAACATTTCTTAACGTTTCCATAAGAAGATATGGACAGTCTAGAATTTTGACCAAGTATTAGTAATGAGTGATATATATCCATTTTTATTTATTAATAAGGATTTCCTATGCATCAGCTAACATCACGCCTTCATGTCTGTTCAAACTGTTAGTATCTAGAATTTTATGATTAGACGTATTTTCAAAATTATGGTGTTTAGGATTAGCGTTTAGTAGAAGCACCCTGTCGAACTTATTGCTTTGCCTTCTTTCTGAAGATTGGAATTACTCATTTCAATCTCCCTGAGACTTTACAAATATAATTTTTTACAAATATTCTCGAAGTTGTTTTAGGTGAAGGTTATTAGATTGAATCTTAGTTGAAACAGTGAAAAGTATTCACAAAAGTGAGGTTGTAAGTTTGTAGACTATGGATATCATGAGTAGAGTTTGCTGACTGCCTAAATAAAACTTCTATGGATAACTTTGACCTTTTTATCTGAGTTAATCAGAATGTACAAATTATAATAGATAAAGTACAAATATTATTATTTTCTCTTAAAATCATATGCACAAGAAGATAATCGGACGATACATAAAATTTAGTAATGGTGTGTGCATAAAATTAAGGTTACCACACTCAAGTTAATAATTAATGCTTAACTGTGTGAAAGATTACACATAGAAGATGACTTACAACAGATAATTATAATAATTAGTTTTCTATATTTTGGTTTGTAAGGGTTAGTTTTGTTTTTACGAGTTGATCACGGATTGATATCAGTTAGAGAACCATTGAAAACCAGCACTGGAGTACTGGACAGCTGCTGTTTCATCCAACTAGTTTGGGAATCATTGGCAGTACACACCCACTGGGGTTATAACCCAGGACCTTCCAGTTACAAGGCAAGCTCGTATACCACTCAGCCACTGGGACCCGATTCAATGGCTACTCCATGAATTCTAACTTCTACCAATTCGTGATTTAGCGTGACCCCAACCATTATCGTCGGTGGGACATCCATCCACACACGTGACATCTGGATGGACCTCACTGGTCACAACTTCTCACTAGAACCGACTCCAGGAAACTCCATCCTGTAGCAAGTCACTAGCGAGCATCAGATTAATTTTCTATAGTTTGGTTTGTAAGGGTTAGTTTTGTTTTTACGAGTGGGTGCTTACTGTCGATGATTCCCAAACTAGGATGAAACAGCTGGTTTTCAGTGGTTCTCTAACTGATATCAATCCGTGATTAACTCGTAAAAATATAATAATTAGCTTTATTTCCAAGAGTTGATTTGTAAGGATTAGATTTGTTTTGTTTTTTTCGACTTTGACCACGGATTGATATTAGTTAGAGAAGCATTGAAAACCAGCAAGGAGTACTGCCAGACAGATGTTTCATCCTAGTTTGGGAGTCACCAGCAGTACACAGTCAACACAGGGTTTCGAACATAAGACCTTAGAGTTACAAGTCAAGCTAGCTCGTATACCATTCAGTCACTCGGAACCAATTCAATGGCCATTCCATGAATTCTAACTTCTACCGATGAGGATGAAACAGCTGTCTGGCAATAGTCCCTGCTGGTTTTCAATGGTTTTTTCTAAGTAATATCATTCCGTGGTCAAATTCGAGAAAATAAATCTAATCCTTATAAACCAAACTCTTGAAAATGTATATAACAATTGAAAATCACTGTTCAATTATACAATGACAAATATTAGATAAAGAGATGTAAAATTAGTTTTTGTAAAAGTACTGTATGCGTGAATGGATTAGTTTTATCAGCGTTCAGCGTTAGACTCAATATAGTGGCACTGGAAATCTTCTCCGCTAAACTATTTAATCCCAACAACTGGAAAATTTGTCAACTAAATTAACAAGAATTTGTAAAAATCTCAGCGATATTTAAATCACTAATTCCAACGTTCCCTGCGTTCAGCAAACTGGTCAGAACTTCTTCAGGAAAATTAATAGAAATTAACATTACAGACGTTATATATATATATAAAAATGACATCTCTTGTTTTGTCTAATCATATCAGTCATGAAACAGGCATTAACATGTATAATAAAACAAACTGTATGAGCTGTGATCAAAATTCGCCCTCACACTTTCAAAATCAGTCTACTTTTAAGTGAATTTTAGATTCTCCCGTCGATTGATTGGACCGAAGTGCTCGGTCTCAGGTTGACATGTCGGCCTCTTGTGCAGATGCTTCGACGATGTCTGGGAATTTAATTAGAATTTAATTGATGGATGGTGACTAGCAATGCAATCCAGGAAGAGACGCATTTTGTCCTGTTTGGGACTCGTCCGCCAGCTGGATGTACCTGCACCGAGAGTGGGAACATCATTACTCATTGGGAAATGCAGGTGTATCCAGATGACAAGTCCCAAATAGGACGGAATGCGGATCTTGGATTCCACTGCTAGTCACCATCCACCTATTAGTCTACTTTTGTTAAACAATTTTAAACAGAGTGTACTTTTCCTCAGATTACATTCGACTAAAAGTTCATGATCGTAGATAAGTGAATATGAAAATATATGTGAATATGCATTAGACATTGGTGTGTGTGTATGTTTATGTGTGCATGGGTATACAGTTGAAAACATTTGTTAGCCTCTCCACCATAAGACGATATAGACAATCAGGAATTTAGACCAAGTATGATTAATTAGTGATCCATATCCATTTTTTATTTATCAGTCAGCATTTGCCATGTTTGTGCGTTGAAGTTTTTGTAGCAGTTTGGTTAAGTTTTGAGGGTGGAGTTGCTAGCACCACGCTCCAACCCTCCCTCTTCATCCGGGCTTGGAACCGGCTAGGATACTAGTGACCTAGTAATCTAGGCGAGGATTCGGATTTTCAATACAAACGTCAAGTCAGTTTTGCTGTACGGAGTAGAAACTTGACGGGTCACAAAGAATATTTCCAACAGGTTGCAGACCTTTATCAATAGCTGTCTTCGTTCTATACTGAATATCAGATAGCCGGAAAGAATCACCAACAAGAAACTATGGGAACAAGCAAAACAAGAATCAATCGCCCAACAAATATGCAGGAGAAAGTGGAGATGGATTGGACACTCACTGAGGAAGCCGCTCGGTGACAGTGCGCGTCACGCCAATGCTCGAGTGGAACCCGAAAGGGAAGCGGCGAGTGGGACGTCCAAGAGTGACATGGAGGAGATCGTGTGAAGAGGAACTGAAACAGTATGGATTAACATGGACGCAGATGATAAGTACAGTAGAAGACAGAAACAAGTGGAGACGTGAAGTTGAAGCCCTATGTTCCACTAGGAACCCAAGGGAACAATAATAATAAATGATAATTTGCCATGCATCAGCTCACAAAATCACACTTTCACGTCTGTTTAAACTGTTGAGATTCATCCATATATGCAAAGCTTCTGCAGTCAGTCTTTCTTTATATGAACAAAAACCTTTCTGTCGAACCTTAGTCCTATCAAAGTCGAAGTGTCAAAGTGTCCCGTTTCTATCGAATGCAGTGCAATCGCTGATCTGTTTTCTAGATTCCTTAAGTCTGTAGAGGTCTTTGGAAACAACCACCTTTAGACATTATTTACGCTCTTTCACTCTTATATTTACCTGTCTGGAAGTTTCTCCTACATATACGGTGTTACAGTCCCCACAATTGATCTAGTACACACAATTCTGTTAGTTTTCTTCTTCTGTTTTATCCTTAACCTTCACCAGTGATGAGTGTAAGGTGTTAGTCCCACGAAAATACACTCTTATGTTGTCATGATTGTTAAGGATTCGCTTTATCTCATCCGATGTTTCTTTGCGGTAAGGAATCACCGCTGTACTAACCCAATTCTTAGCAACAGGTTTCGATCCATCCTTATCTTCACATTTTAAATATCTTTTTATGTCGGCTTTAGGATAATTATTTGATTCAAACGTTGGAATTACTCTTCATATTCGCTGAGATTTTACAAATATAATTTTTACAAATGTCTACTTCTCACTCTGCGTCCAATTATATTTTGGAAATATTCGGTCAAATTTTGATCACAGTTCCTACAAATTAACAAACGTTTATAAATCAAATCGGCGAATCGCAATTTACACAGTTCCTTCATACATTTGGCTCCCTTGATAAATTTCGATAAAGAAAGGAAGATGAAATTTGCAGTATAAAATGATATCGTCATTTTATTTCACAGGTTCTCATCAGCTATCTGCAGACTACCTTAAATTACAATGGTTATATAGATGATAATAATAACATACTTTAATGTTTGAGTGGTAGTAGAGAAGAAATACTGTAAAACTGACACATCCGAAATGTAAGCATTACAATTTTTAATTTAAGTTTTCATCTTCAATTTATACGCTTTCAAAGTAGAAGAGAAGAGGAAGGGTTTAGATATAAAAAAGAAATTAACAAACAGTGTTAGCTTGTAGGTTCACATAGCAACTCAAAATCAAAAGCGGTTACAGTTTATAAGATTGAGATTTGTTCAGTGAGTTGAGATCACTGAATTAGATGACTAATTAATGTAGTCAAAATCAAAATTCAGTTACCAAGGTAGTGAGAGATTAATCACACTCTCTTTCTGTATGCATAAGTCTGGTTTAAATCGTTTGATTGCGATCGCTTCAGCAAATCTTAGTAAATGTGCTGTCCTTCGTCTATTTGATATCTCGTAGGTCTTAGAAATCTCTACGAGATGTCTGGTATCAAAAATATGTCTGGTGATTGTACTCTGAGAATTTTTGCTTCCTTTCAGGCACAGGTTTCTTGGAATATGTTCAGAGAACTGGATAGAAGCCCTACTTTCCATTCTTCCAATGTACTTGCTCCCGCAAGTGCACGTAAATTCATAAATGCAGTTGGAGGTGACATCAGCAGGGCATTTATCCAGTTTTGAGTGGCTTATAGAAGAAATGGTGCTGTATAATGTTATGAGTTTTGCTGCCGGGAAGCTTCTTTTTATTGCACCTTCCAGTCTTTTGTCAATCTTTTGTGACACTGCATCTCCTTTGAATGGGAGACAAATAAACACCTTTTTCTTTTCTAGAGTTGGTTATTTTTTTAATTCTTATCTTTTTCTCTGTTGTACCTTTGTATAAATCCCTATGTGTATCCATTTTCTTTTAGGCATTTTTCGATGAAACCTAATTCTTCTTTCACCTTGTTCGGTGAGCATAGCTTCCTGGCTCTGTCGTACAAAGTCCTCACTAATCCACGTTTATAGCTTATGGGACAAAAGCTGTTATAATGAAGATATTGCCCAGTCCAGGTTTCTTTTCTATAGATGGACTTTTCAATCATGCCTTCGTTTGTTCTTTTTACATTTAGATCCAGAAAATTGAACTCATTTTTATGTTCATATTCCATGGTGAATTTGATGTTTGGATGGGTCTCATTTAGGCGATCTTATAATGCCAATGCGTGATCCATATCGTTGCAAACAACAAATGTGTCATCAACAAATCGGCGATAGTAGCTTGTTCCATTGATAGCAGAGCTCAGTTGTGTCTGTTCAAGTTAGCCCATGAAGATATCAGCCAGGATAGGTCCCAGAGGTGAACCCATCGCCACCCCATCAATTTGTCGGTAAAGTTGGTTGTTGAACAATGCAAATCAGCAGGAGTCGCTTCATCTCTGTTTACGGTAATTGTAGTAGATCCGTATGTTTACAAATGATAATAGTTGTTTTCATCAGTGGTACGTTTGTAAACAGGGAAGTCACGTCGTACGATACCATGAGTTTGTCCGATATATGAATATTGTCTACTTCCTTGGAAAATTGATAGCTATCCTTCAGGATATGGGATGCAAATTTAATTCGAATCTGCTCTGTAGAATCAGCAAAACCATCGAGCTAGCGTGTAGCGTAGTGAGTCAATCATTGACAGGATTGATCTTGAGGGCACATTTACTTTATGGATTTTTGATAGGCCGTACATAAACCGCAAGCGTCCACACACAGTTCCAGTGGTTAAGTTTTCTAACACAGTTTCCTTTTGGAACCAAGTTGTCATTATCACAAAATATATGATCTGCTTGATTGCCATAAATAGTGATCAAGAATGCAAGTAAATTTGCGTAAGAAAACTTTATACTACTGATTAATTGAGATGAGTAGTGACATATGCCACAGGGTTCGAACTGATTCGGCCATCTCTCTGAGCTGACTCAAATCGGGTAGTGACTGACTGACTGACTGGTTTCAACACAGAACTGTGCACAGATGTGCAGCAGTTCAAGTCGCGAAACTCCCCACATGTAGCACACAAATCAAGAGAAGAAAATAAAAAGAAATGCAAAATAGAAACAGTAAACAGCGATACGAGGAAAAAAGAATAGTAATATTGAAGAACAGCATAGTTTTATTGGAAATTATAAGTCACAAGGAGTGGATACATCTGCGCCAGTCATTGACAACTAGGATTTTGAGCCATATAAACACCCATTGTCTCCATCCATTGGTTTTTACCGTCTAGAAGACCCGAACCAGCCAGGAAGTCTACCTACGTGACTGGCTAGTTTAAACTAACTGTTGTCGATTTCATTGACTGATGAAGCCATGTTTTGGTTAGACCACCACTACCTCTTCTCCAACCTTATCAATCCTATGTCAGTTAACATTACCTGTTGTCGAGGAAGACGATGGTTAGGCATGCATGCGTAAAATAGCACATGTCTATATTGCTCACCCTATTATACCATTTCACACGACAGATAGAACACAGGTACCTATGATCAAAGACAGCTTGCCAGTCTCTTCATGTTCCACTCTAAATGGCCAGGTCTCACAGTTGTGAAGGAGGACGAAGCGTACTGCTCAGCAGTACATACGCCCTTTGGTCGACAGCTAGCCGGATATCACGTCTACACCAGAGACGGCGTAAACTGGCATATGCGAAACTAGCCCTCTATATCCATATCCGGCTGAGATTTTGTCAGCGGTCAACCCGTTCACGTTGGCTGATGCAACTTCTATTTTTATTTGATTTTGATTTACAGCTTGATTCCACACCGTATTTTCAGTACAAGTGTGGAATTTTCAGCATGGATATCGGTAGCCCAAATTTCGCAGGCCGATCATAGATATCGGGTGTGCGTCGGCAGGGGATCGAACCCCGGACGATGTGCATGGTCGGCGAGAGTCCTAACCACTGTGCCACCGACGCACTTCCCAAATAAGTGAAGTGGTCAACACGCTCTACCATTCCCGATGAGCTCAGCCCCAAACGAGCGAAACACCCTTCCTGTGGTGCTTAGATCACCTCGATCTGGCTGGCTGGCTGACTGGCAAACACTGCTGGTTGATATGGGTGGCAAGTAACTACTCGCCTCAATCAATCAGTAGTATAGAATTAACAAACGATTCCTTCAAAATTTAGCATACTCCACGCCCTAAAAAGTGGTGGTATGATATCAAAAATCAATAAAACTATTCATTCATTGTTTGTTTGTTTGTTTGTTTAAAGAACATTGTTAATTGATTCATATCCTCTTCATATGACCTTAAAGTGTCTACTAATTTGTAAATCGATTCATTGATCTTCAATCAATCGATTGTGTTTGATCTGATGAATAAGACTTTTCGGAGAAAAGTATTTTGTTTTAGAAAGTTTCTCTTCAGTTTTTATCTGATAACTTTGATTATGTAGACAAAATGAGAAGACAACTTTTTCATTTGATTCCTTTGAGTTCTCAGTGGAGCGTAGCACTTCAGGCTAGAGCTTTGAAGTTTCAGTAGCAGTGCTTTCGCAGATGATGGGATAGCCAGCCTCATGCTCAAACTTCCTTCTTTACCGGGATGAATACCGATTAAACGAGGTAAAGGAGTGCGCTGGCCGGAGTTCGAACTCCGGATCACTTGCGTGATCGGTCAACGTACTGTCGGTGAACCATCGAAACACAAGTTGGAGTACGTCGATTGGGAAGAAGAAGTAGACCTAATTTATCTGAATCACTTTGTAATGTATTTACGTACAACAACTTGTTTCGAACAGTCTGATCACACGCGTATTAATCATATGTAAGGTATAAATGAAAATAATAAAGCGTTAAGGGATGATGTGAGGAATAGGCATGGGCAGGTTAAGTCGAAAGGCCATATATGTAGGAGGTCAAAACAACAATGGAGATCAGTGAATCAAAGTAGGGAGAAATGAGTACATCTCTCCTAGTATCATTACAAAATTCTCAAAATTTTGTTTGTAGACATTTAATTTGTTGCGAATTTGATCACTCAGGGGTTGATATCATTTAGAGAAACATTGAAAACCAGCAGAGAGTACTGCCAGACAGCTGTTTCATCCTACTTTGGGAGTCATTGCCGGCATGCACCCACCACTGGGGTTACAAGTCAGGGCCATTCAGCAACTGGGACTCGACTCCCGACAGGGCGGAACCCACTGGTCACGACTTCTGACTAGCACTCTGGGCAACTTCGTGAGGACAAATACTAGCCGATGACACTGGCTGGTAGTCACGTTACATATATGAGGAATCGATAGGAGTTAGAATTCATGGGCTGGCCATTCGGTGAAGTCCCAGTGGCTGAATGATCTACGAGATGGCTTGTAACCAAACCACTGTGGTGGGTGTGTACAAGGCCATGAGTTCCGAACTAGGAAGAAACAACTGTCTGGCGGTAATGGCTGCTGGTTTTTAATGGTTCTGTAATTAATATCAATCCATAGAGATTAGACTTGATTAAAAAGCAAAATTTACCACCTAAGCTTTAATGTGATGACAAATTGTTAGGACTTCCACAGAAATTTAGGGTACGCTCCAAGCATGCTTTATAGATCGCTTTTTTAAAAGATTCGTGAAAAGCAGTTTCATACCTTCTTCTCTGCACAATATAGTTCACAGTGGAAGTACCAGGTCGTTTGTTTCCTACATTAATAGTTCCAGGATATTTACTTTGCTTCTGAAGCCGTTTTTGAGTATGTGCAAAAGCCGTTACTTGCGGAGATTGATTTCTTCTCACTATCTATTCGTGACTATTGATAGGCACAGTGGGATGTGATATCAATTCTCGTATATCCTGAAGGCTTACACACTAGACTGGTTATAACATAGAACTGTGCACCAGTGTGCAACAGTTCGTGTCACCACACTTCACTTAGCACACAAAGCAAGGGAAGAAAGTAAAAAGAAATGCAAAATAGAGATATGAGGCAAAAAGAATAGTAATATGAAAGAATATTATAGTTGCATTGGATATTATAAGTCACAAGGAGTGGATGCATCTGCGCCACTGAGGACGATTTTGAGCCATATCAGCAATTGTCTCCAGCCTTCATTGGTATTTACCATCCATTGTACACTTTCCAGGCTGTTTGGGGTCGGCCTAAACTAACTGTTGTGGATTTCATTGATTTATGAAGCCATGTCTTCGTATTACCACCAATGGCTAGCTCTTTCCCAACCTTACCCTGTGTTAGCTAACATTACGTGTTGTCGAAGCAGTCGGTGGCTAGGCGTACGTACGTATGGACTTACGTATGGCTTACATGGACATATAGGCTTCATATTCTCAGTTATCTGAGCCTTAGTTGCATAAAAAGTCTTTTTTGAAGGCAGCGTTAAATTTGCTACAATTACCCATCGGTACAGTAGTTCGATGAATATATCCTTCGTAGCAGTAAGTTGGAAAATGTGTTTTGGTGCTCTGATCAATTTATATCTCTTTATGAACTTCTTTGAGTACTTACTTTTCGAATCAGAGTTCCTGTCAGTACTCTTACTTCACCTTTCAGTGTGTCCTCTGTGAATATTCGTTGCCTTTTACTGAAGTGAAATCTACCTAGGTCTGTTTTGTATTGAACAGGAGAGACGACTGTGATAATAAAGATATTACTTGCGAAGGATTCATTACAATGAATCTCACGTTTCCTTGATTACGGGTATTTTCAAGTATTGATTTGTAGGGATTTAATTGATTGGTTATAGGATATTATCATACGCTGATATCAGTTAGAGAAGCATTGAAAAACCTGGGAGTACTGGATGGCCGTTTCGTCCTGGCTTGGAACTCTTCAGTAGTATGCGGCCAGAAGAAGGTCCTGGGCTCGAATCCTGGTGGGTGCGTATCGCTGAAGGGCCCCAAACTAGGGCGAAACAGCCAGTCAGGTACTCCCGATGTCAGCTCATGATGAAATCCTGTAACCGATTACGGTTATTTGCTAGACATGTTAGAATTCAATAGACGAATTCTTAATTCTTACTGAAGAAGATCGATGTATATAATATATTTATTAATTTAGAAATCAGCGATTTTTACGTCTCTCACTTTATCCAGGATACTGAACACTTGTTTACTGAGAGCTGATGTCTGATAGGAATCACCTTACAATAGTAGTAATCACCTTATGATTCTTCATGTGATTTATCGTGTGATCGTATGACTGTAAAATTTCATCATCTTTTTGTTCACCTTGATCTTGATCAAAATATCAACCAATCAGAATATTTATTTGCTTTTTTTCGACATGGCGAAAAGAAGACGTAATTTGTCTGAATCGTGGTGTTATGTATTTGCGCAAAAATTATCTCAAACAATCTGATCACACACCGACTTATAATTGGAATAAATATATATAAAGATCATAAAAAGTTAAAGGATGAGAAAATAGACTCAGGTCAAGTTAAAAGGATATATTGAAGGTCAAAATAGTGTGTTACGTTGTCAATTACGATATGTGGTGTTTCAGGTTGGACCAAGGGATTGATATCGGGTAAAGAACCATTGAAAACCAACAGAAAGTACTGCCGGACAGCTGTTTCATCCTAGTTTTTGAGACTCACCGGCAGTACGCCTGAAGTCCTAGTGAGAAGTCGTGACCAGTGGGGTTCATCCAGTTGGAGTTGACGATGGAGTTCCCTCCAATGGCATTGGTTGGTGCCAGTCACGCTAAAATCACGAATTGATAGAAGTTAGAATTCATGAGCTGGTCACTGAGTCTAGTCCCAGTGGGTTCGAACCCGACTGGTGGATGTGTACTGGCTATGAGTCCTAATCTAGGATGAAACAGCTGTCCGGCAGTACTCCTTGCTAGTTTTCAATGGTTCTCTAACTGATATTAGCCGGTGGTCTAACATTAAGCAAATAGAATCCGCTAACATAAGGATAAGAAGCGACATCGACTGAGATGGTTAGGATATGTGTTACGGATGCCTAGCCATCGCCTTCCTCGACAACAGGCAATGTTAGCTGACATAGGGTCAGGCTGGAAAAGGGCTAGCGGTGGTCAAATCGAAACATGGCACCAATCGATGAATTCTACAGCAGTTTCAGCCTGTCACAAACGGAGGTGTAGACTTCCTGTCTGGTTGGGGTCCTCGCGATAACAAACATCAATGGCTGGAGACAATCAGTGATATGGCTCAAAATCGTTCTCAATGACAGCGCAGATGCATCCACTCCTTGTGACTTATAATACCCAATAAAACTTCTTTGTTCTTCGATATTACTATTCTTTTTGCCTCATATCTTTGTTTACTGTTTCTATTTTGCATTTCTTTTTACTTTCTTCTTCTTCTCTGGCTTTATTTGCTAAGTGAAGTGTGGTGACTTGAACTGCTGCACATCGGTGCAAAGTTCTATGTTGAAACCAGACAGACAGACAGGCAGACAGATATAAGGATAAAAATTGGGCACTGTGGTAGAGTTTAATTCCATTATGGATAGAATCCTTACAAACTAATTCTTGAAGTCGTTTGTTGTTTTACGATTCAGACAAATTTCGTCTTCTAATTGCTTTGTCAAAATTCATAAAGGGAACTAATTGTTTTAAATTTATTTTTTCGCCATCCTTAGCAGAATCACCTACCAATCAGAATAATTTATTTCCACTGCCCTGGGACGATTTTAATGTGGTAAAAAGAATATATAAATATGACGGGCTTTCTCCCAATAAAATTGTATCCTAACAGTCACATGCCAGTCCTTCTCTTTTGCATATTTACGTGGCTCATTGAAGTCGAAGGTACCAAGGACGAATAGGTGTATCTAACATATTAGTTGAGTTGTTCATTGAGTCAGTATTATCATGATCATGTCGACTGTTGAAACGCGATCATATCATTTGACGACAGGTACATAACAAATTCCAAAGGTGATACGGTTGCTGAAGTCATTAAAAGTTGTTTATCTGAATGTATTAGAATTTCTTTTCATGAAGCTGACTTACATTTACCAGCCGAAATATGATTCAACAATGCGTCAAGGATAAGCTACCGCTTATATCCTTCTCTATGTGCATATAGTCATTCACATGCTCCTGTGGAGCTAATTGCACTAAATGTCGTAAGCATGTTCTCCGTAAACGCTTGACTGAACACTACCACCCAGTTTGGTTAATGAAAGGTGAGCATAGGACGACGAAATCTTCAGTATATGAACACCTTCTGAAATCAGGTTGTAGCGGTAGGAAATTCCCCCAGAATCATTGGCCACAGCATTCATCACTGAACATTGGATGCTGACCCTCACTGTTTTAGTCGATTTGTTTAGCTGAAGGCTCCCAGTTAAGCATCTACGCCATTTGGCACGCTGTCGTGTTACGTTCGTTCGTTCTTTCGTGCACGATCCCTAGCTAGTTGAGCAATCATCTCGAACTCCGATTTGGTCCCGAAATATAATTCGTAATTTGGGCGACCAATTCTGGCATTTTACTTTGCCTTTGGTCTTCGCGGAACGAATACTATAGAAGTTGTTGGTGTTAGATCTTACGTTAGCATACTTCATACTATCCGTGAACGTCAACACTCTTAGCCTCTAAAAGGTCATTCAGCCCACGTGATTTATCCTAAATCCAATCACTCCAAAAGCTTACGTTTTCTCCACTTATGCATAGTCAGACGTAGCGTTATCTGTATATGGATAGAAACCTAAATTATATGTTTAAAAATGTTCTGTTTAACCCCTTTCTTTACCTTGGTCATAGTTATGTTATTGTATTTTATTCCGTTTTACCACTTGAATTCATTCCACAAATGCCAAACTTTCTAGTGTTACAAGTGTTAATGAAACTTGCTTCCCTGATTTCAATACAGATGACGTTCTAAAATGTCTCCAGTCTATGAACCCTTCTTGTAGCCTGGGTCCGGATGGTTTGCCCAGTGTTATTCTTAAAAAGTGTGCAGATATCCTGTGCTATCCTCTCGTGGACATATTTAGCGAATCTTTTTCCAAAAATGTCGTGCCAGCCGATTGGAAGGACATTAAAATTGTACCTATTCCTAAGTCGTCTACTGTGACATGTTTTAAACTTAGACCCATTGCTATTACTTCCCCTTTTCTGAAAGCTATGGAAAAGTTGCTCTTACTTAATCGTCAACCTTCACTTAAAGCCTCTAATGATCCCAAACAATTCGCCTACAAACACAGTAGAAGTACTTTAGATGCAGCTGCAGTCTTGCATCATGACATTATCTCCAGTTTAGACAAGGGGGCTAAATTTTTTTCACTGCACCTTCTTAAATTACACATCTGCTTTCGACTTAGTACCTAGAGACATTTTGTTAAACAAGCTTCCTGAAACTCAAACTGACTGTTGGCTTGTCAAATGACTGCATTCTTATTTCTCAGGAAGAAAGCAGTACACTGTATGTCAGGGGAAGTCGTCCACTTCATTGCTTACTGAGGCTTGTGTCCCTCAAGGCGCTGTCCTTTCTCCTTTTCTGTTTTCTTTCTTCTTGCATGAATTGCCTAACTCCGATGATGAAATGAACTTTGTTAAGTATGCCGGTGATCTAATTATTTCAATGTCTGTTAACTCTCAGCTTGACTGTACTAAGATAAACAGCTTTCTATCAGGAGTTAGCAAATGGTCTTCGTCAAATGGTCTTAAACTGAATCCTTGCAAATGTCAGACTGTTAATTTCAGTTTCCGATGTAAAATAAAGTTAAATGAAGCTGTTGGTTCTTATGACCGTTGCAAAATTGGTGATATTGATATAGAAACCAGGTCTGAAGTTAGGTACCTTGGATTAACTCTTTCTTCTGACCTATCCTGGTCTTCCCATGTCTTAGTGATTTCTACAAAATATTTCGTCTTACTTTTTACGTTAAGAAGTTAAGGCACTCAGACATAACTCAGCCCCTCCTCCTATTACAGTTTGTCAACTCGTGCATCTTACCTATTCTTCTTTACTGTTCAACCTTATTCTTTCCCGGATTGCTTAAAAAGACTATGTCATACTTCGTAGAACTCTGAAGACTGTTAGTCAGTAGGACCAGTGGTATCCTAATGGGCCATATCGTTGACATCGTCATTGATAGGCACTTGATTTCATGCAACAACCAGTCACAGCAGACTTAACGTGTGCAAATACGATTCGCAGATATATGGCTTAACTTTCTAAGAAATGGCCACAAAGAGATGACAGAATAACCTTCAGCAAGAAAACAACCAATCAGAAGACGTTGCTTCTCCACTAACAATAATGTACATAGAAATCTATAAATATCTGTTGATTTTCTCAATAAACAATCTGTTTCCTGGCCCTTGTCTTCTGTCGTTACAATATTACAAACCTAATAATGAAAGTGTTAGTTGTCAATGGCTGTTTAACCGTCGAAACTCCAAGAGAAAACCGAATAGATTGTGATACTTATGGAAAATAATTATTACTACTTCCTAAATATTGATTATTTAACAGCTAATCACACAACATAAACCTCCAACTGCATCACAGAATAGTCAGCTAGGCTCATTTCACACTGAAGCATACTTGGTGAATGTGATTTCGTGAACACTACTCACAGTTATTAGGGATTTACTGCAAATATATATAATTGGCTGTGTATATCTAATATGTTTTTTAAGATTGAAGCGATGAATTACCAATAAATAGGTCAATTTATAATTACGAAAAACGTCTTCTTAAACTGTTAGTGTCTACATAAAGAAAGACTGACTACAGAGCCCTTACATTTATACGAGTGAATCCCAAAAGTTTGCAAAGACGTCGTGATGTGGTGTTAGCTGATATGTGGCAAGTCTTGATTAATCAATAAACTGGAGGGTATGAATTATTATTATTATTATAATTGTATCCTTTAATTCCTACAGGAACATAGGGCTTCAGCCGTGCGTCTCCATTGCGTTCGGTTCTCTGCTAGAGTTTTCACCTGGCCCCAAGTCTGCCCACACGTTTTCATCTCCTCTTCACATGACCTCCTCCAAGTCACCCTCACACTGACGACCAACTCGCCGCTTCCCATTCGGGTTCCACTCAAGGGTTTGTCTAGTAATGTCACCTGATGGTTTCCTGAGAGTATGGCCAATCCATCTCCATTTCTTCCTACCTATTTGTTGCACAATCGGTTCCTGTAGTGTTGGTTCGCTCCCAGAGATCCCTGTTACTGATCTTTTCTGGTCGGCCATCTGATCTTGAGTGGTATTGAGCGAAGACAACTGTGAATGAAGGTCTGTAGCTTGTTTGAGGTGCTCTTTGTGACACGCCAAGTCTCTGATCCGTATAGTAGCACTGACTTCACATTGGAGTTGAAAATCCGGATCTTATTTTTGATGCTGAGTGCTTTTGACCTCCACACAGACTTGAGAATAGTGAAAGCTTGTCTTGCTTTTCGAATTCTTGCTTTGATATCCTCGTCAGTTCCGCCTGTAGTTGAAACGATGCTTCACAGGTAGGTAAAGGAGGTTGTTTCTTTCAGGTTCCTTCCATTTATGCTGATTGCTGTCTATTGTTGTTGCTGTGGCTGTTGGTGTTGTCCAGGAATCTTCACTACCTCTGTTTTCTCAATGTTCACCTGAAGTCCTATCTTTGATGCTTCTTCTGCTAACTTGTTGCTTTTCACTTGCATATCTTCCAGTTTGTGGGAAATCAGACATATATCATCGGCGAAGTCCAGATCCTCCAAGTTTTTTGTGTGACTCCATTTTATGCCTGTTTCCTCATTGCCCACTCTTTGTCGCATTATCCAATCTACTGCAATCAGGAAAATCATTGGCGATAGTAGGCAGCCAGCTTGTCTTACTCCTGTCCTCACTTCGAAGGATTCCGTAAGTCTCCCGTTGTGGATTACTTGGCATGCAGCATTGTCGTACAGCTGTCAGATGAGATGTATAATTGTCGGTGGCACCCTGTAATAGCGAAGTAGTTTCCAAATCACCTCTCGATCGACGCTGTCGAAGGCCTTTTCAAAGTCAGTGAAGTTGAGATAGAGAGGTGACTGCCATTCCAAGCTTTGTTCAATGATGATCCGTAATGTGGCGATGTGATCAATGCATGACTAATACTCATGCCTAATCTATTATCCCAATTATACGTAAATTCTTATTCAAAAGTTGACAAACGATATATAGTTGTTCACTCATACCCACTCATTATTTTATATCACACATACACTTTCCTAACAGAGCTTGGAATGACAGTCACCTCTCTATCTCAACTTCATTGACTTTGAAAAGGCTTTCAGGAGACAGCGTCGATCGAGAGGTGATTTAGAAACTACTTCGCTGTTACGGGGTGCCGCCAATAATTATATATATATGACCTTGGCGGCCTGCTTAAATCTTGGGCTACCAAATACCTTAATCATTACAAATCATATTGCATCTAATTGCTCACTTCCAATTTTATTTTAAATAATTAAATTTTATTCTAATATGTCCTCAAATCGGATTATTTATCCTCGTGAGTATTTAATATCCTTAAAACCTACTGATCGGAAATGCCACAAAAAAGACAAAAAAAAGCATCACGCCGGGTGGCAAAGAGCCTTAAAAAACACCCCTATTCAATTTATGACCGTTCCTGCAATCATGAGTACTAACTGTCGCTCCCTGCCAGCCAAGATTAACTATCTTCAATCACTTGTGTCTTCCATTATATATCGAAATACTGGGATCATATCACTTCAAGAAACATGGCTACACGATCTGTACGATGATAATCTAGTGTATCTAAATGATTTCAAACTATTCAGACAAGATCGATGCAGTTCTAGGAAGAAACGTGGTGGAGGTGTCGCCATCTTCATAAATTCACAATGGTGTACATCTAATAAAGTATGTTTCAAATTCTCTAGTGACAACATTGACTGCCTCACCGTCAAATGTCGACCTAAGCATTTGTCAAAATATAACTACATATACATCTCGAACATTTATATTGCACCTGGATGCAATTCCACTGAATTGTCTTTATTTGCTGATGAATTTACCTCCTTTGCTGCCACCTCCTTCGGAAACTCGTTGTCTATTGTTACTGGAGATTTCAATTCTAGTGATCACAATTTCCTTATTTCACTTGGTCATGAAAACATTGTCAACTTCCCGACTCGAATGGATAATATTCTAGATCTTGTGTTCACAAATGACATAGGAATATTTGAAGCTCGGAAAAGAGCCCCATTACTTAACTCTGATCACTGCATCATAAGAGTATTGCCCAAGGTATATGGAAAGCTGCACAAAAGGGTCTTCTCCTACCTTGGAAAGAAAACACAACACAGATGTTATTCACATGACAACATACAGAATCTAAGGACAATGTTAAAAGACACAAACTGGGACCTGTTCACTGAACAAGCTCTTGACAACACAATTAGTAACATAACACATTATCTCAATTTCTGTCTTGATGTTTGTTGTCCTAAAGAGACAATCTTCTTAAAGTTCGACCGTTTCGCCTCTTCTCAACTCAAAAAGCTTCGCCGTCAAAAAGAGAGGTTATACAAAATGAAAAATAAATCTGGTGTTAAGAGAATAAACACTTTGATTAAAGCCGAATTACAAAGATTAAATGCTCTCTATAACCAGAAGTTTCTTTCATGTAAATCCTCATCTAATATGTGGAAGCTATTAAAGGAAATCACAGGTGGTAAGCAAATAATGAATGATACTTCTGTCGATGTTGATATGCTAAATAAATCCTTCATATGTATCCCTGCAGATGTTATGATTCCCAAATCTAATAGTATAAATAATGACTGCTTCTCATGTTTTAACACGAATGATGTCCTCAAGTGTCTTCAATCTCTCAAACCTACCCAGTCCCTTGGTCCTGATGGAGTTCCTGCTGTTATCCTTAAGAAGTGTGCTGACATCTTATGTTACCCATTAACTGACATTGTCAATGAATCTTTTTCCAAAAGTTTTATTCCTGACTCATGGAAAAATATCAAGGTTGTTCCAGTGCCCAAATCAACAAGTGGACCTACTGTCAAGTTTAGACCGATTGCTATTACCTCACCTTTTTTAAAAGTTATGGAAAGACTTATTTTACTTAATCTTGAACCCTCTTTAAAGCCTTTTAACGACCCCAACCAGTTTGCCTATAAACATAGTAGGTGTACCCTAGATGCCGCTGTAGTTCTATATCATAATATAGTCTCTAGTTTAGATAGAGGAGCCAAAGATGTTCGGTGTGCCTTCCTTGATTACACATCTGCATTTGACTCTGTACCTAGGTCTCTCTTGTTAAGTAAGCTTGCTGCAACACAGAGTGAGAGCTGGATAAATAAGTGGTTGTATTCCTACTTTTCTGATAGGAAGCAGTACACTGTCTACAATGGAAAGTCCTCCTCTACCTCACTTACTTTAGCTGGTGTTCCTCAAGGTGCTGTTCTTTTTCCTTTTCTGTTTTCTTTTTTCTTACATGACTTGCCCCATTCTGATGTAGCCACTTTTGTCAAGTATGCTGATGACCTCTCTGTCTCCATGCCTGTCAACTCTCAGTCAGACTGTTCCATATTAAATAACTTTCTCTCGGAAATTAGTCAGTGGTCCTCTTCAAACGGTCTTAAGCTGAATCCGGCTAAATGTCAGGTAGTAAATTTTACTTTCAGACGAAAAAGTGACCTTCAACAACTAGCTAGCTCACATGGTCCCACTATCATTGACGGCATAGAGGTTGAAACTACATCAGATGTCAAGTACCTTGGACTGAGTATTTCCTCCGATCTTTCCTGGTCCTCTCACATCTTGCTAGTGACTAGAAAGATGTTTCGCTTAACGTTCTACCTTAGGAAGTTTAGGCAGTCTGGTATAAAGCAGTCTTTACTTTCTCAGTTTGTCAATTCCTGTATTCTACCCATCCCTCTTTACTGCTCCCCATTAATCTTTCCAGGACTACTTAAGAAAGACTTTGCTTCGCTGCGTAGGGCAATAAAAGCTGTTAACAGGGGAAGTGGGATTTCGTTAAACCAACTGGTTAACACCATAGTGGATAGACATATAATGTCATGTAAGAAACTAGCGAATACTATATTGTCAGACCCTGAGCATCCTCTCTATACACAGCTCTCTCCTTGCATATCATCTGGTAGAACTAGAAGTAACTATAGGAAGCTATATGCCAGGACTACCAAGTATAAAAACTCCACAATACCTTATCTGGCACAGCTGTTATGTGATGAGAAAACTGTTAGGCATGACATGATCAATTTACTGCGGCACTCTAACAAATAGTTCCCATTAGCTTTTGTTCTCCTTTCTTTGTTACTATCATATTGCTGCTCATATATTCTATTACAGACTAATTTTATATATCGTATCCTGTGGTGCACTGTTTAAATATGTGAATGAAATACTGTTCTTTTTTTATTTTATTTCTTTTACTTCTCTTTTTCTTTTTGTTGCTTTATATTTCTAAATCCTTATAAAATTTATGAGGTAATTAGATGCAATATTGTAATGAACGCTGAAAATTCCATACCTGTACCACAAATACTGTTTGGAATAAAGCCATTATTATTATTATTATAATTATACATCTCATCCAACAGTTGTACGACAATGCTGCATGCCAAGTAATCCACAACAGGAAACTCACGGAATCCTTCGAAGTGAAGAGAGTAGTAAAACAAGCTGGCTGCTTACTATCTCCATTGATTTTCCTGATTGCGGTACACTGGATAATGCGGCAGACAGACAGATAGCGGGCAACGAGGAAACAGGCATAAAATGGACTCACACAAAAAACTTGGAGGATCTGGACTTCGCCGATGATATATGTCTGATTTCCCACAAACTGGAAGATATGCAAGTCAAAAGCAACAAGTTGGCAGAAGAAGCGTTCAGAGAGGATAGGACTTCAGGTGAACACAGAGAAAACAGAGGTGATGAAGATTTCTGGCCAAGAACAACAGCCACAGCAACAACAACAGACAACAATCAGCCAGCATAAATGGCAGAAATCTGAAAGAAGCAACCTCCTTTACATACCTACCCACCTGGGAAGCATCGTTTCAACTACAGGTGGACGGAACTGATGAGGATATCAAAGCGAGAATCGGGAAAGCAAAGCAAGCTTTCATCACTCTGAAGTCTGTGTGGAGATCAACAGCACTCAGCATGAAAATGAAAATAAGATCCGGATTTTCAACTCCAATGTGAAGTCACTGCTACTTACTATACGGATCAGAGACTTGGCGCAGCGCCGCGTCACGAAGGGCACTTCGAACAAACTACAAATTTTCATCAACAGCTGTGTTCGCTCAATACTACTCAATATCAGATAGCAGGCCAGAAAAGATCAGAAACAGTGAGGGATCTCTGGGAGCGAACCAACCAGGAACCGATTGTGCAACAAATATGCAGGAAGAAATGGAGGTGGATTGGATTGGCCATACTCTGAGAAAACAAACCATCAGGTGACAACACACTCCAGGACATCGCTCGAGTGGAACTCGAAAGGAAAGCGGCGAGTTGGTGGTCAGACCGAGGAGGAAATGGAGTGGAGGAGGTCATGCGAAGAGGAGATGGAGGCATGTGAGCAGACGTGGAGCCAGGTGGACAAGTTGTTGGAGAACTGAATTCAATGGAGATGTGCGGTTGAAGCCCTAGGTTCCTCTAGGAATTAAAGGAAACAATAACATATAATAATTATAAAAAATTTTCCTAATTCCAATTTCCACGACCGTGATCTTTACTCGAACATTGTCACTCAACACTGACGTAAAAGTGTACACTGTTTAACAAAATCACCTAATAATAATGAAGTGATGGTGTGCAGGGATTTGGTTGCTTACAGGATTAATCAGGAGTTGATATCAATGACAGAGGCATTGAGAAACCAAGGAGAACTGGACAACCAGCTGTTTCGTCCTAGTTTGAGAGACTCTTCATCGGTACACACCTATCGGAGGTCGAATCCAAACTCTTTCAGTTACAAGGCAAGCTCGTCGAACATTCAGCCACTGGAATCCGATCAGATGGCATATGAATTTCAGCTGCTAGCCAATTCGTGATATATGTAGCGCAACCGCCGGTCAATGTCACGAGCGAATAACTGCCCTTCTTGGTGACTTGGTGGATCCCGCTGGTTACGGCTTCTTCCTAGAACCCCCGATAACTTCATGCATGCATCCAATAGCTATTGAGCAGGTGTTAGTTTGCAGAGATCAAATAAGTTAGAAGACTGATCACAAGGTGATACCAGAAGTTCCTAGGTTCGAACCCTGTGGAGGGTGCGTACTTCTGAAGGGTCATAAACAGGTGTCCAGAACTCCGTAGTTTTCCAATCGTTCTTTGCCTAATAATAAGTTTGTGTAACTATCCAGTCAAATCGTGATCTTGTGGTGAGAGCTGTCTACTAGCCAAATTGGTAGACATTAATTTACGTCAATATTTACGCTCCCAAGATTTGTCGTGAGAAAAAGTATACAAAGATTTATTCAAAACCGACCACAGCATACTTTGCGTAGGGGGATGCAGTTAAAATAGTCACAAACAGTCACAAATAGATGAAAGTTTAACTTTACGTGAGAAACAAACAATCGGAAGAGAGTGTTTGCTTACTTAAATAACCACAGTAATATACATGCAAATATATAAATATGCGTTGATTTCCTTAATAAATGATCTGTTGCCTGACTCTTGCCTTCTGTCGTTACAATCTTAGTTCGAGCAATTTTGTTTTTGATGACTACTCATGACTGAGATATGATTGGACAAGAATTTTGAAGATGTGTCATCATGCATATATACCTTTGAATAGAGCAAGAACAAAAGTTTTTGCGGGATAACATGGTACCATCATTGCTTATTTCGTCAGCTTCTCATTAGCTGTGCACAGCCTAATTAAACTATTAAGCTTATGTAAAGAAAATTCTTAACATACTTGCAAATTTTACATGTCCGTTGATAGGAGATTCCGGAATTGGCGAACAACGCTCAGAAAATTACGCTTATATAGATTTTACACAGGAGTTCAAGTTTAAACAAAGTAAATGTATGCATACAATGGTATAAGAGTTACGTAATACAGACGAGAAATGCGTAAGATGATGAGTAACTAATGAATAGGGTAACAATGTACTGAGCATGATTAGACTTAAGGTGAGCAAGGAAAGACTGATAACTGCTTCTTTCAGAACACATAAATCGGGTTTCAGGAGTTTGACAGAGATTGCTATGGCAAACTTGAGGAGAAATAAGCTTTTTTCCCTATTAGTTCGTCTATTAGATATATCACAGTGAGTGAGACAGTAGTATTTACTGGATGACAAGGTTTCGAACACAGTTTATTCCGGTTAATAATCATATCAATTATAAACACACGAATTCTAAACTTGGGTTTTATAGTTTTCTTTGTTCTCTCCTATTTGTCGTCGTTGGGGTAGTAGAATTTTCCAGATATCTGGGTAAACAGGTCTTGAATTATTCCCGTTAAACATGTTCGCAGTTGATTCGATAAACAAAGCTTCCGATGTTATCAATCTCTCCCTCCACCCTGCTGTTACATTAGATTTTAAAACTGTCAACCTATCCCATCCTGTTGTATGGTTGTGTGTAACTGCATGTAGTGAGTGCTATCTACGGCTGAACTATTCTCCAGATTTCTTATCTTATTCGGGTCAACTAATCTAGATTTCGCTGCTAGGTTTTTATGCTCGGCTAGTCTGACTGCGCCTGTTCTACCACTCTGAGCCATGTATTTGACTTAACAATCATTCCAGACAGGGCATTAGATAAACTAAATTGTTTTGTTTAGTTGGCTCCACAAGATTGATCCTCTAACCAACAAAGCTTGTTCCTAATTGAGTTTGTGGGTGGTTCGAATGCCAGTCACTTTTATTCCTGCCAGCATTGTTAAGAATTCACCGTAACGTGGTCTCCTTCCTTGTATGGAATTACTACTGATGACTTAGGTTCCTTATTGTTGGTATTGCCATTATCCGGCGCATGTTTGACATGCATGTCGTCATTAATATTATTTATTAATATTAATTATATATCTTTATTAATATTTTTTTCGTCTATTGATAATTTCAATGGATTTTGCGATTTCTGAAAAATCGCCTCTCCGCAGAATGTTTCAGATCACTGAATCACTCGGTGACAGTTCGTCGCAGAATATCCAGACAACTGACTCGAAATTTTACGATGAATGCTTGCAATTTCACTGCTTTCCATTTATACCTATGTTACTTTTAATTTTGATTATTTCCCTAAAGAAGTTTGGACCGATTGTTTGGACGAAATCTTGGGATTATGTATTTCAATTTCGCTGAGGTATATATACAAATATAACTTTTACATATGACTACTTGCCACTCAGCATCCAATTATTATGGAATCATCTAGTCTACCTTTGAAACACTGAATCTTTGTTGTTGGATAATACCTATAACTATCTATTTGCCACTCTGTGCTTGTTTAACACTAACTAATATCTAAGTATAAAAATTCTATGATACCATACTTGGCACGTATTTTACGTGATGAAAATAGCGTCAGGCAAGAATTGACTAACCTTTTTTCATCTAGTAAATAAACAATCTCCTCCATCCATCCTTATATACCTTCAAGTTCTACTTTTATTATTTCTATTATATTTATGGTCCTGTTGATTCTTTGTTTTCACTTTCATAATTGCAAACACCAACTCATCTCTATGACTGCTGTAATCTTTGTTTTTTCCCTCACCATATCATGTAAAGAGAACATCATATTCAATATTTTTAAACATGCTAGAATTTCTATACCGCATCGACAATACTGTGTGAAAAAAGCCCACGGCAATTTCCACTTGTATTATTATCATCACCTTAGCTGTTATCATTATTATTATTTCCATTTTATATGCTGCATGTTTTTTATTTTTATTTATATTAACCCTATTGTAAATATAGAAAAATTTTCTGTGATTAATTTTATTTATAATTTGAGGAAATTAGATGCAATATTGTGATTAATGCTGAAAATTCCATTCTGTATCACAAGTACTGTTTTTGGAATAAAGTAAATCATTATTATTAGTACTATTATTATTATAATTGTATATATTGATGGATTTACATGTTCAAGTTGGCTCAAGTCAGTGAGCCTGTGATTTTGGTGTCATTTTGGTTGACTGTGGTATTATTATTATTGTCACTTGTTACGCTTCTTGTTGTGAATTATTTTCCTGTGCTGGTGTTGTTCTGATTGTTTTATTCCTTGTTTTCCTGGTTTTAAGGGGAGCAACCCACAAGGTCACTTCTCTCTAAACTATATTTTAATGTTACAATCCCCTTCTCAGGTGTGAGGCTAGCAACACCACCCTATAAACAAAGCTGTTAGAGAAACTTCAGCACGATGAATCTCCTTGCGCCAAAAGAAAAAGTTTGTGTGGGGACATGGGATGTCCGCACCATGTACGAGATTGGCAAAGCTGCCCAGATCGCAAACAAAATGAAAAGATACAGAATTCAAGTACTGGGGATATGTGAAAGCAGATGGAACGGGAATGGACTCACCAAATTGTCAACGGGTGAGTCAGTAATCTACTCCGGTCACCCAGAGGATAACCACATGCACACCGAGGGCGTGGCTATCATGATGTCACCAACGGCAACGAAGGCCCTGATGCAATGGGAGACGATCTCGCCCAGGATAATGACCGCCACATTCAACTCCAAAGGAAGGAAAGTGTCAGTTACACAATGCTATGCACCGACATCTAGTCAAATCTTGATCACAGTTCGTATAAATGTTGATATTATTCGTCAGATGTTTTGTCATTCCAGATATAACTATCAATGAAAGCGACGACCTTCCCAAGGAATGAGCTTATGTGTATATACGAGGCCGGGACTACTAATACTAATTATCACCTAAAAATCGACTGGTGAGTGTTTACAATGTTCGCGTATATTTCACCACCTTAAATTAATTATGGGATCTTAGAAATTTTATATCATAAAACGCTTACAGTTGTTATTATATAAGTCCATCTGAATGAAGAATATTCTTTTCAATAATTTCTCTTCAGGTTCTTAAAATTACTTACGATTAGGCAGGTTCGTCTACAGGTTCGAGAACATTTATCAGTTTGGTTCAACAGGGGGGGGGAATCGAAAGCATAAAAAGCTCGATTCTGTCACACTTGGTCTATAGTGGACATCATATCGACACCAACACAACCTTCACGGTTATAGATATACGAATAGAACTTGTGCACTGTGGTAGAGTATAATTCCATAGTGCGTAAAATTTATTTTGATAAAGTCTCACAGTGTTATACACTAACATTTACGATTGATGACGTTTCGAGCACAATTTATCACTGCTCATAATCATATCAAGGTACTACTCCCATGACTTTCTAACTTCATTTATATAATTCCATTATTTTCCATAGCTTTATTTGATTGGTAGTAGTATTTCCCATATTTCGGGTATGAGTGATGATTCATTACTAATGCATGTGTTGGGTATAGACTCGATTAACAAGGATTCAGTAATCAACCTCTCTCTATCTTCACCTACCTAGATTACTTTTTAGAATTTTAACCCTCTCCCACCCTATTGTGTGTTAATGCATGCAGTGCAATCGCTGAGCTTTTTTATAAATTACTTATCTTCTCGGGGTCAATCATCCTAACCTTAGCTAAATTCTTATGTTCCGACAATCTGACTACCTCCGACCTATTAGTTTGACCTATGTAGTTGACTTAACTTACAGTAATTGCAAGGTATTTTGTGAATTATATTATTTTGTCTATTTGGGTCAACCGACGGGATCCTTTAGCCTACAGAGATTGTCCTACCTGAGTGAGTTTGTAGGTTTGAATGCCACCCTAATCCCTTATATGGTAGAACTGTAGATGACTTATATTCTTTCTTATTTATGTTACCGTTATTTTTTTTCCTTTACGTTCCCCAGT